>UFQX01000150.1:378578-450216 GCA_900497675.1 Arapaima gigas
GGGGGGGGGGGGGGACGCGCCTTTGAAATTCTAATAATGTCTTCAGAAAAAGGCACTATTCCTCCCTCTTGCAAAAAAGGCTTATTTTACTACTCATTCCTTTTTTGCTGAAAAGTCAGGGCAACATAGTTCACAGGATATACATAAGACATGATGTAATAAATTTCCAGGTAAAAAGCCGTGGGTAAGTAGTAGTGCATTTAAAAAAGCCTGCAAATGTAAGAGGGAAGTTTGACTGACAAAGATATCTTCTCCAGACCCGATGGAACCGTCATTATTACACTGATACAAAGCTCAACCTTCCCAGCTGAATGGCATCAAGGTGTATCTTATAAGCACTCAGATATACTTGTAAAAGGGGAAAGGGTTTAAGTGGGTATAAGTTTTCAACGTTTTGCCAGAGAAATACAAAGGGAAGATGGAAATCGACCAAACATTCCCATCTTATTACAGCTAAAAACCCAAGATGCATGACATGCACTGAACTTTGCTCTTCAGGTTCTCATTACTGAACAAATTCAACAGCTCCTAATTTTTCACACAACACTCAGACATTTATTTTCAGCTCATATATAGCTAGCCTGCCCAGGAGGAACAGGGCACCTAGCTGACCTTGCATTCCACAGAGATTTTTATCTCCTTTTCTGATATAAGAAGTCTCTTCCTCTCCTCTGTGGCTCCTTTACTTCAAAGTGTGCAGTATTAATTCCATGTGACTTTCACTGCATGTCATCCTAATTTTATTTGTGTTTGTTAATATTATATTTATAATGTTGTCAAATCTCACAATACCTGCCTGACAACCATATTAACAAGGGAGACACTTAGA
The DNA here is from genome assembly GCA_900497675.1 of Arapaima gigas. Classification (NCBI taxonomy): domain Eukaryota; kingdom Metazoa; phylum Chordata; class Actinopteri; order Osteoglossiformes; family Osteoglossidae; genus Arapaima; species Arapaima gigas. Next base: position 379,408 of record UFQX01000150.1, read on the forward strand.
GTTAAAGTTCAGTGTTGTTAAATTAAAACTAACCTTAAATCATGAATTGAACCAAACCAACAATAAGCCAAACCAACCAAACTGTCACCTGTTGCAGGCAAATCAATTCCAGTCACACAACATGAGGAGCTCAGGGAGCTCTTAGTAGTCAACCAAGGAAAGCTTTGAAAGATCAGGAGAAGCCTAGTGTAGGAGAGGAAAGGACTGAACACAAAGAACTAGCCCAAAGTCCAAAGGACCAGAGAACAGCTTGATTTGAACACCTTTATTATTGTTACTGTATGTTGAGTCATATGAAGCTTTTATCTAGAACAGCTCTGCCAGTTAAAAGGGCTGAATATTTGACTAGAGAATGTGAGGTTAAGAACCTGCTCAGGAATACAAAAGCAGAGTCCTTCCTGGAATTAGAAATGACAGCCTTACAATTGGTGCCTTTTACCACCTTTCTGCCTGCTGCTACCAGGTACCAAAGTTCATGTGACTATATCAAGGAGCTTTGGTCACAGCAGTTGCCCGTGCACCAGCAGTAAAAGTGTCCTCAAGTGAAAAATCTTTTCCCATAAGCTGCAACCATTTCACCACTGAAACATGGAAAATGACCCAGGAAGGCCAAAGTCACATTATGAGGTCACTATGCGAACAATCTTTTAGGACCCGTGGAAAACCTTTGTTTGTCACATTTTTTCAGATCTTATTTCAAGTATAACTTGAAACCTTGACAATGGGAGAATGTACATATTTCAGCATGTTTTCAAGCAATGTATTCATCTCTCAGGTGTGCAGCACCTGCTAAAAATTTCAGTGCATATGGAATATATTATATGACATCAGAATTTTTCTTCTTTCACCAAGACATCGTTCTGGTGCTCCTGGCAAAATTCATAATAAATTTAGTATTTAAAAATCATGACGACCTACCAATTTCAATGTAAAAGCTACTTTAAGATACCACAAACAGATAACGTTTAGAAAATAACATTTTGTCAGGATTTAACCAGTTATATTGATAAAAAAAGATTCGTATTAAGTTGTCATTTTTGAAGCACTGTACCTGCATATTAAACAACTGCTAGCCATCACGTGGTTTTATATTTATGTGGAGCACCGTGTGGAGTTTACTGGTCATTTTGCTAATCCCGAGATTACGAGAGGGGATTTAACAGCAGAGGACCCTGAACCTCCTGGGTAGTTAAGGCTGTAAAGAAACCCTTTCCCAGCATCTGGTCCCTACATCTACTTGAATACCATCCACGTCATCCAGAAATTGTGACCATAGTTTCGCAGAGGGAAAAGTGAAAGAGCATTAGGTTTCCAAAATGTTTGCTATCCTACCTATGTTTTACAAACCTACAATCCGTGACAAAGCGATTGACTCAACATAATATACATCAAACAGCAGAATCATGTTTCATTAAAATGTAAAATAAATATGAGGAAAAAGGACTGAATTGACTGAAGACAGATATAAAAATACAAAGTATTTAAAATGAAACAAAAATCACAAAAGTAGTAATATGATGAGGCTCAGTTTTTTTTCCCCCTATCAAATAATGACATTTCTTAAAAATTCTCAATTAGTGATGCTGTGCTGATGAAGGAGCTTCTCTTCAGTATACAGTGCAGTATATGTTTCATGAATGGTTAATGAGAGAAGATTTTATGTTCAACCTGATGTTGAAATCAAAGCATCACATTACTGTCATAACTTATTAATGACTATAATTTCAATCAAAATTTGGCCTGTGAGCATGATATTATTGAATAGAACATTATATTACGCACAATGATTAATTGATGATAATGTGTCTAATACTGTTACAACAGATGGCACATCCCACAGGAAAAAGCTGGACTGCATAGAAATACCGTAACGTTAAGTAAGAAAACGTGAATCTTTTCAATAAGTATAATACAAGTAAAACACATTCATTCAGCTAATACTAGTTAGCAATTCACCTCTTAGTTGAAAGTGGTCATACACAACACTGTCCAGCACTATGTTTTTGACGAAGTCTGAAATGTAGCTGTATACCAGATAGAATTCTGATATTACAGGTCTAAAAATGTTCATTACAACCCCAAATTCTTCAGTAGCTGTGTAACAGCACCACCATAAGAACCAATTATTTCTTTTTTCTTTTGGGATTCAAGTAATAAGCCCAAGGACAGTCATTCACAGTAACCTATTGAGCTGTTCACCACTTTTTCAAACCACTTCACTTTTTTATGTAATCTAAGCTTCCAGGATATTTATTTCTCAAAATGACTATCTCAGTAGATTTTTCTGTGCAGTACTTTTTAATGCAATATGTTTCATGGGGCAATAAGTTAAACTCTCTACACAGACAGTAAATCTTAAAAAACCTGCACCATCACATTCTGTTGACACATCTAATATTGTACAAATTTTGATTTCTAGAAATGCATCAGAAAGTCAGAGAGGACTAAGAGAAATCTTACTCAAAGTCAAGGACTGCATTAGGTTTTATGTGCTTGTTAAAAATAATTATTAATTCATTATTGTTTTAATTGGGAGGCACGCTGCTGACCAGGCTATTGGGGCATAGGTTCGAATCTGGCTCAGTCTATGTGGAGTCTGCATGATTTGCTCACTTCTGCCTGAGTTTCCTCAGGGTCCCGTGGATTCGTCTCAAATCTCAAAGACGTGTTTCACGTGAAACGAACTCTAGTGTGTATGTGTATACGTGTGCTACCCTGCAGTGGACTCGCCTCCCGCCCCGTCTCCTGTGCTTCTGGGATAAACCCTGTACCACCACAACCCTCACTTGGACCAGCAGTTAATGATAGTGAGTGAGTATTACCATAATTTGACATTATTAGCCCAGCCAAAATTGCACTTTCAGAGGATATCATGCAGAAACTGATCTATGAAATTTCAAAATCAATGCTTAGAATCTAAAATCATACCTGGATATCAGCTTCTGGGCCAAATCCTGACTGATGGCAACCCATTGTTGCATAGTCAGTGCTTGGAGTGTATCACAATTTCTGTGTTTTTGTTTGTCCACCCGCTTTTTGACAATTGACCACAGGTTCTCATTGGGATTGAGATCTGGGGAGTTTCCTGGCCATGGACCCAAAACTTCAATGTTTTGTTCACCAAGCCAGAAGCTGATATCCAGTATGCCAGGGTGAATTGCAGAAGTCTTGAAAAAGAAGGGTCAACACTTTAAATATTGAGTCTTTGCATAAACTTGATGTATTTGTCAATAAAAGTTAAAAAAAAAACTTATGAAATGCTTGTAATTGTACTTCAGTATACCATAGAAACATCTGACAAAAAGATCTAAAAACAATGAAGCAGCAAACTTTGTGATAACCAAAATTTGTGTCAGTCTCAAAACTTTTGGCCACGACTGTACATCCTCAGCAGCTGTACATGAGTGTCAAGTGAGAGCCACTATTGGTGGCAGCCTGACCAGGAGGCCAAGGCTGTGGCCGAGTGTAGCATTGTGTGGAGGTCACACAGGTAAGGCATGCCCTAGAATTTGCTGAGGAAGGTGAAGAGCAGATAATAGCACCGAACACCAGTTTAGGGTTCCTAGAGACAACACAAGGCTGGCAGTTGAGTTTCCAGTCACCATCACACTTCAGTAAAATATTGTCCTGCTGTCTGAAGCTGAGGATAAGAAAGCATTACCTGGACATTAACATTTTCCACAAAGCCAGCCATTTATATCCAGAACACTTTAAATTCCATCTGAAACTACCTGGGGTAGTTATTTCAGAATCTACTCATTCATTATTAATAACTGCTTTTCCAGTGCAGGATTGTGGTGGTCCAGAGCTTGGAAGCACAGGGTATAAAGCAGGGTAAATCTCCTGGATGGGACACTACTCTGTCACAGGAGAAATAAAATCATACACTTATTAACTCACACACATATACTAAGGACAAATTTAGAGTGGGCAGCACACCTGAAGCACACATCTTCAACCTATGGAAGGAAACCTATGCAAACATGGGGGGGTGCAAATTCTAAAGATGGATGCGTACTTGAACCAACGCTGCAGCACCATTTGATAATATTTCAAAAATATTTATTTCAGCTGCCTGAATATTGGTAGCAATGCAAGGAATGTCTTTTAGCTATGATTTAAAAAAAAAAAAAAAAACTAAATAAATATTATACAAGGTGTTTGTATTTGTAACCACAGTTTTTAAAGCTTGAGAACTGGAGTGAGTATCACAAATCTGTCTCAGGCATAGAAACTGACTGTATCGTAAACTCTGCTAGAGCCAGTTGGTGGAAGCTGCTGAAATGTAAAAGTGTGCATCACTTCAGTGGGTAGCGTAGCTGCGTGTCGCTCCCAGCAGAAACAGCCCAGCTGAGACACACACATTAAAAATACGCAGCCTGGGGTAAGAGTACATTCTCACTGTTATGCTGGTGAAACTGATACCAGCAACAAAATTCTACCAGCAGGCAAAATTAAAACCTTCACTTACAACAGTGAGGCATCCAGCTTCATGACTATAAATCTTGATGCTGAGTACAGAAATTTTAGACAGTTATTTTGTAAAGGAATTTCTCTCCTTTGATTTGCTTGGTAAATAATTTATTGTAACCTTTCCCCACCTCAGATACACAAGCACACTTAGACCTTCTTCCTGACTGTGCAGCTGTAATTGCTCACTATCTGGCAGCTCACACTTCCAAACATCCTCCAACTTCTGCTGCTCCTTCTCATCCTGATAAACACCATCAAGAGGCAGCTGCCACAAACCGAACTCAAAAACCATTTTACCAAACTTTGAGTGTCATTTCTCTGACTTTGTGTAAAATTCCATACACGATGTTTACAGCTGATTCATAGCACAGGCTTGTTTCAGTGTATTATTCATCACAGACAGCCAGGCATTTTCTGAACACAGAATTTGTGGAAGCTATCCCACACTTCGGAGATTTTTATTTTTTATTTAATTTTTTCATCAAAGGAAATCTAGGGACAGCGCTACAAAATTCCTAAGCTACTCAATAAGACCTTTTTCAATGTTCATTTAATGAAAAGCCTCTAGTAAAACATATTTTAGGCAGTAATAGACATAAGATCTTTGTTGTGCGCTTAGGCTCTTTTAACTGCAGATTTTGCACACTAGACTCCCCTTTCTGTCACAGAACCTTAGCTTGTCTTGTTACTGCTCGCCATGGGCCATCAAAGGTATGCAGTAGCTCTAAGATTGCCTTTTTTGACCACATTTTTCCAAGACCAATCAACACATCCGTCACCCAAGAAAGAAAGGTATTGAGCTGTGCACCTAGTATCTGTGTCTGACGACAAGTGGAATTCTATTATTCCCTGGAACAGATCACCTCGACTCACCTCACTTTACCCCTGACAGCCCTTTACCTGCTGCATACAATGTGGCATCGCTTGGAACAACACAGTCTACCTCGCACAGCTCAACATGTTATTAGCTCTTAGAGCTGTCCTTCAAGTAAAAGTACACACACACACACAAACACTGATATATTTAATTGTCAGGCTCAAGATAAATACAACAAAGTCCATCCTGGATGAAAGAGCAAACCAGTGAAGGCCATTTACATATACTCTACATCCATTTATCTGAACAGCATGCATTTGGATTGTGGCAGGAACCCAGAACACCAGGACTGATAACATGATAACATACAGTTTGTGAACACCTTTGTCTGCTCACACCTCTAACTGGAAGATATGGCAATATCAATATCATTACTATATGGTCTTAACTCACCTGCCAGTGGAGGATGATGCTCCAGATGAGGCCCAAGGTCAGTTTGTGATTGCCATCGACAATGTCGGCTCCACCTATATTCACCAGTTCGACCTACAGAAAGAGGTGAAGGTTGGCAGGTGCATATGTATCTATCTAGTCATATCTCAAGAGAACAGGTTGGCCTGACTGCCATGAAGGATGTGTGCACTACCACAGAATAATCCATATTGCAGGAATAACTATTAGTTGTCACAGAGCAGCAAAAAAGTGCATCACACTAATTGGAGTTTGAGTGAGGTTGCATTTATGGTACAAGCTCTGGGAATTCACTCCAATTATTATAAATGGATACGAATTAATATCCTAGGCTGTTTCTCATTCCACACTGATCACATCCGAAACCAAACCGGCAACAGGCAGTGTCGGCGGCGGGAGCCTAGCACTCACATTGTTCTTCTGTAGGATCTGCAGTGCCCTGTTGACATTGTTGAGTGAGTGGACACGAGTGAAGCCCTTCTCTTTCACCTGCAAATGGGAAATGTGTATCACAGGGCAGGAGTCCAATTTCAGTGCTTTCTAAGAAACACTGGGAAAAATGCTTTACCATAGAGAATTATAAAGCCCCTTTGCATGCTGTTGATCCAAAAAGACAGTGGGCTATGGAAGACAGCGGGACACAGTGACGATGAGAAAGTGGAAAACCACAGAAGAGATTAACAGCACTCGGGATGCCAAGAAGGGGCCGCTGTTTGAGTGTTTTACGTTAAAAGCACAGCAGCACATATAAAACCTAAAGTACCCTACATAAAAGATACTGTCATACATTCAAGGGCATGAATTACCCCAAGATACACTTTTAAACTCTCAATTACTTTTTCCACTGATTTTCATGCAATTTTCACCCAGATTTAGTCGTTTTCAATTCCACATCTGACTCGGTTGATTACACCTCCATAGCTCCCACAAAGCAATTGACACGTGTTCCTCTCTTCCGTGTTCCTGCCAGTTCCATTTCTTTTTCAAACTGTGAATCACAAGGCCTCATATAGCTGAGCTAAGTGCCGATTGAAGGAGCACCACAGTCCCCACCATGAGAACCTCGCAGGTGCCGGACACACCAGTGAAGGACATTAGTGTCACGGTCAGCTACGATGTCTGACTCATTTAAACTCTTCCCAATTCAGCGGAATGATGCCAATTTGTTCGGCCAATGCAAGATAGTGTCACAACCGTCAGGTGAAATGCAACAGCTCATATTCAAACTGTGAAGTCTGGCAAAAGAGAGTGGTCACATTGACATCTTGAGTCCTTGGGCTTCAGCTCAAGGATGATGAGTTTTATACCCTAGAAGTACTGTGCTTTCTGCATTACCTCTATGGACCTTCAAAGGAAATATTGAATTCCTCATTTCTAATTCATTTGAAAACCGTGAAAAGAGGAGTTGCACAAGAAAAAAAGAAAAGGCAAGATGTGTACAAACACACTGAGATCCTAGGAGGTTCCTTACACTGAGGAAGCCATTAAACATCAGCACTTGGGAGGAGAGCTTTAATCGAGCAAGCTGCTTGGGAGGCCCCCAAATGCAACCCTTTTGAATACCTTCCAGAACAATTAGAGGGTGCCCCCCACCTGCCTGAAAAACCTTGGAACTCATAACAATTTACTGTTAGTTTTTAAAAAGTGGCAATAATTAAACTTTTATTACTCGCTGCATACACTATAACAACTATGAGAATTTGCTACTTTGACTGCAAATTTTTAACCACACCAGAGAATCATAATAAAAAACCAACTCCTAAGAACTGAAAATGTTTTTTTATTTATTTTATGGATAAATTTATTGTTCACATTGTGGTCACTTCAAACAGAGTTAAAACATAAGTTGTCGATACTCTGTTTCTGGATTCACGGTGGCTATATTCAGCCACCTGAAAAGACGGCCTTGACGCAAGTTGACGTGACAGCATGTATGAGTTGCATCATTGTTACATCAGTGTAACTCACTAGTTCATGTCCTGCCAGACCCTCCAGCAGCTCCAGAAGGCGTCGCCCATCGCACAGGTCAGTAAAGAGGTCCTTGATGGCGGGCTTCCCAGCCTGCAGAGAACCATTAAGGGAGAAGGTCATACAAATTCCCTACAGTGCAATCTACACTAACATCATAAATGCTATACTGGAATTATAAGTATACAGTTTCAGTTTGGCAAAAGGCTGCAATTTTTCTTACATACGATCAGATATGTCCCAGAACAACCAATAATTACCCTTGCACTGAGCCAGAAGCTGTTTAAGTGATGAAGCACTTTTAATGAGCACAGTTCAGACATTACAGAGACATGTAGAAGGCCCACTCTAAAGAGGAGCTCCCAGCATTCAACCATCATCGAAAATGTTGCTCAGGCAAAGAAGCTTCATTATTCCCTCTGTTGCTCTGGCAGAAGAACTCTAATGAAGCTTTGATGTAAATGACTGTGCAATTCTGCTCTTTTTCGCATATCTCATTGCAGTGGGCTTGGGAGCGAAATACAACACTGAATAAACTCCCCGGTTAAAATGCTTTCATCTCCTGGAATGTATGCGCCTTAGTATTTATGCGTTAGATGGCCTTCACTCACAATGCGGACGAAACGCATTCTGTTTTTTAAACCTCGGAGATAATGGCAGAGTTTGCTGTTGCCTAGCAACTGCAGGGCACTTCCTGACATGCGCTTCATGTCAGCAGGGTGCTTGCGGTCACATTTGCTTTATGGTCGCATTTTGAAGCTGTCCTCCAAGCCGTGCTGTCCCTCGGTGACAACAGAGCCGTCTTTTAGCTCGACTTTTGAAAAAAAATAAAACGATGTCACTTTAAAGCCATCAATCAAAGTTACTGTAACTTTTTTTTAATAGGCTTCAAAAAAGCCAAAGTAAGTTCCCAAAAGATTGCTCTCTGAATGGTCATGTGTGACCCATTACAAAACCAAGAACAAAGCTGTTCAAACAAGTGGAGTCATATCTACCACTTAAAGTGCACAGATTATACTGAACTGCACTGATAAGTTTAAATGGATGAAAGCCGTAAACAATGTTTAAAATCCACTAATTAAAACTCACCAGACCATTAACAATAAAAGCGTGGACATCTGGCATGTCAACCACAGGTTTTCAGTGGAACAAAATTTAGATCAAAGGCTGTCAATTTAGCTAAAAAGAGTTCCAAGCTTAAATTTAGAGCAATGCTCTGCTGTCAGAAAATTTGAGCTCAGCACTGAATGAACTGTGATTTGGCATGTTAGGGTGTTTTATGTTCAGTGTGTTTCATTATGTACAAGAGCTTCTTATTTTAGCAGCACTATTGTTCTGTCAGCACATGAACTTGAGTTAATGTGGAATGATTGATGCATTATATTGACTCTTTCTGTATGCCTTCTTAAAAATGTCTTCTCAACCATGGAAGGGGCTGAGCTGATGACTCTACAGATGCTTTGGCTGCAAAAGCAGTTGACATGATTTTTATTTATACAAACATGCTCAAGTTGCACATAAAAATGATCAATGGTATAAGGCACTTGAACATTTTTTCAGGTTATGTTTTTAAAGGTCTTCCTTTTTCTTTTCTACATCTTTGCTTTTTAAAGCTGTATGAATTCAAAACGATACAAAAACAGATTGAATCACAGTCTAGATTCTTAAAATGATGTTTAATACTTTCCATCCATCCATCCATCCATCCACTTTTGTTATCCACTTTGTCCTGGCCAGGATCACAGAGGTCTGGAATCACACGGCAGTAGGCAAATAGATTAAACTTTGGATTCCTAAACTCATATAACACACACACATACACACACACACACACACACACACACACAAAAATGCCTCTTATTTGAGATGTGCATAATACGTTTATTTTACATGTCTATCAGTTCTTGAAATTTCGTATTGCTGCCATACCTGGTCTTCAAATAAGCTTTAATAAATTCTGCATGGCTACAACTGACGTGGCACGATGGTACAGCAAGTAACGCTACTGCCTCACGCTAGCTGTTTTGTTTGGGCAATTTTTTTTAATGTTTATTTTAAATCAGATTTGAATCTGGTTCAGTCAGTGTGGAGTTCCCATGTTCTCCTAGTGTTGGTTTCTTCCATTTGCTCTTTCCTCCCACAGCCTAAAGACAAATGTTCCAGGTTAACTAGTCACTCTCAATGTGTGTGACTGCAGTGCACAATTCAGTGGCATAGTAGTTGCATAGCCCAGTATCCAGTGATTTCAAGATATGCCCCAGACCAGGATAAAGTGGTTAACGGTAATGAATAGATGGATTACAACTGATACCTGAGAATGTTATTCAAAATTAAAACCAATAAGCGAATTGTATAATATGTCAAGAGACAATATACAGTGAATCATCTGGATGATTTTTAACCCAAGACATGTAATTAGTTTTAAGCACATAAAAATACTGTCGTATTGCGTGCAACTAACCTGCAGCACATACTCAAACGTCATTCACACTACACACTGACATAGCCCACACATTATGCATCAGAAGTTCCCACAAGTATACAATTAACATAAAAACATACACATCCTAAAGCTTTCCCTTCCGCTCATCTTTTCCACAACTTATATCCCGTATACTTCATAGTGTTGTGTATTTTGCTTACCTCAACATGGTTTCATTGCAACATATCATTGCAGAATACAGTAATACCTCAACTAGTGCTCTAGATAGGTTCGTGAGAAATAGATCCTTCATTAATAAAGCATATTGCATAAAAGGAGCTTGAAAACTGTACATGTACAGCATAATACAAAATATATTTAACAACATTTACTTTATGAACAAATACACAATTCTAGAAGTACATATTTTTTAAATACTGTAAGCTATGAATTATTATAATAAACTACTCAAAGGGTTGAGGGTGTTATTATAAAACACAGTAGGAAGCAGCATTAATTGATGTATTACTGTTCCAAATACAACCCAGATGAAACACTGTCCAGATATTAATGTTCAAAAAAACCACCAAATCTGTGCAACCTTATTGTGTTCACAGTGTGCTCTAAGCAGAAATTTTATTTTGTATGTCAGTAACAGGCCCTGTAGTTACATGCCAATTACAAATATTATTGACAGATATGTCATAAAATTCCTCTCCATAAGAAACATTTCCTGGTGTGTGCAAGCACAAACAAATTTCTTTATTTTTTACTCCCCTTGCACACAAGCACCCTTGACCCTCATCACTTTACAATGTATGGTTCACAATATTGTATTTAAAAGTCCTGAGCTGTGTCCTCAGAGACAGAATGAAAAACGCCCTAGTCCCGAGTCTGCTCCACAGCCAGCAGCGGTGTGCGCATTGAAAAGGGCCCGCCGGGAAGGCAGGGATTATCGATTACACCGGGTAAATGACTCGCTGACACATTTAGAAATCTCAATCCAAAACAAATGGAGGAAAAATGGACATAGTCCATGACTGTAAATAAGAGAGGCAAATGCGTGAACCTCACACAGAGTGTGAGATGCGGAGTGGCCAGTATCCTGCCATGTAGAACCCAGTGCCATTAGTTACTATGCTGTACATTCAAGGTGCTAGCAGGATAATATATCTAACAGTGTTGTTATCAAACAGGCAAATAATTTTAAGACTAGAAAAATACCCTATTCTAGACCAAAAAGGAGCACATCTCAAAGTCGGCTCAGAGGACCTTTAATTCCCCTGTTGGCCCTTAATTAGGCCCTGGGAGAGCCTGGCCTGGCTGGAATGCACTGCTTTTTTCTCACATATAAAGAGGAAGCACAGTACCCTTAGAAGGTGGAAACTGAATACTCCTCTGTCATTCTGCCCATCCATGTGTGTCAGGGAGAAGGAAGAAGAGGGTGCCAGCTAATTGCTGAGCATCAGAAATCTCAGCAGTGCACTCAGCAGCTAGACAACAAACACTTCCTACTCAGAAATAAAGCGGATTTTATCCCATGCATTGGTAATTGGAAAAGGAATATTCTGCTCTTCTGTGGGGGGAAAAAAAGGGTTGAGTAAAGAGGAGTGGAGGACTCATGCAAGGAAGCTGTGGACAGAGGAGAGATTAGTGAGAGGAGAGAAGCAAAGGAGAAAACTGAGGACGTCACATCACACATGAGGAGAACGTGCAACCAAATAGCATTAGACCTTCAGCTGCCTACGTTTCTGGGCTCAGAATCCTTTTGTATATGTTGTTATATATTTTATATATAATTTAATTTATGAAATACACACACACACACACCAAATGTTTTGTTATGTTTTGTAAATACAGAAGAATTTTTACATTTTAAATTCCAATTTAAAGGCAACAAGTGTTACTGACATTCCATTTTAAAACCTCATAAATCTAGATTTTTCAAACAATTTCAGGATTAAAAACATTACAAGCACTCGCACAATGACCGCAATGCATTATTACTACTTTACTGGCTCATGAACGTTCCAGTTATGAATTTTCAAAGATGTGTATATATATATATATCCCTATTTATTTGTTTTTAATTTTATCACCGCAATATGTACAGGCAGAGACAGTAAAAATTTAATGTTTGTGGGAAAGTCTGGGTTGAGTGCAAGAGGAGACCAAAGAGAAACACCAGTCCTAAAAGTATTTGTTAATGTCCCTCCAGGCCAGAAGAGTGTTTAATTATGACACAGTTCTCGAATAAGCTCGGAATCTTGTGAAATTTTTTTAAGGAAAGGCAGGGACCTGAGTCCTTAGTTGGGTAACACAAGGCCGACTCCGTACCAAAGCATGGAGAATCTGGTCTGACATGGAACCCGGTAGACATGTGTCTGGTCTGTGCTGCCCCACCAGATCCTTTTGATTGGCTGAGGTTGGAGAGCCTTTTGAAACCAAGTTATCAAATTTTTTTTTTTTTTTTTTTTTTTTTTAATCCTGTGGAGTGGCACGACAGATTTTGACATTGGGTATAGCAATGGAGGTAAAATATTTATTTTGAAAACATTAATTCTGCTGAATAATGGGAATGGGAGTGAGGTCCTAGCAACCAACTCATCTCTAAACTTTTTAACAAGCAGGGAGTAGTTGGTCTCAAAACTCCTAATATTTGCATCCAAACTTTTCCATTTTGAAGAGAAAGGACCAATTAGAATTAGTGGCAAAACACAATTATTTTATAACCTGAAAGTTTACTATAGGCAATTATATTTTTTAGAACTACTGGGACTAACATGTCAGGGTTACTCAGGTACAGGAGAACATCATCAGAACACAGAGAAATACGGTGGTATTCCTTTCTAATCTTATACCATACATGTCCGTATTACTCCTGGTAGCTTCTGCTAATGGTTCAATGACAGGTGTAAAAAGTAGAGGGAAACAAGGCCACCTTGTCTGCAGTTCTGAGCCATGGAAAAACCACCCGACAGAAAACAAAACGGTTTCCGTGGTGACTTGTGCTAATAGTTTGGAATATAACAGCTTGATTAGGTTGATGAAGTTGCTGCCTGTGTTGAATCTTTCCAGAACTGCTAATAAGAAACCCCATACTAGTCCATAAAATGCCCTTTCTGCCTCCAGTGAAATGATCAGTGTGGGTTCTTGATTTCCTACAGGGAAGTTTATGATATTTAAAGCACGACATATGCTTGATGAAGCTGGTTTGGTCTGACTGAATAATTTTCCGTAATACTGTTTCCAACCCGTAAGCCAGAGTTTTGGTTACAACGTTCCTGTCAACATTCAGCAAGCTTATTTATTTAAATTTATTTTTTAATTGCTTCTTCATCGCTCTACTATCTAAAATGTTCCATCTGTTGTGCATTGCAAGTCACCTGCATTTTTGCGTCCAGCTGTTAGTTGGCAATAAAACTCTCAGACAGAACAGAGTGTGGGATCACCTTCATTCAATTCACTTTGTAGCCACACATAAATCGTGTTACAGACTTCTGATCCCCAGTTGTGTTCGCACATTAGTGTATTGTTATTTTTGTTGTTGTTATTACTATTGGTGGGATATTCTATGAGATAATGTGCATTCAGAGCCATTTTCTCTCACCCAAAAGGATTTGCCATTTCTCAGTGGCTCAAACAAAGTTTGGTAAGAGTCGTATTATTCTGAGAGAAGTACTCCGCTGCACTGAATTCTCTCTATTATCACATTTTAAGAGAAAATGCCTCAAACATCAACTGATTACAGGGTTGTGCACATCCTCTTCTCCCTGGTCAGCCGAGGCTGTCTTTGTCAATGGGTTTTAATAACCAGCCAGCGCTTATAAATCAAGTTTCTTATTGTTTTTTTCTCTGGTTTATTTATTTCATTCTTTCGTTCTCTCATGCCCACAAATAGCATGTGCATGATATCTCATAGTTCAGGCTATAGTGTCACCCTTAGGGACCCTCAAAAGTGGCGGAATATAAAGAGTGCATCTTCAGCTGATCTTCAGCAATACGGCAAAACGAGTGAGCCGTTTCGATGCCATGCGGCCCTGCATCTTATTTATATAGCACCACTCTTGCAGAGTACCTCATACACATCAGACCCTATAGTGAAGATAGCCTCCTGTTGAAGGAGCATTCCCAGGACTGAGGTGTTTCCCATGCACACACAGCGTATGCAGCATTATGGCTTTCCCCAGTAGATTAAGCACACACAACACCTCCAGTACTGAGAACGTCCCACTGTTGCTATAAGAGCAGTATTACCCCCTATAGAATCCACACTAGAGATATACTGTACTACAGTAAGCCAAGATGAGTGATGGAGGGATAAAGCCCTTTTGCCTACTTACTTTTTCACACACATTTCGATAAACATGTATTTCACCTGTTGGCCCTTGTGTTAACCGGTTTAAATATGTCTGTTAACCCAGATGCTCGGGTTGTTTAAAAATCATTATCTGTCCCAGATTATTGCCCTCCAAGGCCACAGCAGAAACAGGTTTTTCAACTGCATTTCAATTAGTCATCAATTAAACCTGGAGCACCAGGTGAGGGTGGCTACGATCCAAATAATGACTTCAATTAAGCAAAAAAATTTAAACAACAAACAGACACCGTGGTCCCTGAGGACCAGAGTTCCCCGACCCTGTTATAGTACCGGTTCAGCTATTACTGCCGTAATAAACCACACACACAGACACCACACACCAACCCGGCTCTCGACCACATCTTCTATCACTGCCTCCCCGCACCCCGTCCCCTTAAGCCACGTCCGTTTAGTGCACGTAAGTGTCCTCAACTGCACTACAACAGTGTCCTTATTCAACACATGCAGCTGCCCTGAAGGCCCTCTATATATTTTATGAAAATATTCAACACAATGCTTACAGGAGACCAAACAAATGAAGCCTGCATCCCTAATAGGCCCCGATTGCTCCATTCATGGAACATATTTTTGCCTTTGCCACTGTTAATCTTTACTATTGTCCTTGATCGGAGTGATATTTCTTCATGTGCTCATATGAAAGGCAAAAGAACAGTTGTTCTGTCTTCTTCAACCTTTGTACGTGAAATGTCACATGCTCAAAAAAAAAAAAGCCCACACACTCCCGCTGCCACATCACACGCACCCACAGAAACGGTATACATGTATGCGTGTGATTCTCAGACTCGGATAAAGCCAATCAGCACCTCATCTCCCCTTTCCATAATTTCCCACATTCTTATTATGAAATTGTGACACCTGGGTAGGAAGATCTAGAGCTCCATCTGGCCTCTTTATTGAAAACAGAGTATCAGACAGGGTGAGAGAGAAAGAAAATACCTTGTCACTTTTTTTTTTTTTTTTAAAAGATCGGGGAGCCTGAAAATGACTNAGGGTGAGAGAGAAAGAAAATACCTTGTCACTTTTTTTTTTTTTTTTAAAGATCGGGGAGCCTGAAAATGACTTCTATACATCTGTCATATCAGCCTGAATCCATCAGTCTTTCATCTCATCCTTCTTCAGATCCGTATTTCTCTACACTATCGTGTTCTCCCTCCCACCCACCGTTTCTAATTCTATATCTCTGTCTGCCTGTGGGAGTGCTCTCTCTAACTTGTATTAGAATTCAGGATTTAATATGTTTCCGCACAGTTTCTTGTGCTGGGTTGAAGGTAGCAGTGGCAGGTTATTTCTCTCTCTATCACTTGTTCTCTGGGAGATGAAGGCACTAATATTTGCATTGCTCTAGGTGCCAGTTTGGAAGTCAGCAGGTTTCTGTGCGAGTGTCTGGGCTGGGGGGGGGTCAAAATAGGGACCTGTGCATGTCTGTGTGTGAGTGAGTAAGAGAGTGTCTGGGCCTGGGGAGGGAAGGTGTGTCACGTTCCAGATCAATGGATTGGTCTTTTAAGAGAATGCAGAATTCTGGGCTAAAAAATACATAATTTCAGGAGAGTCATGAGAGGGACCAATGTCACTCATCACCAGAATCTCCTTTTACAATTCATGTTACCAGTCGGAGTTATCAAAAATGTGTGTTTGAAACAATCTGTACCCAACTTGAACACTATTTTATTTAAGGACTTTAGGATAGATGCTTAGAAATTCATATTAAATATCTTTTCTCAGAGTTGTGACAGCAGGACTCTTCCCAGGGATCTGAACCAATGACCTTTACATTCTTTAACATTACCTTACGCAATCCCTCCAATTTAAAGTTATTAAAGGTTTAAAAATTATGACAGCGTTTTCTTCCGTCTTCATTTTCTTCCTCTCCAATCTCTCGCTTGACAGTAACAAAAATTACTTTTTAAGGACCAAAACAATGGTGTCCAGTTTCACGCGTTCTTCATTGTTCTACATGGAACCCGTGTTTCATCTATAAACTTTACTGTGGATCAGTACTGTAAGCGTAATCTCATACAGCATAAGCCAGCAGGACCACAAAGTATCAAGCAAGAGACACACTAATGTTTAACATTTTAGCAATCCTGTATAGGGTATCAAGTTATTCATGTGAATAAGATAAACAGGCACATTCAGAGGAGAAACACTGGTGAGTCAATGACTTCTTTAGTAAGCTGTTTAGCAAAATAAAATTAGCCAGAAACAAATAATATTAAATAGCATTTAGTCTGAGTTACAATACAGATTTTTCTTAAACTCTGACTCAAAAGCTAGATTCTAAATGTGGTATTTGTATTTTTATATATATCATTAGCTGAATACAATTAAAGTGACCTGTTCCAACCAGCCTCATTTACTGAGCTAAATGAGTAATAACTCAATTGGACATGTAGAAATTGTAACAGGTGGTACTTTGTAATCTGACCAAACTCCAATGTCACACAGATATAAAGAAAATGTAATGGGCTATGAGAAGAAAATACTATAGGGAACAAATGGCTGGAAGAAAATACAATCGACTGGATATTTTCAAAACTAACAGCTGAAATTACGCTTCTGGAACAGTGTTTCCAATTGATCCAGCAGAGTGTAAACTCTGCGTCTGAATCTGGTTTGGGGTGAGTGTTGGTGTCAATGTCAGTGACACGGGGTGAGTCAGGACGATGACTGTTGGGTGGGGTCATTTCTGTTCCAGGTATCAATGTGGCTGTTAACAAGACAGCAGCTGGAAATATGAGAGGGCTCTCAGCTTGCCTGTTTACTCTCAGCCTCTCCTCCACTCAGGCATAAACACACAGTACATGCAATATAACCACTGAGGTCTTTTATCCTTCAAATTCGACAGCTGAAGTTTCTAATGAGTAGGTTTTATTGAGAAACTGAGACACCCCAGTGCAATTGGTATTCCACACAGCTCTTAATGAATTTATACCTCTGCACCCTTCCTCAATACTTCAGAGCTTTGCCATGAAAAAGGTTCATAAAATAAAACTTAATCTATAATCAATGTACAGGTCCAAATTTTTCCCACTGCACTAGGTTAACAATGGCATAGGTCAGGAGAGGTGCACTTTAGAAATGATGAAAGAAATAGGCCTGAAGAATGACAGATGTTTTACCACGTATTTAGAGATTCTATTGGGACAACATCGGCTATTCTTAACAGGTTCCTGTATTTTCAACAGGAGACAAAAGGAGGACAAGGAAATTAAATGCAGAAACCATTACCCTAGTAAGTCAGGGTGCTGTTCAATCTGCCGCTTGTAATTGTCTGTATGGCCAAGCCAGCCAGGGCTGTAATGGGCTTTCCCATTTCGTCCTTGAATGAGCCCATGCTAAAAATGCTGGGTTAAAAGAAACCCATGCTGGGTCAATATGGCAGAGAACACACAGGTATACAAAACAAGGCTGCATACTTGGTTATAAAGATGACCTAAGACTATACTTTACATTTCTATTCAATGCAGGGCACCAAAAAATAAAAAAGAAAACAGTTGTTCTGTATTACCCAGATGTAAATGATTTGGTTAAAACAACAGGGAAATTACCATAACATGACAGCGAAACACCTATGATACGTGGTGATCCAAACAAGCTAGCAAGTGTCAGGTTCCATACTGTTCCATCAATTCATTACCATCGGTGCAGTTTTTTTTTTAACAGTATGGTTGAAGCATGTGAAAGCTCACAAGGTGAGACTCCATTCAATAGCCTTGAATCGTCTTACTTGACTCCATCCTGGGTTGCCAAATGGTCAAGTCCCATCTGTGAGAGCTGTGATCACCGTCATTTGCCAGATAGCTGATGGTGTGACTGGAGATGATTGTGGGCGCAAAACACATCCTTTTGAAAGTGCAAGTGGTGTTGAATGTGTTGTGCTACACCATGCCCTGGCCAGGGGCTTCTGCCGGCTCCACTTGGATGGGCAGCTGCCCACTTGTGCTCTACTGCTTTATCCATTTGTCTTTTTCCCCTATATATCAGTGTGCAAATTTATAGGTGGTTCACTGCTAAAAGTGCAGCACAGATGCACTTTATAAGAAAGGACAGAGCAGGCAGGACTAAGGTCCTGTCGTGTGTATTCAAACATCCTCCACATGTTCTACCAGACCATAGTCATCAACATGATCTTTTATACCATTCTACATGGGGGGGGGGGCACATTGCTTCTGGTGAAAGGCACAAACTCAATAAATTTGTCAAGAAAGCTGGTACTGTCATGAGTCAGAGCCCTGATCTGGTGGTAGCTGGGTGGAGGCCAGGACAAGGAGGAAGCTACAGTCCTTCATGGAGACCAGTTCACATCCCCTAAATAAAGTGATCACCACGACCTCTTTTAGCCACTGGGTTATTCAGCTCAGGTGCACTAAGAAGGCCTTTAAGCCATCCACCTCCACCATCACACACAAGGACCTGTCAACAATTAGACAGTATTCATAACTAATTTCAGTTTCTCTTTATTTATCATCACACGTTTTAGGAGCTGTCTTGTGTTGTGTGTCCTCGTTTTCAGCTGCTGTACGGCAAATTTCCTTGCAGGCATCAGTAAAGTCCTACCCTATCTTAATTCCTTTCACCAACTAACATTCAGCTGCTCTACTCCCAGGTCCATAGACTTTAATTCACGCATCGGGACAACAGTGGCACTACAAGCAAACCAGGCCAAAGGACAGCCTCACTGTTACTCACACAACAAATTAAACCTAGAGACTCCAGACAAGGTAGCTGAATTGTTCTCTCATTAATTACAAAACTAGCCAGTCATAAAAGATTCAAAATTGGGAGTCACAATGCTTCAAGGGCACCCGTCCTGACACTTATTGAAATTTCCCTTCTGATTTCCCCTCTTGTCGTGTCAGAATAGAACGGTGCCGTCTGCTGCTTTCATTAGTTTGCTTTTGTCTCGACCTGTTGGGTGATAAGACGGAGTCAGTAAAATCCTCAATGCAACAACCCGATCCATGGTAACCATGACAACAGCACACCTTAAACCTCCAGTAATCCTTTGGAAGATTAAAGGGGGACAATTTTCTGTTCAGCTTGCAGCCGTATTCTTGTAAGTGTCTGTCTGCCTCATTTTCCCGGTGCACCAGACACATATCAAAGAATTACCATCAGCTGTATCAGCAGTCTGTGGGTTTGTACATGTAGATGCACAGAATGTTACACTTATAATCCCTACCATCAGCTGTATCTCCCATCCATTATCATTAACTACTTTATCATGGTCCAGAGCCTACTCCGGGACCACTGGGTGCCAGGCTTCAGCTATATCAGTCTATTAAATTGGGCATGTATACACAGGGATGTTACACCTATGATCACAAACATCAGCTGTATCAGCAGTCCCTGGATTCATTAACTATTCAAGTATTCAATACTACCATTTTTGTCAGTAGACATTAGACAAAAATAAGAAAAAAACAGACCTGACAGACGGTACAAAACAGGAGATCAAAAGAGAAGTGGGTCTTAGAGACTCACGTGCTCTGAGACCCTTTTGAATGTTGCAAGGGATTCAGCAGTCTTGGGGGACAGAGGGAGCTCATTTCAGTTCACTGTATGCAGAAGCAAAATTCTTCAGGCTTATGATTTTGGACCTATTGTGCACATGTTCACTAGCTGGCCAGGGCTGGAGAAGTGTAGAAGTGTGGCTGGGGTGCTGAGTGATCAGGTAGGATGGCTATCAGGGAGCAGATTCAGCGACTGACGTGGAGGGTATAACCAGAGTGCTGAACAACAGGGACCCAATGAAGTGAAAAGGAGGGGAGGTGGGATCGACTGTTGCACAACAATTTATTGTTGTTCCATCTTGGCTGAAAATGTAAAAAAAAAAAAAAAAAAACTCTCCTGACCTGTGCCATACAGTTCTGACTATTTAACTATCGCTTATTGTGGTTTTGTTATAGCAATAATTTCACTCGAGTGCTATAGTTGCACCCTTCCTGGAAAAACAGCTAGTGGATGTCGTCAACCACCACACTACCTTTCGTTCCAGTGTTTGATTAAATAATTCTGCACATCGTCTGCTATGAATGTTTACATTGTTTTGCCAAAGGCCATCCATTCATCATAGAGTTATTTTCGCTGCTAAGTAACAGATCTGCTTCTCATAACCAAGTGGGACAGATGTATATAACTCCATAATCAAGCAAAAAGCAGTAACGCATCTTGCCAGGTGTTTTTGAGCTCAAGTCAGCTACACAACACAGTACCACAGAAAATTGAAATGAACTTGCAGTCAATAGGAAGGACGGGCTTGGATTTGCGTGATTTTAATCTGAATTGAGGCGGCAAGTCGGAGGTCTCTCCCGACCTCCAGACGTGATCAACGATTGGTCTTGATTGGACAAAATAGAGAGCTGAGTCATACGAGTAGGCCGAGGTGAAAAGGCGTCTGTTGTCCTCTGACAGAGGAGCATTCTGACAGCAAAAAATCCGCAAGGGGTTCTGACTCAAATTTAAGCAGGTGTGCTTCCCGTTATTACAGTCCATTTTTTTTTAATGTCGAACAATCAGTGGAAACAGCATGGCGTCTGGAGCCTGACCTCAAGAGCAAACAGCTCGTTCTAAAGAGCCTCTCAAACACTGTTAAACTGTCTAGTGGAAACATTATTCTGCAGGCTAAGGAAAGAAGAATAATCTCTATTCTGAACAGAAAAGTCATTTAACACTCCTTCCATAGGAATGTGTTTCATTAGCCCAAGTTCTTGCCCCCAAATACCTGGTGTTTCCAAACAAAATTTGCAACGGAGCTGCCAATTGTTTTTAAAAGTGCAAATGGGCAGGCGGACCTACACCACAGCAGGCTGAAACAACTCCAGTAAAGGTTTAAAAGGTTGATCGCTGCAGTTCTAAACAAAAGACAGTTTCAGAAAGGACAAAACACTGAAATTGCATCATTTAAATTCAGAATAAATGCTTGTATGCATAGGATAACCTCACACCTGAAGAGCATGCATCTGTTAACAGAGGTAATGAGAGTCAGCACCGCAGTTCTGCTGGATCAGTGTGAAGCACGAGACGCTGCAGAGCTGGCCCTTGTTCATGGCCTATTCACACTCAGCAGGACACTCTCCCTCTGCTGGAAACCCTGTCTTTCCCTCCGCACTACAAGTCTCATCTCTTCTGCTACACCCTACTCAGACTCAGTCCACTTTTACTGCTTTACGGTTCAAGTGGGTTACTGCTGCCTTCTTCTGTGTTTAGACTGTGGGAGGAAACCCACAGAAAGAAGGGGAGAACATGCAAATTCTGCAAATTCAGACCCAGATCCCAAAGCTCTGGGCTTTACCCACAGTGCCACTATGCTACTTTCTACTCTACTGTAGGCATTGCCCATTTCTGCTACTACAGTACTCTTTCCTGATACTGTTGTCTGTTAACATACTGACATTCTCTCCTCTTCTACTTTTTTCCAGCCAGTCGTGTTTTAGTACTGCGATACTTATCTTTAGTCTTTTAATTCTTCTCAAAGTCTCTTGTCTTTTTTAGTGCCCAACTTAGAGGTTTCTGTCTTTAAATACAGCTCTGTAACAGTTTCCCCTCCTATATCAAAAACCATACTCACACCCTTACTCCTTCCACTTCTCACTATAGTCACATTCATTATGTGAATTACATTCAACAGGTCTCACTGTCACCAGCAGGACCCAGCATCTCTTTAACGGCGAAGTGATATAATTCTCTCTGGTCTCACTATGCCGAGTGTGTTTTTTGAAGAATTAACAAAAGAATGCATGGCAGACATTTCTGAGCATCGATAGAGACAGATAAAACGCAGCTTTGATGAAATCCTCTGGACATGCAGGCACCACTGATATATCTAACACTTGGGGCGGCAACACTTTCGCTTCCACTCACAGAACCATGCGCACATCAATGCCTTCCCAGGCTGAAACAGCCTTTTTACAAATTGTCTCAGAAAACAGTTTGAAAGATTGTGTTAATGTTGTTTCGTATGTTGTTAATGTTGTGCAAGATTGTTTCGTAGCGCTGCACGTATACACCAATCTAAGATAAAGGGAAACCGAGATGCTGAGTGTCACAAGGGCCACTGGCTGAGGAACAGACACTAAACACAGCCCTCAAGAGCTGTAGGGACCGTGATTGCCGGTTGCTCTCCTGTCATACATCGTTGTGATTAGTAAAACGCCTGTCTGCTTTAAAGCTGTGCAGTGCTGGAGTGCTGAGTAATCTGATGAGGGAGTCCGAATCCTCATTCATATTCACCACGCAGCGTTAATGTTAAAAAAACCTTCTTCTGCAATAACCGTCCACACTAATCAATTCCGCAGCCACACTGGCAGCCCTCTGCTGCATTTCAGCCGCACGGCCCTCCTTTCTCCTCGTTAAAGCCTTAATTGATTTAAACAAGCTTGGCAGTGGAAATGTACTCAGAACCCATCCCTGCCATCTCCTGCCACCACCACCCCAGTCCAGCCATCCCCACCGGCCACCGTCCTCGCCGTCCCGCTCTCATCACGCTGCGACTGTGATGTGGCCCGCAGCAGCTCACCGTGACAGCGACACGTCGTCTTTGACTCACCGTGACAACAATGTGGCCAAGTGTCCGTCACAGTGTTTTATGAATCCAAAACACAAATAAGCCTCCATCTCCAGCTCAATATTTCCACGGCCACTCTCACGTTGTGGCGGGTGAAACAGCCCCGTGAAGGACATCAAGACAGACCCCTGATCACTGTAATGCACCTTTCATACCTTACCTTAGCAAACTGAGAGTTTATCCATTTTGTGAACGTTTTCTTTTGAACATCTTCTCTTTCATCTGCAGGGGAAAACAAAGCAGAAAAGTTTATTAAAACCTGACAAGTTGTAAAATGGATATGCAGGGATTTATAAGAAACAGGCGTGTTTTGAAGCTGCACTGACAGACACTGTACTGTAAGGTTATTCCAGCTATGGTTCTGGAGGACAAAGTCCAGGAGTTCTTTTGTTCCAGCTGAACCGTGAACAGTCAGATTAATCTTACATTCCTGACTGAACCCATTTAGTTCCCATCCTGAGTTCTCAGTGGTTTAAGAAGAGTTGGAAAACCTGTCAAATGCAGCCCTTGAAAGAGTTGAACTGGTCTGCAAGGTTGTCTGGGTCTGTTTTTGAAAAGACACACAAACTGGCAACTTTGAGTGTTTGGAGAGAAGCTTCCTCTTTAGTGTTTTTTTTTTGTGAAGAATTGGTTTGTTTTCTGTTGTCATTGACATCCCCAAGAATGAATTTCTGTGTGGTAAAATGACAACTCAGTAATGATAGAGAAATTTTCCCCAGTTCTCAGTATGCTTCTCACGTGCGGAATCGAGATAATGCAGATTAGTCACAGTGCGGGCACACATCAGGTGCTGCTGCATTGTTGGTGCACTGGTGACCCAATCAGGAGACCAGTGTGCAAAAGAAAGGGCACATACAAAGTAGTATAAATATCAGACAGCCAGATCTGGGAATCCAGCCTGCCAGCTCACAGCTCACATCGTGGGCATAGCCAAATCGATTCAGACTTAAAATACACTTAAAGGTATAATGGATGGCATACCAATCAATAACATCTATTATACCTTTCAGCAAACCTCTAATGCATAAATACAGAGCAGCACAAAGCTGCAATGTGCAAGATGGAAGGAACACGCTCATCGGTGTAAGCCACTTTTCTCCTCACTGCTCCGTTCCTCCCAGCATATTTCTAGTTGATTTTAACACGCATGTACCAGGTATAATGGCAAATGCTTATAGTGCTCTCATTAACAGTTCTCTTCCCCCACACTGAAGGATGCTGCTCAGAATTCAATAGTGTTTAGTTAAAAAGCTTCAAACAATGAAAACATACAGCTTTAACCATTTTAAACAAAATATAATACCGGTTTTTTTTTTTGTTTTTTTTTTTTTTTAAATCAAACATATTACACGTTCACGTGTATAGCAAAGAATAAACTTTTGAACACCGTGACCCTTTCTTGGACCATGCAATTGTGGATAATAAGTGAATGAATATGTTACATATTACAAATGTTTCATGAGAGTTTTCCCAAACACACATTGGCTGCAACTGCAGCTTAGCTTCCATTAACGTTGAGATACTTTCCTTTCACAGTGACTCGGTGCCATTAAATGATGCAGACCTGGTTCCAATTAATTGTAGGTAACATTGAGGGCTAAAAAAGAATAAAACAATTAATAATATGGGAGAATTTAATAAACGTTTCCAAAAGGTTTTTTTGTTACTACTACTATACTTCTTTTTGAAAATCACAGCTGAAAAGAATTCCAAACAGAAAAAGGTTTTATCCATATTCCACAAGTATCAAGGTCAAGATACTTCAACTCCTCCTTTTCTCTCCAGTGCTTCTGTCCTCTCCAAAGTCTCTTTTTCCTCAAGTATCTCTCACCTCTCCCTCAGGTCTCCTTCCTCTCCAAACATCTTACTTTCCTTTCCCTCTAGTCTCTTTGTCCTGTCCTCTTGTCCTCTTCAGTCTGTTCCTCTTGCTCAAAGTGTATTTCTCCTCTCCACAGATCTCACTTTCCTCTCCTCAGTTCTGTTTTTGCTCCTTCCTTTTCCTCCAGCCTCTCCATTCCCTGCTCCCTCTCAGATGGGTATATCCAGCAATCCGCTGCTAAAAAACAACTAGCAAGATGAAACCAGGAGGGAGTAATGAGACACTGGGTCATAGAAGGTGGATAAGCTCTACCACACACACAGTGATGCCATGACCTGATGCAGTACAGCTGCTGGACACCCCACTCTTGCCCTCCATGGAATAAAATCCCACCCTGGATCCTTTGAACCGTGTTCTGAACAGCTCAAAATTACAGCAGATCTTCTAACTATGGCCCTCTGTTTAGCTGCACAGATTCAACAGAAACTACAGAAAAGGCATCTGTTTATAAATAATAGATGAACATAGACCTTTTGTTTTATGTGTCTTCTAATGAATTTCACAAGCAGTGCCACGGAAAGCATTTACAAAGATTCTTATATGCAACATACAACTTATGTCATTTTCACATGCATTTCATCAAATGTTAAAGCAAAATATATATTCATGGGGATAATAATAAACCAATTTGCATTACACTGGAAAAAGTAATTCAAAACAAATTTCATTCCTTTGTGAATCGTTGCTGGAAAATTGTTGTTTTAGAATGATTTCTGAAATTTTGCACACATTGGAGGACTACTGGGAACAGTGCAGAAAGGTGTGGTTTACAAAGGAGTACAAATACAGTGGAAACAGGATGCAACTGTAGTCACCTACTATCATGGTTCAACCACACTTAAAAAAAAAAAAAAAAACACACAAATCATAGAAACAAAGAAGATGTAAATAAAGTCCACAGTGGAAAATTAACACACCTTGCTTTCAACTCAATTTTTTTTACGTTTCCCTCTCTGCTTCTGCCTCACTGATGCTTGCCATGAGGGGAAAGCAGTCTTTACAGATTACAGCAGCTGCACAGACAGCAACAACCCTGGAGGCCCAAGTTTACCATCATCGGGACTTCAGTCAACAAGAAAACATAAAATTATTCAAAGCAAATTAGACCATATAATTTATAAAAACCATCAATTTCGACCTCTTTATAATTTCTTATCAACTGTTTTCTTTTTCTTTTTTTTTTAAACTCCCCAAATATCTCATATTGGCCCTGCACGCTATCTGGCACCCTCCTTTTGTTCACCAAAATCCATATATCAGTTTCATCGTAACACAAGGGACCAGTTTAGGACATATCGCACCTCTCACAAAGCTCCGTATTTTTTGCCGTTTCCTCGGTTTTTCTTCCACCACAGGAGCTGGATGCAGAGATTTCCTGGTCTGAAAATCGGTGCGAGCACGACTGGCTTCGACTGTTGCACTGCTTCCTGACATTCATTGACAGTCTTTAACCGTTTCTGCATGCGACTCCCAGTGAACTCCAGACACCTGACTTGGCTTTGCTCACAGTTCCATTTTCTGCCTGTGATTCAGCAGTGCCTTCTTCCGTAAACCATTTCGGGTTTGTGTTTATGCTAACAGTCTCCCTCAAGCGAGGAAAAACACACAAACATTTAAATTTCATTCAAGGTTACCCCGTTTACCCTTTGATAAGGAACTCAAGGTGACTCCTGTTTGTGTATTCCCAATAAGATGACACCAGAGAACAGCAGGTTCACTGAATTTTAAAAAAAAAAAAAATGTAGTGCATGTGTCAGGCCCAGTTTTACTGTTTTAACTGTCCAATAGCTGTAGCTAACTAAGAAGGGCGTGTTTACCACACTGAATGATCCTATTTCCCACAGCTCAGGCTCCAGAGTGAGCTTGTCAATCACCCAAGGAAGCCAGTCTATTAAAAACCTGAACAGCACTCAAGTTCTCAATGACAGCAGGTCCACACAGCAGTGATTAAGCTCTGCTTTTGTCATATACCCAGCCACTTTCAAACCAAATCTTTGCAGTTTCTCAAGCTCACCTCACACACCAGCCTCCTGTCCTACTGTGAGTTTCCTTCCACTGGATGAACATTGATTCCAATGCTGTATTGGATCCTACACTGCATGCCCTACTGGAAGCCATACTGCCTGGCAATGAGGGAACACTTATTAAGGCTGTCTAATGACAACTACAGTCCATATTTTCACAAACTGCAACAGGCTTCTCAGCTGTAATCTTATTGACAAAACAGTGTGCTTCTGATAGCACTGCCTCTGGCAACGGCTGCAGTTCAATTAGGGAGATGTCTGGCCTACCTATACGGCACGTGAGATGGATAGGGGCTCGTCTCATTGTCAGACAACACACTTTCCAATGGGAACTGCACGTGTGCAGAGACCAATTCACATAAAAATATTACGAGCTGTATGTGATCCACATATAAACAAAGAGACTGTTGCTGCCATCAACATCTAAACACAAGGATCACCATTTCATCCATATCTAAACACCGAGACCGCTTCGCCTCTTCTGTTTCTTTTGTCTCGGAGGGAAATCCGGCACAGCTGCTGCACCGTGAGCTGCTGTGGAAACACTGAGCCTGCGATAGGGGTGAGATTTGCAGTTTTGACGGGGATGCAGCACAAACCAGGGCGGGGAATAAAGAAATCAATACTCTATTTAAAAGGCCGTTTCACCGCAATCTGTTGAAGCTGGGCAGGTTCCTGATGTAAAAAAGATGTTGTGTTTAGGGTCATTAAATCTGCTCCAACACTAATCTTACTTAACTGAATGTGAAGCTGAAACATGGGAAAAGAACATTAAACAGCCTGAGTGCTGTGTTTTGTTCCATTTCCCTGTTCTGAAATACCATGTTTTATGGCGTCATCCATCTAGGCAATCTGCACTTACTCTGAAATTCAAAGTTCCATTTACTTCTCCCACAGTTTTGCTTTTTTAAATTGGAGGCCTCCACTCACCCTGTGGACATTTAGTAGAGGAGGCCCGTTGTGTGCCATTTCAGCTGCAAGTCCACAATCTCAGTATTTGTTCTCTTTCCTCCCTTTTGATTATTCATCACAGTGCTACCCCCCCCCATAGAATACACCTCAATTACACACACATTCTATGAAAAGCACTCAAAATAAAACAGATCCTTACTGTCGCATTCCTTCCAAAAGCATCAAGCAGCAGACAAACTCATATGTGCACAAAACATATATAGGCACAATTTGGTAGAAATACACACAGCAGCCCTAGATGCCCTTCATACAGGCCATCACACATACTGAACACACAAAGCACAGCCTTCAAAAGTGCTTAGTCAGCCAATTTTACACCCTCTTACTTTTCTAGTCAGGAGTGAGAGAACTATGTTCAAGGCACTTTTCCTGTCAAAAGGGGCCAAAACCCCTGGCTGTGAAGGTGAGGATAAAGCAGCCTCTAAAGGCCATGTTTATGAGAGACATTTTACGACCTCGCCTTGTGTGTATGTGTGCACCTCACCTCCAGCTCCTCTCATAATAACTATTGCTGCAATTCACGGAGCATGAAAACGCTTGAATTCGCTGTGTAACACGAACAATCTCCTGCTCCTACGTCTTTCTAAAGCACCCGTGACTGACATCTGTAAATTTCATTTATGAATTAAGGTATGGCAACTGATTCCTGTAGGTTGCTAGGTGATGGCGATGCACTTCAGGTGGATTGATCAATGATAAATCTATTTAATTGGATTTACATGTGCAGCTCCATCAGTAGACATTACAAGGAAGATCGTGAATACCTAATACAAACCTATACTTGAATGGGTACATATCTCCACTTTACTGGACACTACAATATGCCAACTTTATACTTTTCCCGAAAGGGACTTAGATTGGGGGGGGGGTTAGCTTTCCGCTAGTCATTGTGATTTTTGATCCATGGTAGCGTCTTTAAGTTCACTTACAGAATCCCCCGCAGTACTCCCGATAACATCCCTGAAGTATGGTATGTTCCCGACATTGGCTGTCAGCTGTTCCTTCCTCACTTGCCAGTAGCCCCAACACTGGCCGTCGCAATCCCCTAAAATATTCATCAGCCTGTGTACATTTTCAGCAGGTGGGGAGGGGTGAGCTCACTTATTAAAATACTGAAGGGACACTCCAGCTCCAGAGAGCTCTTCCTGAACCAAGGGTTCTCCATTAATCCCTGTCTGGAAGCGTGCTGAAAATAACCGTCTCCATGGTCTGTCTCACTCTCTCGCTCTGCCACAGAGATGCACCAGGCTGCTCCTTCCTCCTCCTGTCTGTGTCTAGGCACCTCACAAGGCTGTCACACTGGCAACAAGTCTACAGGAATACTTCTTTATAAAGATAATACCCAAATAAATAAATAAATAAATAAATAAATAAATAAATAAAAACTACTTTGGGGTGAATCCTGTTCACTCCGACAGGGTGTCTTACTGTTGCAAATGTTTCATACATAGGTGTCCATCTATCCTGTGAAAAGGAGTGTGTATGATCAGAGCTATAGCAGTTCTCTGGCAATATAAAACACAACACAAATACCATGTGCCCAGTTAAAAACGCTCGGGGTTTGCAACAAAGGCATAATTATACAAAGAGGACACAGAGCACCGCAAAACAAAGCTTATTCCCAAGGATTATCGAGCTCCACGCATCATTCAAACACACATACAAAGAGACAATTTTGGATGCAATCATCTATGAATGTATAATATAGACACAAGGCACACCTACAGGGGAATTCAGACAAAACCAAATACATGAGGACATGTGGGTAAAAAATAAAGTTTGATCGATAGTCAGGTTACATCAAATCGGTGACCAGAGTGGAAACTCTGCTCTCCGAGTCCTTGAAGCGAGACAAACCCAACTAAAGTGCCATTGATTCCCTTCTGCATAAAATAGGTGTGACCATATTTACATACAAAAATCAATTTGTAATGCTACAGCAATTACACTGTACAAATTACTGTGTTATATATAGACACCTATTAACAACAACAGATTGCAGGAGCTTGCATTGATTCAGGAGCTTATTGGATGATTCAATAACAGTAATAACTGGACATGGGGCCCAAAGGTGAGTATTGACAGGGCAGGACCCAACACCTTAGCGAACAGGGAAATCCAATAACGAAGTCTTGAGGATTTTCACTATAATTTTACAATTTTCTAACAAATTTTATCTGCACATTAAAAAAACCTTTTAAATATTTTTATCATTACTATAAAACTTTTGGATGAAATATCATGGCGAACAGTGTAGCACTGTATGCCATACGGTATGAGGCTATAAAATGCAGCAAAGTCCTTTTGTTTTGCCATTTATGAGGTCTGTGAACATAGTTTCATTGTGAAACAATGAACATGAGATTTAAAGTACAGCATAATGCACAATGTATTATGATTGAGAACAATAAATCTAAATTATAATCATACTACAACAAATGATAAGTCCAACGTAGGTATACTTCCAACATAAAACTGGCGGTATTTGGATTTATAAGCATGGTTCTGATAGCACAGTCTCATTTATAGAACCATGTTTTTGCTTTAAATAAATGACATGATTTGTTTGGTACAGTCACAATAAAGGATGCTGACAGACAGGATCACACCTTGGTTATCACTAACAAGAGACAGGCTTCTGCCATTTTAAAACTGGAAGCAAAGGAAATGTCCTGCATGGGTCCATATACAAAGAAATAAAAACAGAGTTTTGATGAGAATTGCTGCATGTTGAGTCTGGCATCTACCTTCATCTGCCATGATAAACTAAGTCTCCACCTTCATAGCAAGAATTTGCATTGTAGGAAGCCCAGCAGTGCTACAATATCAATACCATTTCAAAAAATAAATAAATCAATAAGAAAGCTTCTGAATTTCTAACATGGAAACAAGAACATTCTTGCTACCTCACAGTGTGGTGTCAAATCTGATAAATTCATTCTGCAAATGCATAAACTGGACTAGAAAGACCACTGGAACAAATTAATTTGTTTAGGAAAGTAAAAGCAATTAATCATTGCTAAATAGTGTTATCAGAAAATACAAACATATTTAAAAAACCCAAACACACACACAACATTCATCCATTTTTTTGCCATAAACCACCAACCTAGTACAGAGCTGCAGTATTTCCCAACCAGCAGTGGTGAGAGAACAGTGAACCAGTCAGTCAAAGGGTCTCGTTTCAATGCAAAGGACATTTCAGTCACTAGTTCATCAAAATCACGTTTTTGAACTATGAAAGGAAATTCACACAAGTGGATGAAAACTCCTCATAACACAAACCCAATATCTGGAAAAATGTCTTAAATTTCTTTAATCTGTATCACATACAAACCTTATGTTCGCAAGACATCACGAACGACTTCAACACAACCGAGGTAGGCTTCAGAAGTTTTGAAACAATTCCAGAAGTGTGTGTGTTTGTGATGAGGGGTCACATAGTTGCAGTGAAACTGCTGATATCAAATTTAAAGCTTAGTTTTTAATAATAAAAAAGTGCATCTTCCCACTGTGACTTCTGCACCCTAGCCTGGCATTGATTTACGATAATGTCATCACAGACTTCAACCATTTCTCTGCTGGGAAAGAGGGTTTCACTCTCTTTAAGCACCAATCTTCCACTTTTCGCTTCCAGGCCAAAAATAACTTCTCAACAGGGTTAAAAAATAGGCAATGGGGAGGTGGGGACATCATTAGGAATTGTTGATTTGTGGGAAATCATTCCCTTGCCACCATTCTGAGATAGAAATTCATACTTTTCCATATCAAGAACTTTGGAATTGTGATATTTGATTGTACAAGGTGACCAAGCAGCACATCCAGGTAATTCATCAGATCTGTTGAATTGTCACACTTTGCGGGGTTTATGCTCAAATGTCATTATATGGAAAAGCAGCTGCCAACGATTCCAGCGACGTCGCAGCCAGGCCACCTTCCGCTGTACTAAGATCAGTTTCAACTACAACACTTAGCAGCGTTAAAGACTTTGTCTCTGCTTCCGTAGTTATGACCACAGAACATCCACAGTCTGCTGTGTCTGGTCACAAACTGCTGGTGTCTCTTAACAGCGTTTTGTGTAGTTGTGCAGAAATGATTAAATTGTCCTGCATTTTCACATCAAGCAGGCTATTTACACTAATGAGCACTAACCATCAGTAAATGAAAATACAACATTTTTGTGGGACTAGATGTCAAAAAATGTTTTGTACAAATGGATGTTAACACTTGAAATATGACGTTCAAGTAGTACTAATTAAACAGTTAATTACATTAGTCTGGACGGTTGGTGTAAATTCACGTGAGCGAAGGGAGATCATTCAAACCCTAAAGACTAAGATCTGAGGCCAGGTTAGACAAACCTACAGCCACAGAGTTCCGTGGAGACAGGGGTGGGGTAGAACCACTGTTCATCCTGAGTTTCACTTCATCACTGAAAGCAATGATTTGTTTTGATGCCGAGCATTTGTTAATACGTGTGCATAAAAACGGGATCATGTTCAAATGGAAAAATGTATTGATCTGCACCAAATGATGGAACCCCAGAACCTGTGGTGAACACCAGACTAACTGAAGCTTTGCAGTGAACAGAATATCATAATATTTTGTATCGTTAAACATTTTTTTTTTTATGTACAACTATTTTTTGCAAAGCATTTCCCCATTTACCCACGTGTTAAGTGAGGAGTGTTCAGTATCACATGGTCCTTTGTATCCAACATGCATTCATGGCAAAAATCCATCACTGCACACATATGCAGCAATCCCTCAGTACCCAAATTCTCTATATCTGCATCTGCGTAATAATGACTCTTAAAAATTAATACTTATACTTATTTAATACTTAAAAATTTATATATTGGTATCTGAATGGAAACTTTTGCTACAATGAATTGTCATCCACAGCTTATACTTAAAAAAAAAAACAAATTTAAAAATTTAACTATTGTACTAAAAGTACAGTGTGCTGTAATAAAATAATGTATGTATTAAAATAAACTATTAAACTGTTACGAATTTATCCGAAGCCAGACACACTGCAGAGGTATTATCAACTGTTTCCACCTCTTTCGTTTGCACTGCATCACAGTTAAATAAACCTATTTATTTAAATGGCAATTGTTGTGTCAAACAGCGGTGCCGGGTTACTTTGACACACTTCTTTATTCCCTTTATTCAACGTGTCATAAAACTGAAGCGGGGCTGCAAACCTCTCACCTCCCATGTGTAACGCAGTGACTAACATGTGAAATGTGCAGGGACTCTGAAAAATTTGTTATCTGACATGTTTTCGGGAACAGATTAGATTTGGGCACTGAGGAATTAATGTATATGCAATGATATTTGTATGTGTAATTGTATATTGAAAAAAAAGACCCCCAAAGAGCATAGCTTTACCCCCAGGGACACAGCAATCGGCAGCGGCGATCAGGGGTTCACTGATGAGATGAGTGATCAGCTGCAAACAGATAAGATGGTGACTGGAAGAGATCAGGCAAGACAACTAGCAGGTGGGTCACGATCAAGAATTTGAGCAGGAGTCCTGGGAAGGGATGTCTCACTGGTAGACAGGCAACGGGGTGGGGGTGAGGGTTAGCTGGGACACCTTCCTAATGTATCATATCAGAGGATTATGGAAGGCTGCAAGGGGCCCTGGTGTATCTGGAGATTAGCATGCGTCTACAAAGAGCACACAGAAAGCATTATCTCCTCCAGACCCAGAGGAACTTGTGAAGGGACTTCTGGATTTCTTTTAGCTGAGAAATATAAAACCTTTGCCAGAAATAACTTGGAACGTTCTAAATTTCAGAACTGTTCCAGGCTCTTTTCTGTGCGGTTCACATAAATGTCCACCACTCAATACAGCATCTGTCGCAGCTGCCTAGTACATTAGGCATCACTGCAGTTAATGCTGTGTCTCTGGAGTAAATACAGTAGATATCTCTAAAACAGCAGATATTCTTTGTCCACTGGTTTTAAATGATATTACTTTCCTCTTTTCTCAACTTTGCTTTCCCTGGTTTTTTTTTTTTTTTTTTATCGTAGCCCCTTATGAGCTTGAACTGAACCCAACACAGTCTGAGGCACAATTCCTTACATGGCACACAATGAGGCTGTAGAAAGGCCTGCTGAGGAGCAGACTGAGGGAGCTGCGATTTTCCTCAAAGGTGTTGGGAAGTGGGAGGGTGGTGCGAAGGGAGTACAGCACCAATAAAACTGCGTTTACAGGCACCGGGCCGTCTGCATTCCCTTTCAACTATCAGATCAGGGAGGGAGGCAAAAAGCGGGCGCACCAGCAGGGAAGCGCTCCCTGTTTCACATCTTCTGTAAATTAGCTGTGACACCCGTGCCACGCCCGACCTGCTGGCCACCACTTTGAGGGTTCCTGATCAGGCCTGCATTTTCCATCGGCAGAGGGGAGTGTTTTCCTCCTCCAGCAACCATGCAAAGAATGCTCCAAACCCCGGCTCCAATAAACAGAGCCTCAGTGTCTGGGCGCCCGGTCGCCAAGGCCGGTAAACACAGAGTGCCGTTGTCATGACGTTCCTTTTGCAGGGAGCGGCAGTGGTAATTACACTCTCCAGGTCAACTGCAACAAATGTCAAAAGCAACAAATGGGTTTTAACACAGTTCTGTCACTAAACAAGACTACCGGGGAAATCTAGGGTACCGGATTAACACACGACCGGCTTTAGCGGCAGCGTAATTGAACTTGCGGTTCAAAAATATGTTGATCAGAGATGGAGTTAGTCTCGTGCCAATTCACAGTCACATCTGATATAAATATTTCTTACGCAGAAAATGTAGACGATAACCAAGAAAACTAACTGAACAGAGAAATTGTAAAAGACAAAGTGGTTTAAAAAATAAAATGCTATTAAAACTGACATCATACTCATTTACTTCATAAAAACACAACACCAGTCAGTTATATTGTATTCTGTAGGATACAAACATATACCTCACACATATGCATCCTCTGCTCTCTTAACAGCAACACACACTGTATACTCAAACAACTGTAGAACTTACATGCCCTGGAAACAAATATGAGGCGTTACTACATTATAACACTTAATGTGCAATGCTAAGCTGGCCATTCCCAACTGAGCTGGAAAGACAGAAAGAAACTGACAGAAATGAGGCCTTTTGTGGCCGTAGTGCATCACTTTGTTTGACAATCCATTAAAGACGTGAACACTAGCAAGACCTGTAAGACCGAAAGCTTTCTATTCCTAAGTGGTGTAATTTGAGATCATCAACTCATGATCCTCTGAGCAGCATAAAGATACGTCCCATCAGTCCCAGCTCACTGCTGGGTGAGGAAAGCACTGCTTCCCTACCCTCAGTTCTTCTGCATGGAGACAGCTCTTGACCCCCCTGCAAGTGCTAAGTAATAAAGTCTTTAATGAATGGCCAGATAGCTCACCAATCACAGGAAGAGATCACAACACGACAGTAAAATGCTGCCAACACTTATCATCGCACATTTGTACCTAGAACCATCTATGTCACATATTGCATGCAATCAGCATCTTAGTGCCCAAAAACCTCGGTGGTAGGTGTGCACCTGTATGTGTGCACGCGTGTGTGTGTGCCCATTAGGTCAGTGTGCGCTACATTTGCACTCATCCAATGAGAGCATCACAATTGTGGCGTCAGCAGTAGGATCTGCAAAGGACCAGCTCTGCAGACCACACTGCGTTATTCTCAGATCTTAATAACCATATCAGTCTGGCTGTCACTTTCTGAGGCCCTGCTATCCAGACATTTTATTACACCCCAAGCCAGGCGCTCATTTCATGCATATTAAAACCTTGATGGAGGACTTAAAACCAGTTTTCATAGCTGGAGACCAGACCACTAACTGGGAAAATTGTAAAAAGTATACAGCCCGCCTCCAACCCCACCAAAAGAGAAATGAATATTTCATCAAGGTTGCAAAAAGTGAAAAGGGACCCAAACAACACATGTTAAGCTGCCTAGAGAACATCGCCAGGTTTTCTCGGGCACGAGGTGCTGGTGGACCGTGCCATGGAGAGTTCCGAGTGGGAAAGCAGATTGTTGGGTCCTCACCCGCATATTAAAGTGTTTCTCTTTTGCAGGAAGTGCCCTCAGTGGCAGAGAACCGAACAGCTACAGTATGTGCCATGAGAAAGGGAAGATAATATCATGCTGAACAGCAGAAATGGCTAAACTGCATGGCCGCTCTCCAGAGACGAGGGGCTGTAATCAAGCAGAGCTTGGAGGAGATCCAGCCTTCGACACCTGTGCAAATAACCAAAAAAATACTATGTATTCCACATATTTTTACACGCAAAAGTAAATACTGGGTTACCTAGTTTTACCTTTGAGTCCTGTATTCTGGTATCCAAATGGAGCAAACACAAAGGACACAAAAAGTACCATGACAGAATTAATATATATGAATACACTGTATAATCCATCAGTATACTAAAAAAACAAGGTCAAAGTCAGATGGTAGTGAAAATAGAGAACGTGGGGCCATAGTTCAGACAGCAAGTCAGTGAAAAAAGGTGAAAAAGAACTTACATGAACATATTCACATGCTAAGAGCAAATTTAAGAGCCATGGATTCACATGAGCAGCATGTCTGAGAGACGTGTGAGGAAAGCAAAGCACCCTGAGCAAAACCATGTGAACACGAGAACATTAAAAATGCACAGACAGAGCTGAGACAATTTGAACCAATAAAATCTGGAGGTTTGCAGCATTAACAAAAACCCTAAGAGTCAAAGAATATCAAAATCATGTTCAAGTAAAAAAAAAAACTAAAGTACTCTCATTTTAAAGCAGTAACTACATGTTATTTAAATAAACTAACAACATAAATCACATTCTGAAGCTGTGTTGATGAAGATAAATTCCCCCTTAGTACGGAAAACCAAAACAAAACCACAACTGCTGCATTAAACAGATTTATTCACGCATGGCACCCTACCTGTGAAGAAATAACTGACTGTGCAAACATGAAATCCACAACACATCTTTGAAAGAAAGTCAACAGGTATAATAATTTGTTCCTATTTCCTCCTGGAACCCAAACACACTGAGGAGTGCGGGGAGATGAGTGAAATTTGCCGTTTTAAGAATCCCAGGAATGTGCTCCATTTATTTGGATTTTAGGTGCCAGAAGAGATACACAGCTTAACCTCAAACTGTACAAGAAGGTGGACACAACAGTAAATAATTTTACAACACACAAAATATATTAAATCACCAATAAAACCTGAGAAAGTAACAGACCAAAAAGGCAAACAATTACAATGCAAGACCAATATACTGCCACTGGAAAGACACAATGACTGCTTTATGGCCTCAACTGGTTGTGTGGGCAGATTCCTGTCTCCTCGTGTAGAACATCACCATGAGGCCTCTGTTAAATCACAGTTAATTCTACTCTTGGATCCCAGCCTGAAAACTGCATATTGAAATGGCAGAAAGTTACAACCAGCCAAAAATTCTACATTTTGGCACAAGAACACATACCAACACATCAACACAACACAGCAGCTAGCAATTCAGAGACCCTAAAATCACAAAGGAGAATGTGTGGCCATTAAAAAAATATACAATACAAATCTGAAGAGGACAGTTGTTTCCAAACCAGGCACTGAATATGCAAGTATGTAAACACATGAAAAGGTTAAAGACAACAAAGAGTCTATACATATCAAACCAATACATGGGCCTTAGTCAGGGAGCATGAAGGGGTGGAGGATAAGACACTGCTTACAAAAAAGGTTGACCTCAAGTTGCAACATAAGAGAGGCCTACATATGTACCTTTGCATAATCTACTTAAAATGCTCAAATTACCATTTAAAGTACAAAGTGCAAAAGATATGGGGAGCTGAGTATGTCAAATGTTAGACTAAGAACACATATGGAATGAAAATGTAAAGAAATCAAAAGAAAACAAACCACGCATTTAACTGCAACAGAGGATTTCATTAAATCACTTTTTTTAAGAATATAAATGTGTGAACTCAGACTTGAGAAATACTTGTAAAGATGTTCACCCATATAACAGAAAAGGTGGTACCTTCATTCAGCTACTTTAAGTGTTTTAGTAGTACATTGCGAGGGCCCGCATAAATGAATGAATAAATGAATGTGTTGACACAACCTGATGCCCTCAAGAAACACCCCGATCATGGTGAGACTGGGGGTTTCAGTGGAGCCTGGCAGCAAGCAAAACTCGTGATATACAAAAATAATAAAGTGGATGAACAATAACTATATAAAAGCATATGAAATAAATGAAACAATCAACCAGTGTGTTCTGTGCAATAAATTGAATACTTAAATTCCCAATCAAAATGTGGTATAAATTTCATTCTTTTCAACAACATGCAAGTGGCCTGTGAGGAAGTGGGGTCTGCTGGATGTTTTGTATTAGTGAAACAGGTTTTTCCAAAAAGATCAGGAATGAAGAATTCCACATTTCTCTTCTTTTGTGCAAACAACCACACTGAATGTTGCATACTGGGCTGAAGCAACCAAATATCCATGAATAATAAAAACATGAATACATGTTTAAAAAAGCACTTCCTTCTCCCTCCATCATGAGGCCCTGGAATCTCAAGAGATGAGACCAAAAAGGAATTCCCTAAACCTGCCTGTTTGGAGGCCCACTGGATTAACTCCTGTCTCACGGGCAGACACCTTGAGACAGCACCACTCGGGCACTAAAAACCAGAGTCAACCCGATTATCACATGGCACAAATAGAATTACAGCACCTACTGGGACACACATAAAAAAATCACAAAGTAATATTAAGTGCTACGGGGCCTCAAACATATTACAGCAAGGACAATCTGTTCAGGGTGGGGGAAAAAAGGAGAAATATAATGAAAATATATGGTATGTACATATAAACGCAGCATGTTATCAAACTAAGAGAGTTTGGAGACCTCATTACATTCAGTGTTCCGTTTTCTTTAATCGTACCATTGTCTTAGTTTGCATTTATTTCATTATTTGTCTTTAAGTTGGATTAGCAGGAAGCAGGTTGGCTTAGCGTTGACTTAACGCTCCTTTAAGAGCTTCCCTTTGTTTCACGTTTTGTTTCCCTCATTTACACAACAAAGACTGTTTGTTTTCTGCCTCCTCTCACCTTCGTCTTTCCCGTCTCCTGAGACGCTACCTGGGTAATGCCCTGGAGAGAGGGTCTACAGAAACACAGCCGTGTGTAACAACACTCACGTTTCGCGTTGGTCATTAAACACGGGGGCCTGAAGCCTTGCTATGGCAATAACACCAGTTAGTGTTAGACAACATCTTATGAAAAGTCTGTCAAAAATATAAAATTTATTTTGGGGAAATGTTTTCCAGTCCATTCTGTAGGCAGGAGAACTGCAGAAAACCTCTGTAAGAAACCTCTATTAACCTCTATTGAAAACTCATTAAAACCAGTGTTTTTTAAATCCAGCACCTGGGTGATTCCTCACACCATTTGCAACCGAGCTGCCACATGCTCTTAACAACACAGGAAGAGCCAACATTTGATGCAGACTTATCCTGATAAGACCCAGATCACTCTGAATAAACCTACTGAAAGGAGGAACTGTTTGATTCCAGGGAACATTGACAGAAGATCAATGATCGCTGATCTAGATGATGACAAAGGGAGACAGATAAGAGCATTACTAGATATATAAAGCGATTCTGATTTGAAGTAAATGGCATTTCTCCTTCCCTGTGTTTCTCAGCATAGCTGAATAAACGAAACATTATCTGCTAATATCGATGCACTTGTTGCACTACAGGTGTGATTGCGTTTCTGTACCCAGCGCTCCACGGTTCACTTAATACGAACGTTTTTGGGAAAACGTGTTCATTGTAAATGCCACAGCAAATTATGATTGGCTGGGGAGAGCATATGCTCTGAATGGGCTGCTGCGCGTGCTACAGCCTCCAGGATCCCCACAGTTCTGCAGTCTCTATCAATAATACACTTTCTGTCAGCCCTATGCAGCCTATAGCGGCGGCATGCAGCGTACATCAGCCTCACTGTCCCACAGAATCTCAATCAGATCAATCAAAGCGGCACTGGTCCCGCACACCCGGCACAAGAGTTGCTGCCAGCGTTTTCCATCGAAAATAGCCGCAGAAAGGCTAACTCTTCGGGATCGCCCATCAATTTAAAACTCATCTTTCCAGCCAACCCTGGAAGGAAGACGTAGACACGTCTTTGCAGGCTCCATTTTGCCAACACAATGACCTGGTGTGGACTGATTTACTCCAGGAGCACATCTCCAGCACCACAGTGCAGTGACACTGATTAATGGACATGTAATAGAAAAACCTTTGTGAGCTTGGCCTTGATAACCTCGATGCCCCATCAACACACCTCTGGACCTCAGAACCGATCCATGTGCTGTTGTGACTCAATCATTCATTGGTGCCTTTCTGGAAACTATGACAGGTCCACTCTTTCAAAGCGAGGAAAGACAATAAAACAAAGAGGAGCTCCGACTGCATTAGTCTGATCGATGCCTTTGACTCCTGTAGAGGTTCAGTCCTGCAGCCCCCCCGCACTCCCAGCCTCACTATATTCCCACATGCCCACACACACAGCCGGGACAGCACGCACTCTGGTGACGAGGAGCTGAACGGAGCACACCTTTTAAAACTGTTCATGTCAGCACTTAACCAGAGTTGTTTCCGTAAATAATAAATATTATTGCAGTTGCTCGATATAAAGCATGGAGAGCATATAAAAGTGCCACCCCAGGACGGTTAATGATCCTGTCTAAATACCCGGGCAGCAGTTATCGTATTCAGAGCCACTTCAGCGAATGTGTTCAGAGGGCCCTCTTTATAAGCATCGGGCTGCCTCCACCCATGTTGAAAGAAAGCATACATAAAAAAAATGTTTCCACTCTGTAGACAAAAAACGTGCCCGTGTTTACACTGAAGCAGGCAGTGTCACAGCTGTAACACCAGAGGTGATAGTAAACGGCAGCTACAATCACAGTTCCCCCAGCCTTCGGGAGGATTACACCCATGTCCAAGTCCAAACGTAGTTCCAACCCATGGACCTGGCAACAGAGTTGTGGAGCCCTTTGGGAGTTCAGTCATCTTCAGGGACGGCTCAGACAGTGGGAAACACACTGTTAAGGCTACAGCCTCTGCACCTACGCACTGCAATGCTGCTTCTGCAGTACTAAACCTACCTCGAGCCTTTAAGACCAGCAAAAAAGGCACAGCCCACCCCTTACCAATGCAGCACAAAGGCAGAACCCTTCGAGGAACGAGCTCCACAGCAACAGGTGGTCCTTTTCGCAGTCGCGTGGCCGATGGCTACCTGCTTCCCATTCATTCGTGTCAGACACTATGCAAGAAGAGGAGGAGTCCTCAGCTACTGTCAGCCAGGCAGAAGCCTCAGTGCAGGGAGGTAATCCAACGAGGGCACTGACTTGGTGTGTCGAGGGGAGGGTGAGGAGGAGGGTCTTAGACTCCTCCGTGCGTACAGAGAAACGGTCTTGGCTCCGTGCACAAGGCTGAACGTGAGGGTCCCCGACTCCGTCTGGAACTGCAGCCCCTCATATTCTTTAGAACAAGAACATTCCACAGCGAGCCTACAATGCTCAGCTGACACACACCTCACACACACACAGCACGTTACACTGCCTGGCTCCAGAAAACAAACCATTGTAGATCTTTTGCCAAAAACCATAAACAAAGATTTCAGTTTAATGGACCTGAACAACAGGCATAGCGCGCCTGAGCCGAATGTCAGTGGGAGGAACGTGTTGCCCTCAGCCCATCCAATCACTGTACACGCAAGCTTCACTTCACGCTACAACTGTAATCAGCAAATCGTTCAACCCTGCACCCCGGGTGTAGTCACTGCACCTCTCTGCACTTCACACTGCTGCTATAATCACTGCCCCCTCCGCCACTTCACACTGCCGCTATAATCACTGCAGCCTTCGCGCCTCCACACCGCTGCCATAATCAC
Organism: Arapaima gigas; assembly: GCA_900497675.1. Classification (NCBI taxonomy): domain Eukaryota; kingdom Metazoa; phylum Chordata; class Actinopteri; order Osteoglossiformes; family Osteoglossidae; genus Arapaima; species Arapaima gigas. Next base: position 421,372 of record UFQX01000150.1, read on the forward strand.
TGCTTTATTATACACTTCACACTGCTCCTTCATTACAATCACTGCACAACGTTGCACAAAACACAAGTTCCCTTCATTAATCTGCTGCTGCAAGACACCACTGTGCTAAAGGCCTCGGTGAGTTTCTCAAAGAGACGCACATTTGTGTGGAAGCCTGGAGTTTTTTCAAGGCAGACAGCAGCCACTGTTAGCCCAGGAGCTGTAAAGAAGTGAAAACTGGCAGCCAACATTATTGCCATTATTCATTATTTGGTTACTTAGCTGATTAAAAAACAACTTAAGTCATAATCAGTTATACAGCTCCATCTTTGATCGAAAAAAAATTCACACAAAGTACCATGCTCATAGGGACAGAAGTACCGTCAAAGCTGCAACTACATGTGCTGTAGAACTCTGCTGCCTACTGCTTTGTATGCCTCCACTCAAAAATATTTTTATGTTGTGCCATTAATTCAAAGCTTGAAATGATTAACAACTAGATATGTCCAGAAGTATAATCGCACAGAAGTGACAGCTGATAAACTTCCGCTTTTTTCGATGGCTTTGGATTTACTGTGTATTCAGTGTTGGATTAATCTGGATAATTCTCATTATAAGAGGTTGTTTCGTGGTTCATTTTTAGCTTGTTTTTCACAGCTATAAAGTTAATTTGATAACACTGGCTATTTTTGCTAGGTTCTTAATCAAACCTTTGGGGTTGTAAGTCACCCTGGACAAAGGTATCAGGTGATGAATACATACAAACAAGAGAGCAAAAGCAATAAGATGCCGCAACACTGCTCTTGCAGGCCAGCCAGACAGGTGAGACAAACAGCCATTTCTCAGGTGTCCCGGTCTGCCTCACTCATTCAGGTTTACAGACCATTTGCTTGTCTTTGTGATCCACTTTGTCACTGAGGGTATGATCAATGCAGACTCCGAAGTTGAGCCGTGCCCCATTAACTCTCCCAGAGACCAACAATTTGAGGTATATATAAGTCAGAGGTATCCAGAACACTCAGACAGAGCATCTGCCCCCCCCCCCCCCCAACAAGCCATAAGATGCAGAGAGCAGCAAGGAAAGCAATGGAAATTCGCAGCTGCTCCCAAAGAGGCCAGCAGAGCAATGGAGAGCAACGAGCGAACGAGAGACCCGGAGAGATCCCGCAGCGAGACTGAGACATCTGCTTGTGATTCTAAGTAGACTGTCACCTCCCTGCCATTCTGGCTCATTCTTTTCCTATTGCGCATCCGTTGGCAGCTCTGCCCCGGAAGCCACGTGGAGAAGAGAGCCGGGCCTTTGAACTCTACGACTCTCAGGATGCTGGGAGAAATGAGCTGGGCTGGAACTGTAAGGACAACTAGGTCAAGAGACATGTGATGGTAACAAAAAAAAATAGTAACAGGAAGCTCTCTAGTGACAGTGCTGAAGAAAAATTGTGACAGACAGCTGCAGACCTGGGGGAGCAGAAGGAGAGAGCTCTTTCTTAAATGGTAATGCCAGTGCAGCTAAGATGAGCACTCAGTTCCACAGCATTGCCAGGACAAGTAACACCAACTCTTTGCTCTGTTACGTCCAGTGTAGTTAACATAAGCTCTGCACTCAGCAATAATACAAGTGCATGAAATATATGCTCTCGTTCTAAAGTAATGGCACCTGTACTAATATGAGTTTTGGGCTTCGTAATGATGTCAGGGAAACTAACTGGAGGTCTTCATTTTGTGCAGTGCCAAATGTCTCCAGTATATAACGCCAGTATGTGCGTGCAAGTACAGCAGCCATCATTAGTCATCCTGTTTAGTTTGATGGATATGCACATCTTAAAGCATGGATAGTTTCAAATGTGGATGGTTTTTAGCTATGAAATACATAGGGGACACACCCTGTAAGACAGTGAATCTGAAGATTTGGAATAATATAATAAACATGCACCATTACAAGAAAATATGTCACAACAAACCAAATTAAGTGCAGAACCACAGAAACTGTACTGACAAACTGACAGCAACTCCCATAAGATATTGCCATTATAATCATTATAAATTCTCACAGCTACTTTAGAAGTGTTATTTTCTGCATACAACACAACTTTGTGACATTCTTCATCTTACATAAAAACAGATCAGCACTGATGAAGGCTATTGTTGCAGGAAGGACCTTATTCGATGGTGAGATATCAATTCAGGAGCATCCATGAAGACAACCCTTATGGGACCTTACATTATGTGAGCACCAACACCGTATGAAGAGAGCCAGCGAAGCTGTGATATTGAAAGTGAGACAGCACTCAGCATCATAGAGCACTCTGAAAGAAGTGGGGGATATTACATCTTCTGGAAGTGGATCTTTCCCATTTTCTATGCTGATGAGTGATGCCAAGAACTCCAGAATGTAGGTACGTGAACGAGATGCGTGTGGTACATTGATAAGATTCACCCAAAAGTGACTTTGTGAACTGAATTGCTGGGAACAAATGGTAGCGAGGGATGGAAAATGCAGCACAATCTGGCAAGCAGACTCCAGACTTTACAAAACCAAAGAGTCGCTTTTCCCCACTGAGGTGCTAACCACGTGATTGTAAGCTTACAGCACACATCAGCAGGTTTATGGGAACGCAGTTGAAAGGAAGAAAAGGACAAACAGCTGCGTGCTCCTACGCCATCTGCTGCGCCCTCCCATTTGTGAAAGCCGAGTGCACGGAATCCGAAGGCTAAATGTGGAAGGCCACAAGTAAGTGGCAAAGCGAGTCGCCAGCGCTCCTATCACAGGGTCCCAGATAAGGAAGTAGAAGGGTTGCATGAATAATTGTATGACGGTGTTTCAAGGTCAGAACAGATCACCAAGGTCAGATCACCTTTTCATATTTAAGCAGGAAAGTTTTGATGAGCACACATATACACACTGACTTGTACCCACTTTCAATAAGTGTTAAGCCCATAGCTGCTAGAGGGATCTTCGTCTTATGTTTAATTACTTATTTGTAGCACATTTCCTTAAACGTTAACAAAAACAACAAGAGCTAAATGTGCAGTTCATCTTCTCTGCATCTATTATCAGGACTCAAAGCAGGAAAATGTGGATACCATGTCACGTGAGCCGTGTCTCTATCCTGTTCATTCTAAACCCACGGCTATAGCTACGTAGTTACTACTGAACATTACTGAGTTCCAGTCATTCTATCACAGCTAGAAAGTTTTGATATTAATCAAACAAGTAAGACAATAAAAGGCAAAGTCTTTCTGCAAGGTCTCTAGTAGTACAGCTGTTGTATGCAACTGTAGCATAGAGATTCTGTGCTTTTGTAAAATGAAAATGTTTGATTTGTTGGCAACCACCTTTGCATATTCACAAGCAAGCGCATGAGCGCGCGCACACACACACACACACACACACACACACCTAACCAGATGTCTTCCATTCACCTTCCATACAACCACCTCCCACGGAAACAAAACCGCGGTCTATTGACAAGCAAGCACAAAAACGCCAAGCCAGACCCCACTCCTCCAGCAGCAGACCACCACAGAAAAGGCACCCACCGTGCATGAAGAACAAGCCGGCTGTGTCAGACCTTTAATCCCTTTTTAATCAACATTGGTCTCCCCACCGAGAGCAGCCGAGTCATAAAGATCAGCTGTGACCACAACACAAATGCACAGTGTGAGAAAACTCATTGAATCAACATTGTTTTTACGTCACCTGTCAATCGCGATAAACTTTGTACCGAACACTGGTTATTTCTTGTATTTCCAAAAAGTAATTAACACACCATGAATATATGGACATCGAGACAAATTTAGTTATTTTTTTAGTGAAACTGTTTTATTAACTGGCAAAATGATTGGATTATCTTTGAATGCAGTACATTCAGATTACAAGCTTTTTCCACCGTTAGAAGTTTGTAATGATATTGATCCGGCAGCATTATAAGTTTCAATCAATGCTGTTTCCGCAAAGCGTACAAAGGCAGACCATTAAAAAGGCCTATAGAGCACCCAGCAAATACTTATTTTCATTGTCAAATATGGATATTCCAATTCAAGATTTCCCATACCCAGTCCCGTCTATTTATATATTCGGCCCATGTCAGGTGGCAGACAAGATGGTGGCAAACAACCGGTTGTTGAAAGTTACTGCCAACCATATCACGGGCATTCGGTTTGTTTCCTTTACTGCAGTGAATGTGTAGTCTCAGTATAATGCAAATCTACTGAATAGGCTTGTTAATGCTTAATTGTTGATGGCTGACAGGGGTGATTATGATTTTGTACCACTATTCAGTTTTAATAAAGACTAACCAGTGGCAAAATTACTCATGGTTTCAAACCATTTATCATCCATGCATAAAAATGAGACGCACTTTTCTGTTGTTCTGAAATAAACCTATACTTTTACTCCCTTGTTCAGCACTGGTGTTTTCCAAAGAAACATTACATTTTTAGCCAATTATAGTTGAGTTCTGGCTCAAGAGCTAATTCCAGGCCTGGAATGTAAACAAGAAACGCGCTGATTGCCTTTCCACACATTCAACCACAAAGATACCCAAAGGCCAGGAGATCATAACAACACGTAACAGTTATGAGAGTCTCCATAGACATATTGATGAATAGCTTTAGTACATTTTTTTTTAAGTTAGGCAGCAGTACATTCTTGAACTGAAGAAACTGCCAAAAGTAACACAACAAAACATTTAATAATTTTCAAAACTACGTAATATTTTTCATATGATTATTCCCAGTTTCCTTTCTGTAACCTCAAAAATATATTTTGCCAAATGCATTGAGTTAGTCTCTCAAATCTGTATGGTAAAAACAGTAATTGGAAGCCTGTTCAAAAGTAGGCCATATTTAAGTTAAAAGTACATGTTCAGAAATCAGAATAATAGAAATTGTAACGTCATTTTATTTTCCAGGCACCTGCTGTCTCTGAGTCCGTCACATTAAATTTGTTCAAGCACTGTTTTGTATGAATCCAATGAGTCTTTCACAAATCACTGTAGCAGGCCGCTCACTGCACTCTGACATAATATATACAATGTACAAAATATACAAATATCAATAACTTATGAAGCATAGGGCCACCTTTTCCCTTTAGAATGGCTTCACTTCTAAGCTGTCATACAACACCAAGGAGTAAGCAATGCAATATTAGACTGTTCTTTAAGACAGGAAACCTGCATCCGTTGAGGGATGAAAGCAGTGGAAATCTATTCTGCGCTGCAGAATTTCCCATAAATGTTCAATGATGTTTGGGTCTGGTGATTGAGGAGGCCATGGAAATGGTTTGATTTTATCCTGGTGTTTATGAAACAACTCCTGAACCCATTTAGCAGTATAAATGGAGGCATTATCATCTTGGAATATGGGAACATCATAATGAAATATTGTTTGCACCATAAGGTGCAGCTGGTCAACTAAAATAGCTTTATATCCCACGGTTGTTATATGACCATACAGAGCAGTCATCGGGCTCCGTGACTCCCACAAGATGGTTGTCTATACATCACAGACCCACCACACTTTAACATCCGGACACAGAATATGGATTGAAACAATTTGTTGGCCTTTTCCAGAAGTAAAGATTCATACATACAGAAACGAGTAAAAGATCAAATTATCTGGGTTTTGTGCTCTTTAATGCAGGCTATTTATTAACTGTCTGTCTACCCTCCTCAGTGACATTCAGCTTGCAACCACTGTTCTTTTTTTTTTTTAAACAGTATATGCTGACATGATTTTAACAGTGCTCCCCTTTCCCCTTTAAATAATTCAGTATGTTTTATGAACAATGCTCTTGCATTGTTGAGCATTGACTAGTTGGCCTCTTCCAGTCTCTGGTAGCTCCCCCATTTTACTCTTTGAAACCCACATATTAAAATACTGAACATCATTTTTTCCCCCCACATATTGGGTAATCAATTGTACATGTGTAACTCCTGAACTGATTTTCTTTCTTCAGATGCGGAAAATGTTCCGCCATGTTGATTGCCTATTCCAGTTGCATCTTCACATATTTATATGGACATACCAAGCTTATACAGTATTGATTCTACATGAATTTTTCCTGAGGGTTTGTGTGAAGGAACAGCTTTGCTTGTTTTTTCAAAAAGTAGGGGGGGGGGGCATCGTAAGATATTTCGCAGAAAGTACAACATATTAATGATATTTATTCATCTCTAACAGAGAAAACCAAACGGTTTGAAGACAGTTAAAATACATATGAAGTCAGTTTATTGTTTGAGTTTAATTGAACAAAACAACAATGAAGACCAGGGCCAGACGTTCTCTCCATCTAAAAAACAGACCATACTGAGCGAAAGAAAAGTGGAAACAGTAAAACTAGCTTTCAACTTTCCAACTTCCGACACCATTCTGTACCAAATTTAAGACAGGAATAACGTCTGTCTGCGTTCAACCTGGTACGTAGGCCGTGATAGTTGACTGCGCATCTACAGACAGGCTAAGAACTAAATGTAACAAAATGATTGAAGGACAGCATGTTGGCTCAGCAGGTAGTGCTGGTGCCGCACAATTCCTGGGCTCTTGTTTTTGACATGAGTTGGAATCTGGCACACTGTGTGGAGCCCGTCTGTTATCCTGGTGTTCCATTGAGTTCCCTCCAGTGTTATTGATAATGGGTGAATAACAATGAACAACATCTGATAACTTTGTCTTAGTGCTTCTCTAGGTTTAGGGCACAAGGTCACTAAAATCACTGCACCCCTTTAGATGCCTGTGTTGTGTTGTAAACAGACAGTGGGTGTGCTGAATTGTTCAATGTGGTTTAAAAGTTGACCCTTTGACAACTGTTCATTTAAATGAACAAATTTACATAAACTGAAATACAACAAACCACCTGAACTACCAAAAGAAATCCTCTGGAAAAACAAAACCCTAACCAAAGCTAAAGAACTGATCAAAATAAATATGAAGCTTCCATGGCAAGAAAATCCATATTGATTTGATTTGAGGTCACTGACACCAACTACAGCCTTTGCTACATGTCAACCCCTTTTCTGTTTTTTTTTTTTTTTTTTTTTTAAATTACATTTTTCCCCCCATGCCCCATTTCTCCACACTGGGAAACTAATCTTTTCACTTCTGAGCAGTTTGCGATTCTTACACTTACCCACTCATTACAATAGGGTTCCTTCTTCAGTTGTGAAAAAATACAGCATACACTAGTGCAAAACGTATTCCTTCGTTAAATATATCTGCATTTTTTTTGGTTTGGTTTTTGGTTGTATAAAGCAACACTTCAATAGTATTCAACAAGAAATAACAACCTAAGTTAATTTTGGACCCCGTTGAAATGAATTAGACATGGAATCACAAGTGAAACAGTCATGATACAGTTGCTAGGCAGTGAGGTCACACCTTTCAAGTGTGCAACCCTCCATTAGGATGGAGACTCACCAGGTCTAGACAGTGACTCCTAACAGAGCATAAAAAATGCTGCATCTTAATACGATTCCTCTGCTGGATGCAGATTAGACTGTTTTAATTACCTAACGCAAGAGTGGCCATTGTGTAAATAATGAACATACTTATTCTTAATTATGTTTGCTTATTTCAAAACATTTATTCCAAACCACAAAACTGAACACAAGTGCATTCTGTGTTTGTGCAATTCCGCGACAATGTGATGCACCGTAATCCCAAACCTACTATTAAGAATAATCTATTACACTGCCATCGATATTGTACTGTGAGCTTCAGAAGTCAGAAGGACATTGCACTGACTCTGAACTGACGCAAATAATCAACCCAGCAGGAACTTTTATTAACACTGGAAAATGCACGAGCAAGCTGCTGAAAATAACCAGGTACATTTCTAAATCATGTCAAAAACCCTAGCAGTTAGAGACCAAAAAAAAAAAAATCAATCGTACAAAGGCAGGCTGCCTCTGCGTACAGGAACTACATGTGTACAGAGCAAACCATAAATGTGTCATATAGCTTACTGCAAGTACACAAGATAGCCTAAACAGCAAATATGAACAGCTGTTTCAAATAACCAAACCAAAGGCAATCACAAAAATCAAGTGCACATAAATACTGCAATGGTCCTTAAGTACAGCAATTTCACACCCCAATTTGCAATAAATGACTGTAGCTAACCTTAATACAGAAGCTTCCCCCTCTAGAGGGCAACACAGAGCAAACTGTGGAGGGTTCCACAAAGAATTGCTTCTGAACTGATGGAGCATTCTTTCCCACTTGACATCGTCCTGAGTGGCTAACCTACTGGCTAATGAGTAGCAGCTGAAGGCTGCTTTTGGCACACGTTCCACTTTTCTTTTTTCACCCCGTTTTCTCCTGTGAGTGAACTTTCATCAGACTTGGGCCTCCTACCAGAGACCTGGGAGTTTGAAGGTACAGTGCAGTATTTTTGCTCTTCTGCACTGAGACCAACGTTGTCATTCCTGGGATCTGATGGAGCCCCTCCTCCAGCTTAGGGAGGACAGAGCCCCAACTGCTCCTATCACCAGTAGAATTACCTTGGGTTTCACCTTCCACATTGTCTCCAATTCTCCTCTTAATCCCTGCCATTTCTCCAGCTTCTTATATCCCTTCTTTCAGCCATTAGTAATATGGACTTGACGGAATCTTACAACAGTATCAACACTATGTACCTATAGTGAACATAAACACACTATAGGATATAATATTTTGCTTGTACGTTAAATATGTGTTTTTTTTTATCAAATTAATAAGAATATGTACTTACTCTAACAATTATTTGCATCATTGTTTATATAAATGTAATAANAATAGGATATAATATTTTGCTTGTACGTTAAATATGTGTTTTTTTTATCAAATTAATAAGAATATGTACTTACTCTAACAATTATTTGCATCATTGTTTATATAAATGTAATAATGCATCCCATAGACTACCTCCAGAAACTTCAAAGGTTCTGAATAAATGGGTGCCATTTCTCCCTCTTTTCAGAAGCCTTTACAACGGATGTGGAACGTTTCTGCAGGAATACAAACGCCCCCCTTCGCGTTCCAAAAAACGCGGGCGAGATATAAGCGCGATAAAGCGCGATTTATGGACGCTAAAAGTGACGCGCAATAAGCGCGCTGTCAATACATTCAGCGCGTGCCGGGCGCACAGCTTCGTCTAGACTCGATTCATGGCTCAATTTGTCTCACGGACAAGACAGGGCAGATAAAAAGCGAGGCTCGCTCTCCCTCCAGCCGGAGCCCCCGCACACCGTCACCGCAGATCCATCAGACTCCACGCCACGCAACGCCTGCAAACTGCAAAACACGGCTGCGGGGATTAGGCAGCCTTATGGCTGTATTATAGGGTGTGATTATTATTCGCAGGTGACAGGAGAGCCCCAGCAGCCCGGCCGAGACGACAGACAGCCGTAGGCCCTGCTTGCTTAAGTAGTCGGTATAAAATATCCGCAGAGCCCTCCTTTAAATGTCAGTCTTTCTAAAACTTTGCTTCACGAGCAACTATGTCATTAACAGCCCATCCTTTACAAACATTAACGGTTTTTCTTCGGCGACACTTACACAGGAAACTCTTGAGCGCGGCCCCTGGTGGGTTTCTGCTGCGGGTTTGTTTGTTTGCCGTTTGTTTTCTCTCCCGACAGAGTTTAGTATCCAGAAGGAAGCGATAAGGACGAAAGTGCGCCGGAATGAAGCCAAACTAATGGTCAGGGAGGGAGATCCTCGAGAGAGAGAGAGAGAGAGAGACCCCCCCCGGCGTGCGAGAGTGGGAAAGGGGCAGGGGGCGGGGCGAGCAGATGACAGGTGGTAGCTTCGGCCGTGGGATTACGGTCGCCCTGTTCCAAAGCCGATAAGGAGGTGAGGGGGCAGAGGCAGCGGTGGACAGCACCGGGGCCCCTGGGAAAGACCGCATTTCCCCTTCCGCCTCACACAGCAGCGCGTTGTTCTGAGGGAAAACCCCTTTCTATTTCTTTAGGGCCTCGCAACCCCAAACAGAGCCGACAGTTAACTAGTCCGGCGCCTGATACCAGTTTAACACATGATCAACCCACCCGCCGTGTCCGCAACAGACAGGTCCCACACACGAGGAAAACACTCCCACTTGGACTCCCCTCGCTTTGTACTGAATTAGAGATAATTACGTCGTACATTTAATTATCTATTTAACTATCCAGACCACAGTAATGATTCCCGTGAACCGCAGCGAGATCTCAGGGCCGCTAAGCCGCGCAGCTGGGACCCGGGTTACACGATTAGAGTATCGGCCGTTCGAAGAGGAACTTATCTTCCGCACCGGAGACTCACAGAGCCAGAGGTGCAACAGCTGCGCGTCGCTCGTCGCGCTCGTCGCGCGCCCGCCTGCACGCCGCAGACGCCTCGCGCCGTCTCATCGTGTCATTTCACACGCGCGAAAATCCCAGCGTCTCCCTTATAAATGGTTACCGGCGGTCGTGGCTCACAACTAACTGCACGAATTACTGCTTTACTCAGAACGCCCATATCCACATATTGTTTTTCTGCGGGGCAGCTCAAGACGCGGACCGGGGACCCGCACAGGCAACACGTCCAGAAGAGCAGCAGTAGAAATCATAGCCGCTCTGTCCCCGCGCTCCAGTCCCTGGACCCTGTGCAGCCCGTAGCGCGTTCCCGGCGGACACAGCTGACAGACGCGGAACGCGCCCGGAAACCCTGCCATTCGCTCACCCCACAAATAATTAAAAGACGAGTGACGAGCAGCCGCGGAACACGCCGATCATCAGTTTTGGCGCAACAAAACTACAGGCGCTCTTTGATGTTTGGCAGCACACTCCTTTTTTGCTCCTTTGCAATATGTCATGAAGAGAAACGGTAATAAAAAACGCAAAGCGTCTGCGATTTAGTACGTTACCGAACCGAATGGCAAGTTGAAATGTTGGCTGTATGGGCGCCGTCCTAACGCGGTGAGGGCACATAACCCGCGAGCGGAGTAAAACCCTCAGCCGTCTGGGCAGCCGCACGAAGTTGAGCCGCTCACACGGCGCCTCACCTTCCATGCCAGGTGTTTTCTCGCTCACTCCATCACGATCCGCGCGTCCTGAGGCGACACAGACTCTCCTGGACAAGCTGTCATCTCCAGAGAAGCATCCTCCTCCGAGCACCGAGGCTCCACGGAATGGACTTCAGCTTGCTGCTTCTTGCCGCGTGTGCGCGCGCGCGTGAGTGTGTGAGCGGTGGTCCGAGGCTGAGCTTGCCGCGAGCTGCTACCCCCCCCCGCCGACTGTTTCACGGGCGCGTTGGCCGCGAGAGCGCGAGCCGCCTCAAGTCTACAGCACGCGACAGGCGCGGAGACGGACTAGGCGGCCTCAAACGATGGTTCCATCCTACATCCGCACAACATCACTGCTGTCTGCGCGTTAAACTTTTCACTCTTCCACGTTTAGACGTTAGTAACTTCTCACCTCCGCTTACTAAGTTACTGCTCCCTCGACGCCCGTTACTGTCATGTTCTGATTCGCTGCCCTGAAAGAACATTTCCGCGAACTGAAGTAGTTTGATTTTTACATGCACGTTTGTAAGAGATCCTTATTTAACGTGTATTAAACCCCTGAAAGCGCTGCCTGAATTGTCACGTAAACCGTTACAATATTGTGTGCTTTATTTTTAGTATTAAAGCATTTCTTCTTTAGATATACGGTTGGTCGCCTATCGCAGGAAATGTTACTTTAATATATTCGTTATTGTTCTTGGCTAAAAAATGCTGCTAGAGAGATGCTACTTCTCGCGTCAAACTAAAACACAGGTACTGGGTTAAATGCGGACACAGCTTACTGAAGTTAACCTTCAAACGCATCCGGGCTCCACAAGCAAGCATAACTTTGATTGAAAATAGCTTTTAGTGATCTTTGTATTTGTCGGAAAGGTGGGTTTTTATGTGGATGCCCGTTTTCCAAGTTGGTAACTGGATTTTTTTTTTAAAGGGGGCTGCGCTTTTTCACAGCGGGTAGCGCTGGTGCCTCACAACCCCCTGGGCTGGCATCCGTCTGGCTTGTACCCTGCGCTCCTGGGCGAATAGACTCTACGCCACCATGACCCTCAACTGGATAAACAGTTCATGCTGGTAAAAGGTGAATAAACAAAAATGCATTACAATTTCTTTGATTAGTTCTGGGAATTTGTGGTTATGACCTACAAGAGTAAAATGAATCTGCAGGATGAAGAAAACTCATTTTCCCACAGTGAGAGTTCATAAACTGCCAGTGAATATTTTAATAACCAGAGGTTCCCACTACTGCGCACTATTCTAGGGAGACCAAATAGTTGAAACTATTCATAGTTATGTTAGCAGCCCATATGGAGCCATCCTCCCATATAAACAAGGTGAGCTTCCAGTGGAAGATAGCAGGGATAGTAAGAGCACATGAGATGGAAGTGGAGGATCCAGTCTTGGGGGTTTTACAATCATTTAGGAGCCTTGGGCCGTCATCACTCAAAACCTTATGAGGCAAGAGCTCAGAATCGCTTACCTTGTTTTGTCATTTCCTTCATTTCCTTGATAAAACTGGATATGAAGTCAGACAAAATTGTTTTCTTATAATCATTTCTTGTAATATCGTAGCTTTATTGGAGCAAAGCATAACCCATTTGCGAAGAACTTGCTGGCAGTTATAAATGGCAAATACATTTGTAGCTGCTATATGTTCATAAGTTGCAATTGCCTTTTTCCTCCTCACTTTGCTATTACTGGAATTGAAAAATTTGCTCCACTCCATTTTGTTCCTCTGAACTGTGATATCTGGTGCAACAACAGTTTAAGCACAAAAAAGTGCCCTGTGAGCATCCATATCAGATGCTATACTGAATGTTTCTAACACTGCAAATTAATTAGTTATGTCGTGTTTGATTCCTGCTGATAAAAGTAGTGAAACTGCCATTGTTTGCACTTGCTATTATGCACATTATATTGTCTGCTTTGAGATCTTCCTTATCCAGATTTGATCCATCACTGTCTTCATTTAAGTGTATCATTTTACTTTTAAACTCATTATTTGAAAACCCTATTGTCCTTGTTAAATGTCCATTATCAGACTACTTCATCATCCTCACTTTTTGTTGTCACTTGTCATCCTCATATGTCCAAAAAAGCTGGCTTTCTTAGTCATTAAAGCAGATTTTCCTACAGCAGTGAGCATTAACATCCCAGTTTGTATTGATCTTTGTGATTAGCTAAGATGAATAAAAACCATGGCCCAATATGCAGAGTATATGAATAGCTACAAACAATGAGCAACACGGCTCATGCTGTCATGTACATTTCTTCCAGTAAATATCAGAACAGCTTTCCTACAAACTATGCTTCTTAAAAGTAACATCCAAGAGATCACACGTACACGGTTACCTTTAGCCTACTATGACTGGAGAAAATACATTTCTGATAACCAGTTCTTGAGCCGAATGTCTAAATGTCTAGCAGCTAGAATGCGGTGCTTGGTGCAGTACAAGGCTTTGCTTTTGTGCCTGTCCCTGTGAAAGCACCAGGAAGATATGAATGACTGATTTAATCAGAGCTATTCAACGTATCTATAAGCAGTATGTAATAATCAGCTATTGCTCTGCAACTACCAGAAGAATGCATTAGCAGCAGCCTGCTTAAACTGCAATATCATACATTAGTAACAAGGAGACATGTCCTCCTTTAATGAGATTTTTTCTGATTATTATAGATTTTTATTGCATGTTTCAGCTTTATAGATTTGTTTAAATTACAGCAAAGCAGGCAGTAAATTCCTGCCACATGTTTACAAAGCATTCGAGGCCATTCACTGCTTAGCCAAATGTTCTGTTCTGCACGTTGTGTGGCGCTCTAGAGTCAACCCTAAATGAAGCAGCCTGTCTGCTTCTACAGACAGAGGCACATTCTTCTCCATTTGTGGCCAGGCTGCTGAATAACATTGACCAGGCTAGTCAAGATGGTGGAGGTTACTGAGGTATCTACCCACCTCCACTCCTACGGTATTCAGATAGTTCAGCAGTACATCCGTAGGTGACGTGCACCCATTTCCACAAGAAGACAAACAAATTTGCTTTATTAGTACCATAGATCTCACCACAGACCTAAAAAAGTTTCCTATCTCCCCATACTACAGGGATCATGTGCCATCCCACAAAGTGTCAGTCAGTACAAGGTGTTGCCCTTTGCCCTTCACATGGCATTTTATCATCAGTTATCATCAATTATAAAATTGAGGTTCTAACTAGTGTGCTGTAGACTCACAGAAGACTTATGGATCTGCACTATGGCTCTCGCAAACATCCTACTTTAGCTGCTAGGAAGCAACTGACTACTTGGATGGATGTTGAGGTCATTCATTTGTAGACCAGAAGAACTTCTGAAATGATGATCTAAGAAGACAGAGGCTGGGAGAAATTTCATGTCATTCTCTTCAAAAGGTGCTTTTCTGACTGACAGGATGTCTCCAAAAATCTGTTATTCATTTTGCACATTTTATTTCTTAACTAACCTAGGAGATTATTCTAAGCTCAGACTGGATGCCCTATCACCAGGAGATAACAAAACAAACATTTCAACGATGGCACTTTATACTGAACTGATTGTATGTTACCTTCTGACTTAGACGCGTAGTGCACACCTCAAACCCAAGTATATGAATGACCTCAATCCTACACAAGATTTCTACAATACAGCACCTGGGAGGATGTCTCACGTGTTCTTCAGCCAAAAGTCAGAAGTTCAGTTCTTCAGGCAGAAGCTCTATCATTATCATAAGTGCTTTTTGAAGATTCCTGTGCCCAACATGCTAAGCTTACATCATTCCTGGCGTTGCAGATTTTCTACTAAGAGATGGTACATCAACTCAGCATCATGCAAGGGAGACAAACATAAATATATACTTGAGCAGCTATCACTAAGCCTAGTGCCATGAAGCTCACTGACCCTAAGGAGTGCATGTCCCTTAGTTTTTGTAACAAAAAGGAATAATGCATGGCATGCAAACTGAAAGTGCTTTTGAGTTAAATTCTGTTACACTTCTAATATGGAACTAAGTAACCTAAGCAATCTCACAAGAGTCATCTCCTTTCTTAACAGCTCTCTGCCAGGTGCCAAAACAGTTTGGTCCAAAATTCTGATTCAACCTTTCAGCACATTTTTAAGGTATGATAGTGTGACCATTACAAGGTATTCATGGATACAAGCCAGCAAGCCATTGACTAAAGTAGACCTGAACTGTAAAGTTCCTAAAACTGTTTGTGGAAATGCAGCTCTCAAGTAGATAAATTCATAATTTCACCTCTTAGTCAAATACATCTGTTCACTGAGGGTTCTGCAGTGTTGGGACCAGCTGGCCAGTGAATGATTCAGTTCAGCTTATAGTGGTGGCTGAACTTGTTCAAGTTACTTTCTGAGCTCATAGTCATGCATGGGAACCTTGAAGACTTGCTTGTCTCAGTCTGCCAGACCAACGATGAGAAGTTCCATCACAGAATACAGTATATTTTTCCTGTGAGGGTAGCCTATCTGGTACAAAAATAAGCATTTTACATACTGAGCTTCAGCACCATGGAGATTTCCATCTCTGTACACTGTACCATTCAGCAGACGCATCAAGACACAAAAAGATGCACGTGGAGAATATGAACCTCCACAGCTCCCATATGGCTCTATGGCTTCCACAGTGCCTAATTCCTGTGAGGCGCAAGGGTCGCAACAATCACTGATGTTCTTTCATTTTATAGGTTATGACAGGGTTTGAGGTGTAGAAAGGTGACACATGAGCTACAGCCAGATGTCTAGAGCACACAATCTCCAGTATACCCCTCCATATTTTGCCTTCTTTTACATGCATACTATATAGCTATAATAACTTTTCAATCTACTTTATGTTATGAATAAAGGAAACAGAATAAAAAGAAGGCTTTCTCACTAATGTAACACAAATATATGAGACACATACAAACAGAAATGTACTCTGCATGTCAGAATTCTGCAGATAATTCAGGTAATTGACCAAATTACAAGGCCGGAGAGAAACAGTGTAACAGGCTAACCCTTTGGTGGGGAGCTACAGGCCCATCACTCAGCTTTCAAAGGTGTGAACTGACAATGGCATTGACCAATGTGCCTCTCAGGTGAAGATTTATGACTCGAGCCAGATGCAGGAGCATTTTGCAGCCTGCTGTCTTGAAAGAATGTGACAAAGTTTTAACTGAATGTGGAATCAATCTGACTGTCAATCTGAATCTGATTCAGTCTGATGCTTCCATGGGTCATTGAGTTGTCTTGCAGTCAAATGATACCAGAAACAGCCCGGCCTGCTTTCTGCACAGAACACCCCAAAACTTCCTAAATTTGTCCTTTACAAGGTCATGGTTATGATTGCAGACAATGTGACTGCACAACCACTGTGACTGTCACACAGGAAAGACATGAAACCAGCCGTCCCAGTAGATTCTCGAAAACTGCGTCACAACACACAATCCCGGGTGTCCCATTAAAACCTGGCGAGTTTTTTGCTTTTAATTATTATTTTAAAACATTAATTATGCGATGTTCTGCAATAGCCTAACATTCAGGAAAATGTAAATGTGCTAATTAAACAGCTCATTTTTATTTTTGGGGTGACATTAATTTTCTGACAGTGTAGGGGGATATGGGGGTTATTAATATGCGTGGGGAAATTTTGTGAATTGCTGCTACATGGAGCGCAGAGTGGAACTGTGAGTCACGGCATCACAGTGGAGAATGTAGGTTACCCACTTGGTTCACTATAAGGAATGTAGGGTATCTCTCTAGTGCTCTCCAGGGAGAGCAAACTGGGTCGCTCCCATGTAAATAGATCTACAGTCTAAGTCAGCCTCTCGTGGTTCAGAGCTTTTCCCACTTACTTTCAAAAAAAGATACGCACTAGGACCAACACTGCCTGCATTTTCCATAAACACTGTAGACAATAACTAATTCTACTGACCTGCTACGAGTCAAAATTAGAGCATCAGACGGACAGGCGGCTGTCTACAATAACATGTGCACGTGTGACTGATTTTGAATACGCTACACGTGTCTGTCGGCATAAGCTGGTAGGCAACGTAGCAGTTGTGGTTACTGCCTTGCAAAAGACGCAGGTTCGAATACATGCTGTTGGACCCTTTCCCTAGAGTGCTCTGGTAGAAATTATCCAGTATTTATGGGTACATGATTAAATGTACAATACGACTTGAATATAAGAACTGAGTAGAGAATATTATAAGAGCATAACATTATAAAATACCCTGGACAAATGTATAATCAAAATAATAGTTCTGAATAATGAAGGACATACATGAATTTATGTTGACAAATGTGAAGCTAACATTGTGCACGTTGTGTCAGTAGCTGCTGGTATTAGTTTATTTTGCTAACTGTCTGTCTGTCTCTACCAAATTAGTTCTTGTGTGTGTTTGTGCGTGTTAGTCAGAGAGAGACTCAGACATCTGTGTTCCGAGTTATTTGGTGTCTACAACTGTGGTCCCTGCTTTGTGGGTTATTTGTATGCACCTCACAGCATCTCATCCAATGAGGAGACAATTATTAACGGCTGCTTAATGAGATGTGTGCCTCATTGAGCATGCAGCCCTGAGACGCCGGGTGTACAGTAATGATGACCTTTTAACCCTGTTAACAATTAAAATTAAAGCTGTCTTCTCACACTAACCCACAGAAGACAGTGACAGATGAAAACCTTAAGACCAAAGTTTCCTTGACCATTGTTTTTTTTTCTGGACACATTTTTCCATATATCAATGTGTAGCTTCCTGTGTCACAGCCACATATCATGCTCTCTTCTCGTGGTTATAGACTCAAAATATGCTGTATACGGTGCAATAGGATGAAATGTGAGGTGTATTCCGACTCAGTACTCGACTAAAAATCACTCTGAGATACAGGTGTTTTTGTATGCTGTTTGCTGTTTGCTTATTCTCAATCAGGCTTCTGCAGGGAATTAACCAAACTTTAGGTAAGCTTCCATCCCACATGATCAGAGCTGGAGCAAATTCATTTTCTAGAGCAGAACCATTAATTCCAATCAAACACTTCACCTCCTAACACTCCACTTGCATCATTACAAGAAATTGCCAGGCCATTACTTCGTCATATGCACTGCTCGTATTTTGTACTTTCTATACGCCACACATAACATTCCTGGAAATTTGTTCATGCTGTACAAGTTCAGTTTTACACTGCATGGTTTAGCTAACATTCTTCACAGAATTTAAAATTGTGGATGCTTGCTATGAAAGACAGATACACATAATGATCAAACAAACCTGTCCTGTCCACATCAGGCCTTGTTTTGATTATGACAGTAACTTTTCATAGTAAACGCACTTTGTGTCTTGAATATAGAAAATGGAACAAAAGTCAGACATCTTGCTTATCCAAAACACATACTTAAGAGATGAAATGAATTACACTTACTATGAACATCAAAGTGATCAAATCAATACACATAACTGACAAAATAATAAAGTTTGAGACCAAGTTACATCTCATTTAACCTGTGAAAGAGGATAGTATTTTTAGCCAAGAAACCTAATCATGGCATCACATTCAGGTTTGTAGATTTGCATCATGTTCGCAGAATACCTGCTAAAGGTGTAAAAGCCAAAACAATTCCTTAGCTAGATAATAATGCTTATTCTGCAAGAGTCTGCAAGAACTGCGCGACTGCCTGCTTCCGTCTGCCGTAGTCAAGGCATCAGCCAGCTTGTCAAGAAGGGAAGGATTTTCTCTGTTTTGTGACGGCTCTTGTAGAACTATGTTCGGTTGGCCATATGGAGGACGAGGTATGTGTCAGGTTTGTGACTGTTCACTTCCAATGGTAATATGTCTAATGCTGTATATCCCTGCCGGTCCGGACGTGGAGATGTGTGGGATGGTGCAATTACCAACACATATTTCCTGGCTGCTTCGAAGTGTCGAGACGCTGAACAGCTATACATCACATTCGATAATTAACGCAAAGACTGCTGTATCTACATGGCTGTTTGAATTAGGACGTATGTGACAATGCCTGAATGTATGTATACTACTGTCAGAAATTAGTGCAACTATTGCCATAGCAGCCTACCAGTCTGAATGGGGAGCTACGTGCCAAGATACTGCAATTACCAGCTCCACAATTTAGGGCCCCAGACAGACAGAGAGCTACAGCTGTGAACACTCGCAGTTCCACCTGGGTGAGATGCTCTCATAATTGGAAAATAAGTCTTCCCCAGCAATGAAAAACAGACACCAAAGCTGCATTGAGGTTGCAGGACTGACTGTTTTAGATATTATTTGTTATTATTATAATTTATGGTCCGCATGGTCTTGATGCAGGCTGGGCTGTGCTTTACAGGTCTTTGGCCATTTGGTCACTTGCGATTTCAACACCTTCTTAGTTCTCTCTCTGTTTGAGTGGGTTTCCACCCAGTGCCCTGCACACAGTCCAAAGACATGTCTTTCAGGTTGACTGATGACCATTAATTGCACACAGTGTGCGACTGAACCCTACAATCTTCTAGAATAGGCCTCAGACCACCACAACCCTATATTGGAAAAGAAAATACCAAGAATAAATGAATGAATGGTCAATTTTTACTGAATAAATTATTTACTCTAATCACAAAGTACAAACACCATCAAACCTGGGCTTGACCATATTGTATCACTTGAGCGATTTATTTTTCCCAAAGCTACTTCTTTTTCAGTCAGATCACAGGGGTCCGGATAAGGATTTTAAATTATGGCTGTGCAGGTGCTATGCAGCCATGGAGTGGAGCTGGGTGCTGAGTGGCACCACGACAAGCTACCGTGCTGACAAGCCTGCTGACAAGTGGCAGATAGACGTGGTGCTCAAAAAAGTACTTCACCCAGATGCTCCTCTGCATTCAACAGCCAGGGAATAGGGTAGAATAATCTAATTCACTATGTGGATTCTGGGACAGGGGCAGTTCAAAGGCGTCCCAGAGCTCAGCTCGCTGGTGAAAGATACATTTCAGTGTACTTGAGCATGGCGGCACCTAGTGGATGGCTGGACCACAGTTTTTGTCCTGCTGCCGATCACTGCCAGGTAGCCATGCTTGTCCAAAGCACCAGTGGTGTTAACAAAAAAAAAGCCCTGTGGAAGCAGGGAGCATTTGAATGTGAATGGGAAGATGGAGGACCTCCTGGCCAGGTTAAAATCTCCTGCCGACTTGGAGGGAAGATGAAAATGAGCTGTCTATGAATGAAAGGTGCAGATTCAGGGGCGTAGGTTTTTAGCCCAAAAATAGCCCATTGTAACTGTGAGGCAGACAGCCATGTGGGCAGTGATAGCTGAGCTCAAGGTGGACCGAGTAGGCTTCCTCGGCAAGGCGTGCCAAGCACCAGAGCTCAGGCACAGATGAGCAGCCCCAGCATAAACACACACAGGCAAAGGAAGTGCGATGATGCACCAGTGTGAATGTGAGGCAGGTAGGCGGTGGGAAAGACCAGCTGGGATGGGTGGGGCACCGATCCAGGGCAGGAGGCGCAGGTCAGAGATAACATCTGCCAGGACTAAAGCTGTAAGAGGTGCATGTGGCTGACAACCTGCAAGGGAGGAGTAGCTGGATTGCAAGAGGTACAGTTCCGATATGACAGTCACCTTGTTGTCATTTGAGTGCTGGACCTGTGGTGGCTGTCCAGAAACTGCCAATAACACTCATGAACCAGGGGAACCATACTCAAAAACTGAGGAATATGAACAAAAAGACGGGCTGCACTGTTCAACATCCAGCGGGTGGCGAAGTGGCTAAGGACACAAGCTAAAAACCTGCTGTAATATTCCTGAGCAATAGGAATTCCTGCAGTAAAGTATCTGACTGTATAAATGGTTAACATTTGTTGAAAAGAGCTTTGTTTTTCTTTCAGTTTTGATGAGACTCTTCCACTACAGTAGGAGTAACTTGCTGAATATTGCAGGTTTACAACACAGTGACTTCATAAAGGATTGAATGGGGAACTAATGGCGTTAATTGATAATGGGGCTAATTCAAATGTACGCACAGCAGTGAGTATTGCTTATATCCACATATGAAGGTAAATACCTGGAGGAAACACAGAGACTGGGCCCTGGGGTGCCACTGCATGGCCCAATGGCAGTGACACTAATAGCATGGACAGTGTGGGTGTAGATGTATGTATCTGGCCACCCGTGGGAGGACAGCAGCCAAACAGTGCAGGGGCACAACACAGCGGTCTCCACTGTGAGACAGAGACACAAGGACTGGGTCTCCATCTGTACAAAATAACACATAAGAGATCATCACCTGAGATGCTGTGCAGAACACAATACTGACAGCAAATAAATATGTGAGCCCGTCAGGTTAATGTAATCAGTTGACTTGAAAGAAGGTGGATATACAAGTTTTTGTGCTCATGTAATAGACATGTTTTTAATTCTATTAAAACACAACGGCCTGTATGTGAGTCTTCAGACAATACAGCCAGAAAAAAATGTGACATTGAAAAAATTAACATATTCAGACTCAGACACCCATGACCTGTTTTAAAAATGTATTTGCACATTTTAACATTAAATAATATGATACATGTTGTTTCTTATATCCCACCTTATTCACATACGCTGGATACTTACAGCACACCAGTATTAATTCCAGAACACTGATGTATCGCACTGTATATTTAACAGAATATTTTAAAGCAAACTCCAAGATTCTCAGTGGAATCAGTTTATGCTAATGCATTTCTGAAGTTTAGGACTAAGTTTTGATCATTTCTAGCTGAGGTAATTACCCGCCGCAGTGCATCCATGTATGAAAGCAGGCCCAGAAGGTTCAAGGATCAGGGGAGAGTGTAGAGGAGGCATCACTCTGCTGCAAAGTGCGGTGCTTCAGCACCATGCGCAACATGCAAAGCAGATGAGGGAGTTCAGTGCTACACACAGCTCTGCACACAGCACGCTCCAGCGTCACGAGCCTCACTTCCACTGGATTCAACCAGAACTTCTAGTTCAGCTCAAACTTAAGATGGCTTATATGTCCATAGCATGGCAAGCTGAACCTAGTAACACAGACTAGACTGTATCTGAACAATTCACGTCTATGAAATTAACATTATGTACTGAGTACCATTAAGGGGAACTTTACTATAATATCAGAAGCAATCTAACTAGTCTAAAGACTACAGCAGAACGTCTAAGTTTCTCTTTTTACAAAATTCAGAATACAGTAAGACCCTGGTTCAAGGTCAGGATGCATTCCTAGAAAGCAGAAAGCGGTCATTTTAATATTATCCCTTAATAGCTGACTTATTCGGAGCTGCCTGGGTCAAAATGGTGGAAAGGTAGAAAGTCATAACATATTATTTAATCACCAAACTTTTCTACTATTAAAGTAGTCGCATTTAGTAAATAGTTAAAGTACTTTTTGTGGTGTCAGATGGGCGAACACAACAGAGAGTAATACACCCACCAGCTGTAGCCAAGTGGAAAGGAAAGAAAATAAAGAGCATGTATATGACATCTGCAGACTGACATGTAGACACTAATAGCAAAAAACATATCACCAGACTTTCTTATCTTCCAATTCTTATGTGTTTGTGACAAAATACATCTGTGTGTACAGGGTGTGAGGCAGCCATACTCCTATGTGTGTGAGAAAGTGCACCAGTACATCGCAAATACCTCTCTTACCTCTCGTCTGTGACTTGGCAAACAAAGCCATGAATAAAGAACAAACAGACAAAAACAGACAAACAAACACGCAGACAGAACTTAAGTTTCTTGTAGAGATTAGTTAGGTGACAGACACACAGGCACACACATAAACATGCACATAAAAACACACATACAGCAACGGGTTGACGCATCTGCACACACAAATGACTTTCAGTTTTTGGAAAGAAAGGATCCTGAACTGCTGCCAGCAAACTTGTGAGAGCATCATAAGTTGTATGCAGCAGACCTTTGTGCTGAGAACAGGGGGCAGTGCACAGAAAAAAGCACAAGAGAACCCCCCCCAAAAAAGGAAGGAGGCACTAGAATAAGGGGGCAAATGGACCAGAGAAATGTGAGAATGAGGATTACTGCAAAATTATTAAACAAAAACGAGATGTGCAATGTCTTGCACACTGTGTGCATAACATTATGAACACTATAACTAAACAGCGTTAAAGAGGACAGTGTTACGCAGGGTAATACTGTAATATTAAACATCCATCCACTTTGCAGGGCTCCAAAGCTCTGTAAACAGTTTTTTTATCACAAAATGTAGCCAAACTAGTGAGCAAAATAAACCCTGGCTTGTAAACAGTTTTTTTTAAGGATCATATGCCATGCAGGTGGAAAGAAGGCCCCACATGTTTGTGTGGGTTTCCACCTGATACTCCAATTTTCTCCCACAGTCCTCTGCTAGACATGCATAACTGACTCCCTGCTTTCAGAAAATGTTTTGTCAGCCTCACTGTTCATAAAACCTTCACAATATTACATTAATAATTCTAACATGGATATCTGCCCAATGAAACAGTTGTTCATAATTATACAAAATCGATAAAATGTGTATAATCCAATCAGTAGCCAGTGAGCTATGCCATTGCCATATGTACAGTGTGTGATAGTGCCTATTTTAGCATAGTGATTTTCTTCACCGAAACCTTTGCCATGTTCGTCGGTTTGTGATCTGCCTTTCGTTTGGGGTTAAGTACATCCTGTATGTTCCAGATACATCTGCTGATTGCAGCTGTTTAACTGCGTATATTTTGTTCTGTGCGTATGGTTTTTAGAGTGTGTCAGTATGTTAAATGTGTGTGCCTGTGTGTGTTTGATGTTTTGTGTGTGTTCACATTTACCAGTGCACTCTGGGGAATATCCCCTCTGTGTGCCCAAGTCAGCTACCTCCCACTCATTTTCATTCAATACACTCTAATCTCATTAATGTAAAATTTGCCTCACACAAAATCTCATAGTAATCCAATCACTCTGGTTACGCTGTATTTCTAATTCCAGCTGCATTTATGTGTAAGAAGTTTCCATTTCAGACAAGGAATGATTCACATTGTGCTTATGGAAAAAAAACTTCTCGTTTTGAAGTATTGTTTATTCTTGGTTTATTACTGATGAAACCATTTTATATCTCATTTCCACCCAGTGTTCAGCCTCAGTCTCACCATTGAGATCCCAGCAGCACTTTCTACAAAGAACATACACTATCACCACCAATATCAACCACAAAAACTTGCATGTTCACCAACATATGTACACATACACATAAACACTGACACATCCACGCCAACACTTGTCCCAAATAATCCTGGTAAAAATCCCAGCGCAAAGACGAGATCATGTTATATAAAGACATTATATTTGGTTGAAAAACTATACACTTCTTTCCAAACAACACTGCATCTATGGAAGTGCCATTGTTAAGGAACCCTTCTGCACTCTTCACCAAGGTACTCAACCTGCATTGCTCTGTCAAAGCATCTAGTGCCAACTATCACCTATAATAAAGACCAACTGCTGCTGATTAAGAGAACAGTCAAGGTGCGTAAAAGGAATCTTGACTGCGGACTGACAGATAACGCTGCTAGACATTTTAATGGAGCCATTCAGTTCACGCGAGGTGGAAAAAGTATGGCCATCAACTGACAGTATTTAGGATAGTGGGCCAGTAACTTAGGTACCGCACTAGCTACTGTTGTGCTAAATGAAATGGTATGTATTTCAAGCTAACCTTAACCTTGGTGTAGTACTTAAATAATTCTAACAATAATTCGGTATATTTACAATTGCACTCTTCTGTAGCTGCTAAACATAACAGAGCCCACTGGCAGACACACTGCACAAGTAAAGTGTGTGCCAGGATATAACGCTTTCACTATTCATTGTGACACTGGACTTTACTTTTCGTACAGGTGTCACCAGGACCTTTACCTGGGCCTAGTCTCTCATCCATCCATTATCAGCAACTCTTTGCACTGTGTAGGCCCCCTGTGGTCTGGAGCCTCCACGGAAAACATGGAGTGCCAAACAGGGTGGTCTCTGAATTGGATGGCATTCCACCACAGGGCAGTCACACATGCTCACACTCTCACAAATACACACATTACAAGGCAACATTGAGGTAACAGTTCAAATGAAACTCATCTGTTTAGACTGTGTGAGGAAATTCATATGAACACAGGGAGAAAATGAAAACTCTGTAGCGCCCGTAAAATATTTTAAAAAACACACACACACACACACACACACACACACACACACACACACACACACACACACTAGGTTATAGAAATATTTTTTAATACTTTGCTGTTTGGCGCCATCTGTGGGAAGAAACTAGTAATTCTGCACAGTGCATCTCACGACACAGAGCTGTGAGCAGCTTTAACATGGTGACCAGGCTTATTTGGTTCACCCCAGCTGCTATCTTTAGATTCTGAGAGGCCACCATCACACCAAACAGACAGCTGTGTTATGCAAGGTCGTGCTAAAACTGGAACAAAAACCGGACAATAAAATAAGCAAACAGGGAATCAGTGAATCAAAGAGCAGGTGCTGAGTGGGTTCAAGCCCTGATCCCTTTATAAGTTAAGAAGTGGCCATGGAGAGAAGCTTGGACTGGGGGGTTATTATCAGGTCAACATCTCAGACCCTCCCCTCAGCTGCACAGTCTGTGTGTCGGAAACTACTGGCGTCTCACAGCTCCACAGGAAGCAGGCATAATTACTCGCAGGGAAATGAACACTGGGCATAAAACTAACCAAACAAGATGAAGCTTTTAAAGCACTGAAAATAAATATTAGTCGATGGCAGAAATCATGGCGGATAGTACAGTTGCATTTTTAGCCAACAGACCCCTAGTCTGTTTTCTCTCATCTGAGGGTGTAAAAATGAGGGTTTCCTGTCTAGAGGTTCCTGCACAGAATCCTGGGATTGACTCAGGAAGTGAACCTTTGCTCAAGGAGATGAGAATAATGTTGCATCCCCAGGGAACATTCGGGAAGCAAGAAGAAAGTAACAAAAAGAGCAAGCATAGCACACCCAGGAGGGAAACAGTCCTTTCAGTCAAAAGGGTGTGTAGGTTGGCTAATCCACATAAGATGAGAGGAACCCAGCCTTGAAATAAAAGGCTAACAGACAACCCAACAAACAGGAGGCAGGACAGTGACACAGCAGGTGGCACTGATGCCTCACAGTGCCTGGGCGGTGGGTTTGCTCCCACAGTCCAAACATACATTTTAGGGGGACTGGTGAGTGTAAACTGTCAGTAATGTGTGTGTGTGTGTACGAGAGTGAGTGTGGTTCTCCTGTGTCCTGTCCATTGTGCATTCTGCCTCACACCCTATGCTTCCAGGACAGGCTCCACACCATGGTGACTGCACTGGACAAGCAGCTGATGCAAATTGAAGTTAATTAATTTTTGCTGTCACCCTGGGAAAGGGGATAAACAGTTCTGACTGTGAACGGTGAAAAAAGTTCACAACACCATCCTGAAGTAAACAAGCCAGCCTACAATTCTTAGCAACCCACTTTACGATATTGGTTTTCCCCTTCAAAGACAAGCTGTGTACTCGTCCCAGATACCAACACCTGACATCTTCTGCAACAGAGAGTAATACAACTCACACAGATGGGAATCACCAATTTTCTAACTTTGAACCGGAGTGGCCCTGATACAAGATGGCATTCTAATTACCTGGGCTCACCATGCACCTTTCTTCCCTCTTAAAACAGGCCTTTTAATGAGAACATCTCAGCCCAATGGGTGCTGAATGGGTCAGCAAGGGCCAGCTCTCTCTGAAAAGTCTGGTCACTTGTCTGTTTTAATCACAATGAAAGCCAAACCTGCTCTTCCATGCTAAGCATGCTGGGTAAAAGAGAATTCATAATGAACCTGGCAGAAGAAATATGTTCACAAAGTGATGTTACGCCACGCAGACTGACAAAACCACATAAAAATTAAAAATTGCTTCTCACAATTTAATTTATTTGCAATTGGATACAGGAACCAATCTGGTCCAAAAAACATTGCGCAACTTGTTATCCATTTTAAATCAAAAGTTGCACTCTGCCATTTTTTGTGAGTAGAGTTCAGCGTTGATGATTCGCTATCATATTGACTTTTTCAGACCTCATGCCTCGCAAACTTTACAGATGAGCACATAACTACCTTTTGCTTGTCTGATTGTTGAAATCCACACACAAACACAACTGACTACTGGAAAATAAACTCTCACCCACAGCCACACACATACCCAGGCACACAAATACCCAGAGACGTGGAAAAAGAATCCACGCTGTCAACACAAAACATCACTCTCTTCTATCTTTCCCTGGTAATCTAGTTTATAGCACTTCTCTCACTAATCTACTTCATGGCACAGGAGATGGAAACCCAGGCAGATAAAAGCTGCTGAAATTAAATCAGGTGAGCATTAGCTGCCATCACATTTATGGCCCCATATCCCAGCTTTACATATACACACAGATCCAGTGGACACAGACACCAGCAAGCTCACGCACTAAAGCCATTTCAAGTAAGTTGATGCAATTGCTACACATATAGTTTAGGGATTTATTTTCAGTGATACCTTCTGGTGTTTAGAATCCCTTCAAAGGCCACAAAACAGTAAGAAAAACCCTTAGACTGCCAGCCATAAACCACAGCACAAACTTTAGTAGACATTTTCGATGAGAATGTCAAACTTTATTACACCGGACCACCACAGCACACATCTCCACCGGCGTGAATCACTGGCAACAAATAAACCGGGACATCTCCGCTATAATATCATTTTCCATGGAATCGGCAAGGATTTGGGATGTTTGCATTTTTACTGTAAAAATATCTTTAAGGCCTAGCAGTTGGAGTTGTGTGAAGGATGGGTACAGTTCATCCATCCTCTCACAACTCAAACACAACATGTACAACATGTTGTGAATGAGAAGAACGCTTTCCTGAAAGACAGCCCTCTGAGCAGAGAAGAAGCTCTGCATTACGGGACAAAAAATGCTCAGAAATGGGAATGTATCGTGTTGCATTAACTCCCCCCTAATAAAGGCCTCTAATGGAATGAGGGGGGCAGATGACAGCAGGAAAATGGACAGCACACCACTTTAGATGTGCTACCACCCTTGATCATTAAAGTCCAGTGGTCCGAGGTGCGGCCACATCTGTCAATAACACAGTGAAGGATGCACCATCACACTGCAGCGTGGCCTTTCTCAGATGACCACTGCTCAAAGCACCTTGTCACAAAACCTGTAGCAGGGCGTTGCGCAATGTTGTGAACGATTTTTTGGGATGCCCTACCTAAAAACCCCAGTTTGACCTCAACTGCACTTGCTCTTCAGTCCCACTTCACGACTCTAATTGCCTCACACTTTTGGAATTTGTGATTCTGCCCACGATTGCTGTTTGATGATAATGATGTGTTTCCCTCTTCTTCCCTAGAGTGACATTGCCTTGGAGACAATTCCCTGTGACATGCCACCAACCACTCCCACAGCCTTTGTCCCTAAGCAGCCTGCCAAGGGCTCATCAACAATTGCATCCCATTCCCAAGTCTACCAAACTCAAGGTATAGCCTGCTTTAATACATTGCTGGGGGGAGATTTGTACACTTTTCAAAGTAGATGCACAGATGAGGCCACCCCATACTGTGGCTATCAGCATTACATGGTGATCAAACCATTTGATTTCTTTGTCCCCAACAGATATAATCAGGAAAAAATAGCAGCATTTTAAACAGATTCTTCTAAACTGATTCTTCAGAAGTCACACTTTAATTGCCATGGGTATCACTTCAGAAACATTGTATCTCCTTCCAGTAAAAAAAAAAAAAAAAAAAAAAAAAAAAAATTAAAAATAAAAAAAAAAAAGAAAAAAAAAAAA
>UFQX01000150.1:450350-477041 GCA_900497675.1 Arapaima gigas
CCCCCCCCCCCCCCCACTAGTAAAGAACATTAAATAAACTTGACAGGTTGATGTTTATCCTGGAAAAATTGCATCACCCCCCACGTAAGAGCCTTACAAACCCACAACTGGACTACTATACTATATACCTCCTAGACCACACCCACCCAATCAGACATCCAAGCAGAAAATTTCAATTTCCTAGAAGTGCACATCTAGGAACTGTGCTTCTTTAGTGTTCCCTGCAAGCTGCTTATACAGATCTAAATATATAGTGTTGGACACCCATGAGTGTCTCTTGTGCATATTTAGTCCAAACTGACAGCATCCCTCAATTCTACTCGTCGAAAAAGATCGCATTCAATGAAGTGATTACTTATCATAATTGATATCATACTTATATTTGATAATAATAATAATAATAATAATAATAAAATACCTACAAACACCCATTTATACAGTACGCAATTTTTACTGGATCAACTCAGGTAAGTACTTTGTTCAAAGCTATTAAACTAAAAAGGGCCAACTGGATCAGGCACCTTCAGCATGCAGGGTGATGGTCCTAATTAATATGCTACCCACTGTTCCAGGTATATAGATAGAATATATGTTTCCTATTTTTGTTGTTCCTGTGAATATGCTGAGGACCTCAGAGTGAACATTTGCAACGGACACGTAGACTCCGAGAGATACAAACTTGACTTGTTTGTTCGCATTTTGATCACATTTCGGACTCAGACACATTTTGTCACATTTTGTCCCATTCTGTCACCTCAGATACACCTGCTGTATGGAGTTGCTCTTTTTACGAGAGCTCAGTCTGAAGTGCACTGGAAAGCCTGCTTATTATAGTGTTTCTTAATAGAGCAGCAGTCTCATTTCCAGCGCTCCTTCCTAATGTCAATGTGGTGTTTCTTATCAGTCTATACATCATCCACAGCTTTATTGTTGGACCTCATGAAATTATATTTATCCAAGCAGGTGCATAATGACACCCGAAGACTTATCTCTTAGCTCTTCTACACTAAAGGAGTCTTTAAATTTGTCTGTCTAGATTATTGTAATTACAATTGTCTGCTGTTATTTGTTATTTACTGGTTAATTTTTTTTTATCTTGTGATGTTTCTTCTGCTATGTGTCTTGTGTTTAAGTTGTTGCATGTAAGAGTTTCCCTGCAGTGCTCAACAAAGTTATATCCTGACCTATTCCAGAATATTTTCTAGACTGCGAACGAACAAGCAGCATTCAGATGTGATCAAGAACCCCTGACTTGAAACCTTTTGAAGCTGGTAAATTATTTGAGGTTTTTTCGGGTTACGGGTCGGGTTAGGTTACATACACTGAGAATCCACAGCTAAATCTAAAATGTGACACAGGTTAGAGCACAACAGCGGGCTGCCATACACTGCCCACTCTGCCATTACATACACATTAGAACTAACTATGACAAATTGCCTCTGGTTCGTACACCTCAGTGTCACCCCCCCCCCCCCCCCCCCCACTTCGTCCACACCCTGTCCGCGATTTCCCAGAGGTTATCTTTACCATAATTTCACAGTAATTATTTAGGAGTGGCACCAACGTTCCACCACCCCCTCCATTTCACTCCCACGACCGCCGCTCACTTTTTTCGACATTCCTAAAATAAACGAACATGTACAATGATTGTCGTGTAGTGGCTATTGGGCGGGTTTGGAGTAAATGTGTATAAAGTGCTCCGAAACTTTCTCGCTGCTCCACAGTTAGAGCCGTGAAAACCCACACCGCCCGGTCTCGCGCCGCCGCTATTTGGAGCCGCAGCTGACCCGCCCTATTTCAAAGAGCGCAAATAGAGCGAACCTCCGCTTTTAACGTCCCACATCAATTATTGACGCGGTCCGAGGTGCGAAACTGCGAGTGACACGTTTTATCCGCACAAGATGAAGAGAAAAAGAGAAAAACCCCGAAACCTGCTCACGAGTCTCTCTGTAAACACCGTAGAAAACGTCGTCGAACTGCGCGTCATTCACGTATCATTATTACCTTTAGTAGTAATATAAACCGCACAGGTCACAGTGGATGTAACCGGTACTTCATTTCAGATGTTAAAGTTTCTGGGAACGCCGTGCATGCCCCCCACGCAGGGAAAAGGCGCACGTATGAAAAGACAAGAGTTTCGAGTCGTTTTAAAAACTCTCCTCATCCACAGCCCCCTGGTTAAAGCAAATGTTAGCGTAAAAAAAAAAAAAACAAAAATTAACTCTTACCAGTTCGACTCTTGATAATTTCCCCAAATTCGTCCTCGACAGCGTCGCCTCGCCGATCTTCGGGATGTCCTGCTTCAGCCATGACCGCGGAGCGCCGTTTAGGTCCTCACGTGAACGCGTAGCCCACAAGTGGCGGGAGAAGCGAGGCGAGCGGCGCGCGCAGGAGCCGGGGCGCGGGCGGGCAGGGAGCGCGCGCTGATGGGCACGAGCAGGTGCTCCAGCATTCCCTCTCAAAATAGAGCACGAAGCCCAGGAAGAACGCGGCGGACACCCCCTCGAATCCCGAGACGCGACACGTCAACCTCCATTTCCGTCTCCCGTCGGTGTATCGTGTGTCAGTGTGTGTCCGTGCGTGTCAGCGTGTGTTACTGCGCTCCAAAAGAGGAAGCAGAGCGACAGACTCCCTTCGCAGCAGCGTCGAGGTGTGCCGCTGCATTCCACTCAGGTTAATAGACCCGTCTCCACTCGATGCACATTTGCCAGCAACATAAATGCCAGCACTTTTCCCCGCTGTGGAAAAACCAGCCGCAGCTCCACGACCCGCTTCGGCTCCGTAGTGACAGAAGTAGAGGGGCGCGCGCCTGCGTGTCTCCCTCCGGCCAGCGCGAGCCGAGTGGCAGCTGTCAGGACGCGCGGATCAGCCTCTGTTCCTCCGTGTCGGAGTAAACACGGACACGTGCGTGTGTGCGCGTGAGCGCGCGCGCAGGCAGACCCTCGCCGTTTCCTACACGTGCTCGTATGCGCACACGTTCCAGCAGAAGATACCCAGCGACGCTCCCATTATGGAGGCGCTTCGATGTTAAATGTGAACATGCTGAACACTTGACCGAGTTTAATTTTCTGCACCATCATCTGCCTCCAATAGAACGATTCCGCCAGAAACTTCCGAGACGTAAGTGAGGTAAGGAGAATCCCCCATGATACGCGTGGTGTAGGAATTTTTGCAGAGTTAACCTGAAATCTTCCAGTAAGTATTCAAACCTTTTCAGCACCTTCAGCTGCAGCTACGGCTGCGAGTCTTACAAAACAGCACAGCAAGCAACAAACCATTTAAAAATAGATGAACATGAACAACCGAATATAGTGCATATCCAGGTTATGCAAGTAAAAGATGCAGATCTTTACTCTGATATACCATGTCACACTCAGTGGCATCACCTGTGGAAAGCCACTTCCACGTGGGTGAGTGTCAGGAAGGGTAACGTGGTTCAGTGTTTGGCACCTGACACACAGCTGCTGAAGTGTGATGACCTGTTTACAACCTCCCCCAACAGAGAGATCCTTGGGCTGTTTTGGGGGGGCTTCCTCCCTGCTGGGGGTTTTAAGGCTTTGTGAGGAAACTCTTATGCTTTCACTCTCCCATTCGTGACATTCCTAACTTTTCTCCATTTGCCAGATCGTCCATCACATCCTCTCCTTCATCCGTAACCTTTGCACGTGCAGCCAGAGCCCACCCTGCCCAGCAGTCAGCTGGTTCAAGCTGGACAATATTCATTTCAAAGCCCTTCTCTGACATTTTTAAATTAACGTTTCAAGGGTGAGTTTACATGTGACATTGATTATGTCGCACGATTTGTGACATTAGTCAGCATGACATTATGGGCTTGTTTTGCACTTCTTAGGACAAATGTGTCCCCTGTCCCATTTATTCCAAATGATATTTGAGACCTCATAATTCCCTGTGCTCCAGGCTTGAAGAGATGGCATTCAAAAGTTCAGAGATCATAAAAAGCAGCCACCCTGACTCCTGAAACACACAGACAGAAGCTAAAAATACTTGGCTGTGTGGGAGGTTGGGTTCTGGAAGGTCATTATAGTATCTGCTGCGCTGCTCTGGGTTTTGCTACTGCTAGACTCACAAGTCCATGATCGTATTTTTGCGTTACACTCCGATTCTTGAAATAATGACAACACACCCAAGTCACAGCTCACACTCAGAGGGCAGCTGGCGTAGGCACCGCTCTGAGGACACACAGCCGGGCACAGGTCAATTCATCATTGTCTTCTCTGAAAGTCTCATTCTGCTTAAAGCAACAAAGACAAGAAGTTCTCCAGAACATCCCCTTTTGTCTTTGCTCACTGCGAGGAGATTAAATGACTTTGCATGATAAAGTATCAGAACCTTTTGAAGTAGCTTAACCCTAAAATAATATCATTTTTTGCGTTTAGCAGAATGACATGAATCTTAATGTTGATGTCAGTAAATTTCAGCTCTCCCAGCGCAGTTTTTTGTCTGTTCTTAGTAGTGTGTCAGCAGTCTGTCTAATTAGCAGTAAGCAGCCTGGATGCTTCACTTGGAATTTTTCCTGAATTATTAATACGTTTTTGAAAAGAACAGTTGCTGTCATGGGCTCCGCAAGAAGTTATTCATATTTCAGACAGCAGCCGTTTAAAAAGCTGCAGCCCTCATTTGAGCCTTTATAAGTACATCGACAGATACGTAGCAGTCGCACACATATTTTACTATAATTGCCCTTTTTCATTCGGATGATTTATTAGTTGGTTAGCTGTAGTTATTGTATCGCTACATACTGCCTATATTTTAGAATTCTTACACGACAAAATCATGCTTTGATTTTGCATATTTAATTCAATTAAACTTGTTTTTGTGTAGCGCTTTTCTCAACTGAGTTGAGAAGGGTGGATGGATGGATGAAAGGGTGGCTGGAAGGATGGATGGAGGATGGGTGACCACATATTTACCACACTGAAGGCTGCAAACTGTAAGAACTTTGTATGATTTTGGTTCCCAAAAAACATGCTTCCAGTTTCTCTGCGCAACTCATAAAACCAGCTTGGTATACTGCAAAACCTCCCATTGTCCTCGCAGAGTTGATCTCTGGTGTCCTCATCATAATGGCACCGTGACAAAGGCATAATTAGCTGAGCTTTAACACTTTCTATTGCGTTACATCACATTAAACTCTGGAATTAAATATAAGGTTAACTTACATTTGAGGAAAATTTGTCTCGTGCTTAATTTTGGGACCATTCTATGCTACGGGTTAAAATGAGTTTTTATGACATGTCCCAAAAGCTAGAAATTATTTTCACATTGTCAGTTGCTTGTCAGATTTTGGATCTGTGTGAATTTATCTGTGATAATGCAAGGCTCTCCACGTGTGAGACGCCGCTCCTGGTTCTGATGTATTTGAGAAGGTGATTTGCCGAGCTGTGAAGAAAGTCCATTAGAAGGGTACGAAGGGTTAAAGGGATGTATAAAGTACAAAGCCAGTTCTTGCCAAATACAGAACCAGCTCTATATAGGTCAGCTGTCCTCCTTGAAATACTCCTGTCCTCAACTGCAGCTAGAAATTCACAGCCTGCTTCTACAGGTTTTTTCTTTGTCAAGAGTTCAAAGTTATCATTAGAGATCAAAACCTCTAAAGTCTGTGTTATTTTAGACCCTGGCTTTAACCAAGACATTGGCAATGGTTCATTTTGCTGAGACCTTAGTGAAATTATTGATGTAGTTTCTGTAAGATCTGAGACCTCGAGGTGATCAATCATTTTTCCCTGCCTTGAAGGCAATGCTTACTGGAACCTTCCTGTCTTACACAGACAAGCATTGGCACTTCTCACTGCAGGCATGTTTGTCTGTCGCTTTTCTCTGAAGTGACATACAGTTCTGAACAATGAATCGGGCTTCACCTTCTGGAGGTCTGATGGACAAATCCGGATTTGTCGGATGCCAGGAGACACTGCCTACCTGCATGCATAGGGCCAACTGTACAGTTTGGTGGTGGAGGAATAATGGTCTGGGGCTGTTTTTTATGGTTTAGGCCTCTTAGTGAAGGGAAATCTTAATGCTACAGCGTACAGGGACATTCTAGAGTATTGTGAGGTTTCAGCTTTGTGACAGCAGTTTGGGGAGGAAGGGACCTTCTGTCTCAGCACAACAGTGTCCCTGTGCACAGCAAGGTCATGAAGAAATGGTTTAGTGAGTCTGCTGTGGAACAACTTAACTCTCTCTCTCTTGCAGAGCCCACACCTGAACCCCATCTGACACCTTTGGGATAATTGGGAAAACCAACTGTGAGCCAAACCCCATCGCCCAGCATCACCTGACCTCACTGATGCTCTTGTGTCTGAATGGGAGCCGCAATCCAAAAAGTACTGAAAAGCCTTTCCAGAAGAGTGGAGGCTGTTACAGCAGCAAAAGGGGGGCCAGCGCCATATGAATGCCCATGGTTTTGAAATTAAATGTTCAACAAGCACATATGGGTGTGGAGTTCATATGTCCACATACTTTTGACCACGTAGCGTCACTAGACAATGTAAAATATACAGGTAAGAGACAAACTGTCACCGGATGACGTGCGGAAAACAACGGGAGGTAAACACACCACCACAACAAAACTACAGGAAGCTCATGTACAGTTAAAAAAAACATTCTCATATAATGACAGGTACAAAAATACTCCCAAAGAGCGACAGGAGGTAAATACACCACTGAACCCCCGTGGAAAATCAATAGAGTTGCCGGTGCAGCTTCCAAACTGAACTAGCGGGAAAGCAGACAAAGGACGACGCGAAGCGGGACTTTGCTGCCGTGAAGTGCGGCTTCTGACGGGTTAAAACGTCTTTAATCGTGCGTCGCTGACCAGGATAAAGCGGTTAAAGATAATGGATCCATGGGGGTCACCTTGACAGGATTCAGTTTCCATACCTCCTCTATCTATTAAATGCAGTATTTACTGGAACGAACAGTGTGGGTTCGGTATGTGGCTCCGGTGCTTCAGTCTCTGTGATTCCTGCCCAGTGATCTGAAGCTCAAAATCGGTCACATGTCCACATTGTCAACCAGTACCTGCAGGGAACTAATAGCTAATAAAGAGATTTAATTACTAAGACCGATCTCAAAAATCATGTGGAAATGGAACAGCGGTATGCTTCATTTTACATACTATCATTACTCTTATAAAATTATGCTAAAATCTAAATGTGTAATCACTTTCCTTTATCCGTCCCTGCAATTCATGCCCTTACTTTGAGCATAGAGTGGTGATGTCAGCGGTGAATTTATGCTAATAACCAAAATTATTTCTTTTTAAATGGAAGTTGCTTATTTAAAATTCAAAGGGACCATTAAATGTATGATTTAACATCACTGACTCAGTGATATGGAATTTGATTACGTGACAAGTTTTTTCCCTATTGGGAAGGTAACAATCTTCCTTCCTTCCTTCCTTGGCAACTGGCTGGTGGCAGGAAGGTAGGAGACTGCGGTTCTGCGGTTTGCTGAGTTCTTTTTCGTCTCTCTGTCTGTCAGCAACATACCAAATGTCTTCCGAATTCGGCACAAACAGGGTGGGCCTTTCGGAGACAGCAGATCGCTTTGACCATGTGGGGGCGCCGCAGACCGCGTGATCTTTGCCTAAGCCTAAGGAGATGAGATGGTTACAACGTAGGTTCTCCAGATGTTTTTTAAAAAAACACCACTTAATGTCTCGATGCTTTAGTCAACGTTGTGCAGAACCTATGCACAACCTGACCTAATGCTCAACTTATTTACATATATACACTATTGTGTGTTTATATATACACACAGTACTGTGCAAAAGTCTTAGGCCCCTGTGGGGAAAAATGCTATAAAGCGAGGACGGTTCCAGAAATAATGCCACGAATACTTATTAATCAATAAACCTTCCAAAAAGTGCAGTAAACAAAACAACCTCAATCAGATCAATATTTGGTGGGACCACCCTTTGCCTTTAAAACACCATCAGTTCTCTTATGCACACTTGCACGCAGTTTAAGGTTTAGTTTAAGGTGGAGGTTGGTAGGTTCTTCCAAACTGGCCACAGTTCTTCTGCAGACGTTGACTGTCTCTGCATGCCCTCCCAGACTGACTTGATCATGTTGAGATCAGGGCTCTGTGGGGACCAGACCATCTGTTGCTGAAGACAGTTGTGTATGACTGAGATTGGGTGTTTGAGGTCATTCTCAGGCTGCAGAATGAATTTGGGACCAACCAGAAACCCCCCTGATGGTAGATAAGAATCTACCTGTACTTCAACAGACATTGAAATTGCACGTCTAAGACTTTTGCACAGTACTGTGTATATAGTTGTTGATACTGTTGTAAGATTCCACCAAGTCCATATTACTAATGGCTGAAAGAAGGGATATAAGAAGCTGGAGAAATAGCAGGGATTGAGAGGAGAATTGGAGACCATGTGGAAGGTGAAACCCAAGGTAATTCTACTGGCGATAGGAGCAGTTGGGGCTCTGTCCTCCCTAAGCTGGAGGAGGGGCTCCATCAGATGCCAGGAATGACAACGTTGGTCTCAGTGCAGAACAGCAAAAATACTGCACTGTACCCTCAACCTCCCAGGTCTCTGGTAGGAGGCCCAAGTCTGAGGAAAGTTACCATTCACAGGAGACAACGGGGTGAGAAGGGAATTTTTTACATATATCTATATTTAGTAGAAATCATAAATGTCATTGACGTCTATATATAGATGGTAATTTGTGTTACAGGTTCTACACTCTGGGCACTGGGAACGTGTTACGTATTTAAGAAAAGGATTGCAAACTTAAGTAAGACTTTGGCTTCCGGCTGTAAATGAGGCTTTAATTTTTGTGGCTCGTTGAAGAACATCACTTTCAACAGCCAAGATGTCTCTCCTGGCACACTGAGAAGATTAAACCCTCAGTTACCGCTGTGACTTTGTGTCTTATTTGTGCTTAAATCTGCAATCCTTCAGCAGGCATCAAGAATAGGATACGCAATACAGGAAAGTTAATGGACTTTCCCTGTTGGGCACCAAAGCAAAGTACAAAAAAAGCTTTGATGGAGTTAGATTTTCCAACGTACCCTGGATAGGAACTAAAAGCCAAAGAATGAGGAAGAACAAGTCAAGAGGTCAAAATGGAAAATGAAACCCAATAAAAATGAATAAGCAGTGTTTAAACTGTGACAAGTTTTTTTCAATTTATGCAAATGGGATATGAGTGACTGATGCTTACGGCAGGTCAGATAATACAAGGGTATAACCTGAGAAGAAGCAGGCTGAACGCAGTCTTAGTTCACTTGGTTGCCAGCAGACCGAAGGGACGAGTGGACAGTTTTAGTAGAGCGTCCAAGAGCAGATGCCGGTTCTGATCAAAGCTGGGGAGAAGTGTGACGAGGCTCACGTGAAGTTATTTGAAGGCTGCGTCTGGATAGCTGAAGAGCAGCACCCTGAGACCACACTGAGTACAAACATCCTCTCGCAGAAGGTGTTGGGTCCTCCTGCTGACATGGGAAGAAGCTGTGAAAATACTGGCTGCGCTTACAGCATCAGTGGCTCAGGTTGTGGCCGGTGAAGACAAGCGAGTGAGTGCTGGTGCAGCACCTTGAACAAAGTGGACAAAGCGCTGTTACGGGACTGACTTTGACTTGCCGTGCTTGTGAGGCGAGACAACTGGACCCTACAGGACTGTTCAGTAGCACCGAAAAGCTCTACTTGGACACCTGCAATAAGTGGTTTCACCTAGAGACATGTTCCCAGAGCTGGAAGTTTCAAGGATAAATTTTCTACACTGAAGGTGTTCTGAGTGTAAGGAGAAGAAGGTCCCCTCTCCTGGTGATCCAGAAGCAAGGTGGAGAGATCACTGAAGAATATCTAAGACAGAACTGCAGTGGTTATGAAGGGTTGAGCAGAGCTAACATTCGAGAGCTTGAGGGGAAAGACCAGTGATGGGAGGATTTAGCCATATGGACAAGAAGCACATCGGGAAGCACTTGGAATGCAACGTGATAATGGACCGTGGGGTTGGAAGGAGTGTGGCCTGTAGAAGGTGAATCACGTGTGACTGTGGAAGAGGCACGCTGCTGAGAGCCCCGCATACAATTAATCATTTTGACCAACAAGGATCAATGTAGCGGAAGTAGATGCCATTTCTTGCTGGGTGTGGAATCCAGGCATCCGCTTCACCATGAAAGTATGAACAAAGCTACAAAGTCGCTTGAAATAAAACAAAAATTCCACATTCCATAAAAAAAGCTGCGGACCACCAGAACCCCCAGAGTATCACCTGTTGGGCTTTCTTTCACAGGGTGGCAAAGACCTTTTATATGGACCCCTAGAGGAGACAGTAACCCAAGATCAGGCTGAGGTAGAGAAGCAAAGACAAGAAATTGAAAAGAAAGTGGGAGCGAGAAAAGAAGACTGACGTGAGATAAGGGACGGGGTGATGTGAAACCTCCTGTGAGGTGTACAGGAACTAGACCCCGGACACAGAACCTGTTTTTTACCATTTTTCGCATTAAAGTTCCACATTGTCAAACGCAACAGCAATATTTGTGCTCCGATTCCTCATGTTGAGGAAGGAACTGAGAACCAGTGAGTGCTAACTGACCACAGGTTTGGGGTATGAAGAAGCAGGTTTGAACTCCGGTGACCCCCCCCCCCCCAAGTTCACTTTATTAGCAGATTAAAATCCATGTGAGTCAACAAGGTTCAAGTAGGAATAGAGTAAACTCTTACCTCTTCTTTCTCTGGTCTGCTTACAGCCAGTCTGGGCGGCACGTGGAGGCCCATGGACAACCTTTCAGCCAGGCAGCAAACTGAAAAGAGTGAACTGAGCTTTATAGTCATTTTGGAATTTAGAGAGACAAAGAAACCATCAGTTTTGAAATGGTAACAGAGCACTGGAACTATGTCCGGCCTGATGGCGACATTAGCGGCCGCTGGGAATGCTGTACGTCACTGGATCCGACAAAACCTAATACAACAAAGTAATTTCAGGTGCCGGCGTTGCCGCACTTTCTACCCACACCGCGAGAAGAATGAAAACCACTTTAGGTGCGCAGCAAAAATATGTGCTTACAGAAAGGACAATATTTCTAGTTTGCTTTATTGCAGCGGCAGCACAGAAAGAGCAGCCCTGACTATTACGATTCCAGGGAGACCCCACTTTTCCTCCCCAGTTGTCAAACACAAAGCAGCCCTGTGAAGGAAGTTAATATTACCTCATGTTATGGACATTAACTCAACAATATCCGAGTAATATTGATGAAAGCCGCACTATCTGAATAATAGTTTGCACTCCTTTCCACTGGGTGATATTTTATTTTATGCCCCACAATGAAGTGGGACTCCACGAACCTGAAGGGTCCAGGAGAGTCAGCAAATGGCGTTTCCTGATGTCTCAAATTTTGAAGCTGGTCTCCTGCATCGACATTACACTGGGTGACACCTTCCATTCCTAAGACCATCGCGAAGTTTCCACGAGATGTTTCTGCCAGGACTGGAAGAGCTGCACAATTTCTTGACTTCACAGGTCACCACCAAGTACCTCAATAGAGGCGAACATTGCAGATGTCAGTACCGTTACCCCGACTTACCGGTGCCACACATGGACATAACAGGATTCCCGCTCCTCCGCCTGCACAAGTTGTTGTGGTTTCAGTGGCGCCTGATGTGTTTTTTTAAAATTCACATGTGTATCTTTGCGCACTTGCCTGCAGCTCCTTCCAGTCACGTTGACACCTTAATAAACACCAGAACCTCGAGGATGTGACGGAAATGGTTCTTGTATCAGCATCGGTGCTTCTGCCAAGCAGTGCAAACAATTGTGATGAATTGTTTTGTTAATTACGAAAACATGCAGACACATCCAAGATGATCGTTTAAACGACACGTTACAGCCCTGAGATGCTGTATTCCGCACACCAGGGACAGGTGATCCAACGGGCTCTGTCCAGTGTGGTTGAAAATTTGAATTAAAGAGGGTTACCGGTCCATTCTTATTACTGACACCTAGTCAAACAAATCTTTTTAACATTGACTACGATAATGAAACAAGTATCATTTCCTAGGAAGAGCCACATATTTCCACCTGAGATATCTGCTGTGGTCAGCACTTTTGCTCCGAACACGAGATCCTAGGAGAGGGGGTGTCCTGAGAGATACCACACCGCACTATTCATACGCTTATTGCCTGGAAGGACGATGATACTGTTGAAATGTTAGATACTCAGTAGCGCGACTGTTTCTGTTAACTACTCACAGGTCGAGTCTCACACACCGGGGAAGAGAGCACCTTTCCTTCGCCTTATCGCTTCTCTCCGCAGCCCCCCGAAGGCCGAGGTAACGCTGTCCGACGTCCGCGCCTAAAAACGTTGAAACCTTTGTCAGCGAGTCCACTTGACCGCGTGAACAAGACCCCTGACCTCCTCCTTCCCGGAGTGATCTTGACCAGACAAGGCAAAACTTGGCATCACGTCATGAGAATTTAATATCCAATTAGAGCTTCAAATATGTTGCATTGGCACTTCAGCGCTTTCAGCGAGGGAACAAGCTGCCAGGAGAGGACGGTGTGGTGGTTAAGGATGTAGAAATGTAATTTAAAGACAGACAGCTGAATGTTTGATAAAGATACTCACTCTGAAGTGCTTCAGCAAACACCCAGCTCTACAGATGATTCATACAGCGCATGAAAGCTAAGCAATGATTTAGAACAGCGGTTTTTAAGTGCTTTAAGTGCTGTACATCATAATATCTCAAAGGATGGAAATACCCCAAAACATGTGTCCAGCTGGGGGGGGAGGGACACGACATGTTAGTCAGTTAGTCTGAAATAACGGTACACGCCCATGCAATCTTTGCAGTTTATTGTTATTAGTATACAAACAGGTGAGCATCAGACACACGCAGGCATTTCTGTACCGCGGTACAGCTGATTTTACAGTGTGGATATCCAAGAGCGCGAGTTCTCCCCTCTCACCCTCCTCCTGCTCCTTCCATGTGCTCCCCAGGGCAAAGCTATGTAATTATACAGAAAACCAGGGCATTCGCTTCTCTTTTTAATTTAGTCCATCTCCCAGGAAAGCCTCCACACAACAAACACGTGTCTCATCTCCCTGCACTCAGTGAAATAAAAAAAAAAAAAAAAAACTATTGTAAATATAATTTGTCAAAGAACAAAAACTAGCCTGTGTTCCAGGGCTTTCCTACACCACTAGGCCAAAATCTCCTTCTTTTTAGCGAAGCTTTCAAAGCGCTTCTGTGATCGGATGAAAGTACCAGCATCTCGTGGGATGTGGTTCCTGCACGGATGAGCCTGGCTAGTGGGAGGTGATGTTTGTCGGTTGGGCTCTGCCAGTTACGTTCCATAGATGCAAAACATTAAATCTTATATCTGCCAGTAAAGAATTAAGACATGCTACGGTGGTATTTCATACTGACACACAGATAGAACTGCGGATGCACATAAATCACTTTCGGTACAGGATACGATTTACATGAGCCAGATGTCTGAGGAAGGGAGGGTGAGTTATCATGGGCCGTCTGCTGCACAGGTTTCTAAATGTATTTTCTCTCATCTTACTTTTTCAAGGGTGTCCTGGCCCTCCATTACTTTCACAACCTGTCCGCGCTACACACTTTTCAACCCGGGGGGTTTTCGCTCCGTTGTGAACCAGAGTTCAACGACGATGACCGGCACTTAGGTCCTCCTCTGCATCCCACTCAGTCTAAGCGAAACCATCGGTTAGTGTTTTTAGTGTCTATCGGACAAAATATCTATACACGTATTCAGCTTGGAAAAAATTTCAACATAGACTTCTAAAAATACAATGTTTACAGTAATGTAGTAAAAGCCACACTACACTACTGACACAGTGCAGAGATAAAAGTTTAAAAATACAGTCAAGGTTGTTCTAGCTAACACACAAAAACAATCTTGGCCTATCTAAGATTAGTACAGCCGTGTTATTCGGGTTCATGAGGACTGTGCGATCAACTGAGCTACAACTGACTGGATGCCGTGTCTCTGTCTAGGTCTCTCTCACACACACACACACACACACACACACACAGTTGTGGCCTTCTTTGAGTAGGGGCACCAGAAACTAGCAGTATTCATCACAAACTAATCAGATCAACTAAATGATGAGAAATGGCTTGACCAACAGAAGTAGTACAGAAAGAAAAATTACAATAGATTCTTTTCAGGTCAGATGCTGCAATCTGTGTATGAAGACCGATAGTGGATGACTTGACGCCCACGTATCAGACGTGAGCACCAGGTTCATCTTTGCATCACCTACATACATCCACTGACCAGTGAAAGACAATGGTAAGATTTCTACTGCAGTGTGCATTTGTGGCGTGAGGCTGGACCCTATATGTCCTTATTTTTCAACTGATGTGTAGTTTGTGAAGTCCAGAGTGTACATCTTCACACAGACGTCAAGTATGACTGGCGCCGACATTCTTCTGTAACCGTCGTCTCAACGTACGGTTCTACAGACACGACTGTCTCTGAAAAGGGTTCCGAAGTCTTGTGAGGTTCAAAAAAGTGGTTCCGTCACAGGGTTCCATTGCCGTATCTGTCTTCGCACAGCTTTATATCTAACTGTAGTGTTCTGTAGCCTTGTGTGTCGCAGAGCAGGGGTCCAAGGTTTTGGATGTCTCAGGAAGGGTTTTTTTAAGCCACAGCCAAAAGGTTACACAATTTTTACCTGCCTTAGCAGCAAACGATGGCAAAACAAATTTCAGTTCAGCAGGTATCAGTGGCCAGCACACATTCGGACGAATGAGACCCGATAATGCAGCCATGTGCGTTCGCTATACTGTCGATAAGAAGAACTGATCAAGACACACAGAGATAAAGAATCATTTGGGAATCTATTAAAAGTTCGTCAAGGTCCCGTTCTTGCACATTGTGTTACTCTTTTCACACTGTATCTAAGACTGTTACATTACAAACTATTTTACCTCCTATCTGTTGGCAGTTATTTCTAAAAACATTTTGGAAAAAGAAAACTAAAGAAGAAAGTGACGACTGTTTGCTTTAACCATTATTTTGTGATATAGACCACAATCAGTGTTCCAGAGACGAGGTACGTGAAGATGGCCAGTTCCACTGACTGTGCAGCTGCACGATGCTGTTAAAGTT
The DNA here is from genome assembly GCA_900497675.1 of Arapaima gigas. NCBI lineage: Eukaryota > Metazoa > Chordata > Actinopteri > Osteoglossiformes > Osteoglossidae > Arapaima > Arapaima gigas. The sequence goes on from UFQX01000150.1 coordinate 465,470, forward strand.
AGGTAGGAATGGGCGAGTGCAAAAGGCTACTTTCAGTTCTGCGGCGAAAGCTCAGTGAATGGAGAATCATTGTGACGAATAGGGAGGAAAAAAAAAAAATCGGAGTGCACTGCGTGGATCTCTTGCAGTTTTCTTGTGTTAGTAGTAGTCTTCGTAGTTCTTGGGATTCAAGCAGTAGAGGATGGCCCCCCCGAGGGAAAAGATGGTGGATCCCCAGGCCAGACCGTAGCCCCAGTTGAACTCGTGGTATATCCGTAAGCTGATGGTCTCGATGAACTTGATGGGGTAGAGCACTAGACTGCACACCTGCAGCACAACTGAGTGAGAGAAACAGATCGAGAATGAAGGCAGCAGAAAAGAGAGATTTCAATCCGTTGCGTCACTTATTATTTCACTCCTCAACAAATATGTCTCTCCGTCTATCTGATGTTTAAACAGTCTCCATAAATTACTTGTGCGGCATTTCATAACAAGACAACGGCTATAAACCCCCCAGAAGATCAAAGTGACTCCCATCAAAAGACTAAATGTAAAGAAAACTAATGTTAGCACCTATTCTAGGTACAGAGAGACCATCTCGAAAAGCGTTGTAAATTACCCCCGTATCACACTGGCGATCAATGAAACTAACGCTTTTGAAGGCACTGAATTAAACATAAACTCGACACTCGACGTAGGGGGCTACAAAAGGGGCTGTAAATAAAACGCTGAAATCCAAACTATTTCACAGTCACAAATCCCACATATATCTTATTGTACCAGTTATATATATAATGTCGCACCCAAAAAGTAATAATATTAGAAGGAAATTTGTATTTGCAAAGAAAATACCAATGAGAGCCTGCCAGCAAAATGATTAACATTAATTCAATAAGAGCATCAAAACTTTCGGTGTAATTAAAATTAAGTACGTGGCGCAGGCTGCGTTTCAAAAAAACATTAAATAGCTAGAAAAGCCCCTAAGTCTGAGGGTGCGGGAGACAGCTAATCCATTAACACACAGCACACGCTAATCTCGCAGCTAACAGCACTGCAACAAGGCAGGAACAAGCAAATGAGAGTAGAGCAAATTGCCAAACAAACAAAGCCTGTTCCTCCGCAAGACCCACACAATAACCGTGACACATTTCGCAATAAACCTCGGTCCCGTTCTGACCCCGAGTCGCACTTTCAAGGCAAAACGCTGGCCAGATGTCAAACATTAAAGGAAGGCCTGAATGAAGTGGCTGCCGGCGCTTCTCGGGGATATCCTGCGTCAGAACACTATTTTACAATTATTTGAAACTATAGCCATGCAGACATATCAATACAGTTAAACCAAAATACACTGCGGGTTATTTCCCAAAACCACGTCGGCACTGCAAATAGCCGAATATTCGTCGTTCATTTTCGGATGCTACGCTACGGTCGAAGTTCTGCTGGTTTCGGGTGATGTTCCTTGAGTTGTCGTGACAACGGTGCGGACACTCTTGGGGGAAACATGCGAAAGAAAAACGCAAAACAAAGATGTTTGTAATCGAGAAAGGAACGGTTGCAAAAACAGGGAAAATGTACCTTAACTGTTATGAAGCAAAGGAAAACTGCTTTTGCTCCGATACCAATAATAACAATAAAAAAGCAACAATAAATGAAAAACATCATAATATCCAAAAATTGTTTTTACCCGGGTGTGTGTGTGTGTAGCGAAACAAAATATCAACTGTGGCAGGTCTGCATTTGTGTGTGTGTGTGTGTGTGTGTGTGTGTGTGAGAAAGAGAGAGAGAAGAGGCAGGAGTGTTACCTGCAGCAAACAGCATCACAGCGACAGGTCTGTAGAAGTGTCTTCTGGAGCCGACACACACAGACACGAGACCCACGAGGAAGGAGAGGAGAATGAGGCCAGCTCCGCCCAGCAACAAGGCCAGAGTGGCAATCTGCCAGTCTGCCAGGAAAGGGAGCACAGGAGAGAGTGGGGGGGGGGGTTGACAAATGAGTTAGTGTGTAGACCCTGAGAAGGAGCAAAACGGGCAAAATGCAGGGTGGGAGCATCTTCTCAAGCAGCATGACAGTAGAAGGTAGAGAAGAACAGCACACCTGACTGTGGCGACTGATAACAGCTCTGAGACCCTCGGGCGCTTTAGGCCACAATCTCCTTGGAAATCAGACACCCCTGCTTTGTGCCCGTTTCTCATTCTGCACACGGCCCTAAAACCCTTAAACTGATATTTTTTTTAAAACAGTAATCGTATGTGCCAAAAAAACAAAAAAAAAAAAAAAAAACCAAATCTTTTGTTCCAACTGAAAACAGGCTGGAATTTCCATCTGCAAAGTCCCAGTTTAAACACTTGGGAGTTTGATTCCTGCAGCCAGAAGTATTCGTCTTTCAGTCCAAAAATAGCACTGTGTCCCCGAGCTCAGGCTACGAGGCCATATTAAGACTCGAAACCCAGTCTCCCACGACACGAGCAGCAACGCGAAACATGTCACCAATAAGCGGAGACCACTTAGTGACGTCTCAGGGCTGCTGCTCTGCCCACCTTCCAGCTGCAACTCTTTAGCCAGACGGACAGATACGGGGGGATTACTGTGGTACGGCAACACAACAGCTGCAGTTTTCTGCACCACCAGCAACAAAAGCCAGCAACCTTAACCACATTGCCACACACACACACACACTTCAGAGCGGTGACAGGATCACTACGCTAGCCTCCCCCTGGATTTATTATAAAAATGACCACCTCGCTCGCCTTTCTACCCAGAGAAACATCCCATGTCCCGGTATAAACAGCTGTACGTTTTAATACACCGATACAGCTTAAATACGCGGTGCAGGTACTCGTCCTTAACGGCACGCGGTTGCCCTTGCGGCACCTTCGCTCGGCCGACTGGGAGCACGGTCCTCCATTCCTGCCGGCCCCGGCGCAGCGCCTTGAGAGGAATGAGGTCATGCTGAGCCTCGAACCCAATCCTCAAGCACCCCAGACAGCAATTGCAACCTCATCACAATCAGGTCATCCCTTCTAAAGGAGAATGTGCACCTCCACAGCATTCAGACAGTCCTCACAAAGAGAAGCCCGTGAACCCCATTTGCACAGAGCACAGCCCACACACTGACTGCAGAGAACAGTTGGCCACCTACCGAGAACAACGGAGCAAAACTTAGCCGATTATCTGCTGCTGTGAAGCCATTACAAGACAAGGTCATTTTCCTCTCTAAAAACCATTGTCCCCCTTAAAAATGTATGCGTTACCCAAGTAAAGTCACTAAAGACCAAATCGAGAGCAGCTGACTGTCACACAAACGGATGTAAATCTAAACAGATTTCCATCATTTATCTCTATAGTTGTAATTACTGACATTTTACAGCCTATTAGTTATACTGGTAAACACAAAATATTTGAGATCTGTTAGTCGCCCTGGGACGTTTTTCGGCGGTTCACACATGCTTGTTCAGTGAGTGTAACATTAAAGATTATAGATACCTTAGGGAGGACAAATGAGGTTTCAGATAATACATTTTCGCCCATCCGTCCATTGTCAGAAATCACTGATCCAGTTCAGGGAGCTCGTCCTGGAAACACAACGCATGAGGCAGCCTGCAACCTGGATGGAAATGCAGTCCATCACAGCGGAATACATTCATTCAAACACACACACACACGGAGCCATTTAGAATCTCCAGCCCACTTGAAACAGGTCTTTGGACTGTGCAACATCCACATAAACTCAGGGACGACACAGGAGGCTCCACAGAGACTGAACAGGATTACTATCAAACACTTTTGAGGAGTGGTGTGGTAAACTTAAGCATCGCACGGAATCCTTCTACCGCAAAAGAGCTCTTGACTTGAAATGACAGTTAGACCGAAAGAATTTCACAATATTATTTTTAATAACATTTTCTTTTCTATTTTAAATCAAAATATTTCCCAGTAACAGAAGCCAAGACAATTACTTTTACAAATGTATTTTTTTAAATCTACACCATAAATATTTACACAATATTTTTCATAATTATGAAAGCAATTCCAATGTTCTAGTCCATTAAAATGTCTATGAAAACAATAAAGGAAAATAATGAGGAAACGTACGTGTTAGAGACATGTCGTATATCTGTCAGTCCCTCCCTGAACGTGTTTCTTTTTGAATACCAGAAACCTATCAAGGTCAAGAAAGAAACTTGACTGCAACATCTGTTTTTATGCAAATAAGCAACAACTGCCCACAGCTTTCTGGTTAACTGGTTCGTACTGATTTTCTACCATGACCAAAGGTATAAATTATGCTCTACATTACCTACATGTATTTCAAATGATATAAATACATGCGAAACGTATTAAAAAATGCATTAAAAAAAGCACACGTCGCGGAGTCCGGTGAAGCTTGCCCCCCTGCCGCGCAATCTGAGTTGTTTGTGCGAGTTTGGCCTTGAGGTTCCCCACCTCGTGTCCTCACTGAGATACACAACACTGATCCTCCAGACCCCACTGGTGCTCCTGTCAGTCACAAATCACTAACCGTTTTCACACTGATAACTGTTCTGCTCAAACTGTGCTTCCTTAGCACTTCACACTTTTCTACACACTGACACACCCTTTTACCATTCATTACAATTAATCTTCTTTCCGCAGCTGCCACGTGTGTCGAAGGCAGCTCGCAACGTCGGGTTTGTTTGTAAATGTGTGTCACACACCCACTCGCTACCATTAACCGATTATCCTGGGCCACAGTGGGTTGGAGTCTATCGTGGGGTAGCCATATGCATTCACACGCAGCAGGCAATTTTACAGTCACCAGTAAGCTTGAAACACACATGTTTGGACTTCTGGAGGGAACCAACACAAAAACTTGGAGGACGTGCACGCTGCGTACAAGCCGAGTGGGGAATGGAACCTACGTCCAGTCGCCGTGGAGGGGCCTGTTCTCCTGGCGGCACCACTGTTAAGGGCGAACACAGATCATTCTGAAGAAATTCTCACTGTTTACACAGTCATTTACAAACTTTAGCTGTTTAAATCGTCCTCTCACGCCAACCTCTGTTGCTACAGTAACAACAGTCCAAATGACAGCACAGCAGCATTCAATCCATGAAAAAAGATAGGGAGCTCACGGATGACTCGGCCTCGTGCACACAGTGCAGGCAACTGTGTGCTTCTCACACGCCCGGATTAGAGTCCCTCCAGGTGCCGGGTGCCTGTGATCTTTCAAGGACACGGCTATTTTAATAAGGGTAATGAGACATTAATAAAGCCCAGGAACAGAGTGACTCCCAATGAGCTGGGGGGGGACCTTCATCAAACATGTCCCTGAAACGCCCCCATGTCCAGCCATCATACTGAGAGTCACAACGTCGTCATAAAAGTTCATTAAAATTATTTCCATGCTGGACATAAAGCAGCACGGTTCCCGTGCCGCGCCCCTCCAGAATAAATGAGTAGGCAGAACGAACAGCCAGAGACAGCTAGCGAGGCCCTTTCCCCGGAGACACACCCCGGGGCACCACATTGCTCTCACACGACGTGAAGCACGCAGATTATTTAGAGCCCCTGAGAACTTGAGCAGGCCTCCCTCCAAAACAATTCCTTTGGTTCCTTGAAGAAATACATACAATATTATTCTGAGCCAAGAGTCAAAAGAGGATAGATCTGGAGCTGTGTTTACTCTACACTACTTAACTATAACATAACAGAAGGACGATTCTGCCATCCTAACCAAACCCTTCACAAATAAACAAGCGCTTTGGACAACCCCTCGCAGCAGCCGTTCGGCGAGCGTCAAAACGAAAGGCTCACAATTAATACCCGAAAGAAATTCACCATCTCTGCGATCTGCATACCAGACTGTTTCCAGTGAGAGTGAAGACGGACTCTCCTCACATTCATAATTCACGTCTGCAACATTTGAGCAGAAGCCCGTCCCCGGTCCCTCTCGGTGGCCGTGGCCGGGGTGGACGTGGTCGCCCAAGGGCCTGGCACGGCTGCTCCAGCTGCGGGCGCCACTTCCAGGGAGTGCGCTTAAAACCATTCTAGGCAGAGAGCCTCAGTGGAGAAGGGATCTCACCTCCCCTTTGTTGCAGTTTATTGAAAGACCTCTATTAAATATTGAACATCTAAGCTCTCCGTCGACAGCGCTCTTTGTGAAAGAGAGATGCGGGGGATATGCAGATTCCAGAGGCACCGGCTGCCATCTAAGCAGGAATTACTCTAATATTCTGTAATGAGATAACGCACTGCTCAGTATCCTCCTGCCTTTCTGCGCCTCTGTGATGAACGAGGTTTTCTGGATTAGATACAACCGACTGCCTGCTTACAATAGGGGGCTAATGTGCCCGAGAAAGTATTTACAACGAATGTGAGAAAACCCTCACATCAACCCAAATCTATTATGCTCTTCTTTGGCTGCAAGAATTAAGTTAACAGCTGGCTGAGTGACTCAAATTAAAATGTAATCGCCGTTTCCCCCCATTTTTGTATTATTTACACGAGATGGGGGCAAGAGAGGCACTTTTAATATTGGCCTAGACGATGAAAGCAAGTTCTTTGCTCATCAGTGGAACGTGTGTAAAACCGATTACCTTCACACCGGTCGAGTTGCTCTCGCGCAGGAGCCCATAATCCGTATTGACAGATCACCGGCACTGGAGACGAGCATCAACTAGCATGTCGCTGCTGCTTGTGCATTCTGCTGCTGCTAAGCACCCACCTACAACTGCCAAGCCGCATTTCAGTAATAGATAAACATCTCTCCTCATACTGGAAATGGAGCGCTCGTCTTTGGGGTGGGCCAATTATGTCCTTCTGACGGTCCATTTTGTGGCTGTGGGTACGTCCCCCTCTTCCCTTCCCAATTCTAACTCACCCGTGATTCAGAAAACAAAGCAAACAGAAGCCTTGATTACCAATAATAGGAGGACAGATATTCTGTTAACCTTTTCTCCATAATTAGGTTTCTACCTCAGATTTTCACACCGATTTAATCACTCCCAAGCCCGATTCTACCTCGGCTGGTGGGAGCCCTCCTACTGCAGTCCTAGATCCTTCAAAGGCAGACAGATTATGTGTCCCCCCGATAACACTCTCTGACAAGAACTGCTTTCTTGCCACACGACAGGTCACACTGAGGCGTGCAGAGAAGCAACCACCAACTGACACAAAGTCACATTTCTAGCTGCCTGGAAGCAACCGACAATCTACAAAATGCTTAACAAGCCTATAGGAGGTGCTTATGCAGTGGGATGTGAAAACAGCCCATCTGACTTAAACCCTCCCTCATGCAGCAGAACGATGTCAATTATCCTCCTCTGCTGCAGAACGTCTGCTCATAAATTGGTGTATAATGTGACTCAGACTCCAGCCATGTTCTCAGCCGTTGTACATACGCTGAAGATGAGCACCTGGTCTCGACTGTTACCGTTTGCAGCCACATACTTATTGGAATAGGTTTTTTGTCATGTCGCAGCATATGTGACACTGGAATAGGATCAGTGTGCTAGTTTCCTTCCCAGGACACGACACGCCACTGACACACACTTCCACAGCATCTCTCACCCCTGGTTGGCTCGCTCTCATTCCCGGTGCCAATGCACCTTCGCTCACCGGCAGGGTACACAGCACACTGAGTGTTCACGAGTGCTCACTTACTCAAAAGACTCACTCATTCAAATGAGCATCAAACACTCAGGCTGTCGTTCACAGCCTCACCTGCAGGACCACAGCAGGTCATTCACAAAACTAATACAAACTCGCTATGCACTCATGGGCACACGTTTCTGACGCCCTACAGCAACAGTTGTCCTTGGGAGAGCTCCACAGCAGGTGAGATGTAGAGCCCACCATGGAGTTTTCAGGCGATATCTGACATAGTTAGTGCCGCTGGACCATATCTTGTAGGTGTCCTCCTCTCTGCCTCAAAGAACAGATACGTGGGGTCAGGTGGATCCTGCCAGTGGAAGCCACTCAACTGGAATACAGAAGAGAAATGGCTCATAATCTCCCGGAAACCACTCACTCAAGCTCATAGGTGGGAAGGAAAGTCATACTGTTCCCGTAAGAAGAATAGGACCACTGTAATAGACACAAAACATCTCAGTGGAGGTGATGGGGAGTCATCCAAGTGATCACTGTGCCTGCAGGATTACTGTGGTCATCGTGATCATGGGCTGCTTTCTATGAGGGAATGTTGTGAGCACTACATTTAAGGGTCAACTGAATTAGCAGTATAGTTACTAGCCTTGTAGGACTTTTGAGTTCCCTCGGTTTGCAGGATCTTCAGCCGCAGCACATTCCCAGGAGGCCCTGCAATTCCTGAGTTGGCAGTACGGCTCTAGACACTACATTTGCTTTGGCAACCCTGCTTGCAGACCTCAACTGTCGACACGCCAGTGGAACGGTATTGACTACCCCCATTTTATATGACCACCTCTATATTTTGTAGTTAATTCCTAATGCGATCAAATTGAGCAGCTAAAGATGTGAACACATTCTCATGCAGACTAACATACAGAGACATAATGTGCACTAAAAGAATACAGTAGAGGACAAACTGAAGAGTATCTGGGCGCCTGGCTCCTGTCCAACTGCTTGTTTTCTCTCCACAAGAATCATATCGCCTTGTTGTTAATGCACATTCACACAATACATGAGTAGATTCTAGATGATTTTCAGCAGAATGACATCTGCGCNGTGCACTAAAAGAATACAGTAGAGGACAAAAGCTGGTCTGAAGAGTATCTGGGTGCCTGGCTCCTGTCCAACTGCTTGTTTTCTCTCCACAAGAATCATATCGCCTTGTTGTTAATGCACATTCACACAATACATGAGTAGATTCTAGATGATTTTCAGCAGAATGACATCTGCGCAAGTTCAAAACAGTTGTAAATTTGCCCAAAGGACATGGACTTGTATCTCACAACTTTCTGTGGCCCCCCCCCCATTTCATCCACCGATATCTGTTTATAATATCTGGAGGGTAGAAAATCATCAAAGTGTGCACACAAATCAGTGCTTTTGTGCTTCACTGAATAAGATGCAGTGCGCAAGGCGCGAGGGGTGTGTACAGTAGTTGCTTGAATATCACTTTTTAATGGGTTAACACGAGCAGAATCGGTGATTTGAGTTGTCTTTCAAGTACTATTTTTTTAATTACAAAACTACAATCCAAACCAATTTATTACCGAAACTGCAGTCCAAATAAACAGATAATTAGAACCATCAAAACTTGTCTCCTATTTGTTACAATAATAATTACTCCCTTTTTGCTAGTGTATATCTCATAAATAGCCAACCTAACTGCTACCGATACATGCTGAAAGTTACGGTAGACAGTAAAACACTCTGCACTTTCCTGTGCTGTGAGCACCAAATTTACACGCGGCTATGTGTTGCTACTAACAAAGGATGCTACTGTTAGACACTGAGATTAGGAAATCCATGAGGTCATGGTTTACTCTCTATCCAAACCACCAACCCCCTCCCCAGAGGCCATCACATGCCAAGCCTCTGAAAACCACAGGTTAAATCACTACCCTCTCCATCAATGCATGGCTAAACAACCACATCTGAAGACCATTTTTAAAGGGATTACACATCATATGCACTGTGAATAATGTAAGCAATGCTGGCCTCAAAGGAAAAAGTACACATTTTATGGCCACACGTTTTATGTTTGCCAGTCTGGTCACATAAGCCTTGTAAAAGCTTTTGAAACAAATGCAACACTATGAGAAAACAGTCTTTAAACCTAAAATGAAAACTGCCCAGTCCACATGTGCACATTGTATTTTTGCCGTTGTTTTTTTACCAGCACAATAAACGTTTTCGCGTAAACGGTGCCAAGGTGATAATGTGACAGGAGTGTAACGATACGCCGCTAACTGTGTGGTATTCGGTGTTTTTATAACCACTTTGCACTTAGCTACATGACGGAGTAAAAGTGACAATCTGCATTGTAATCATATACATGAGTGAGACTAGATAATAGTGTATTATACCCCCATTAGCACCGCGAATAATGACTTGGGGGGCTGGCAGAAAGTGGGGCTGTGAAGGAACAGAAAACGGCAGAAAAGGGTGCTTCGTTCCTGGTTTATCTGACAGACACGGAGAACTTCGGCAACTTGCCGTGAAATCCAGTCGGACGAGTTACGCTTGGAGCCAGTGATAATGTGCAGATTTTCCGATATGGAATATCTGTGCATAATTACGAATGGAAGGTAAAGATTATAGATAGGGCCTATGATTAAAGTATTTAGATTTTAATTAAATTTCTACAGTAGCAGCATGGACTTATTTTTTAAATCCCTTTATATCTGAGTGAACGCATCTGAATCAGTCAAGTGAAGCAGTGGAAATTTCACAGCTATGTGATCAGGTGTCAGCAAATAATACCGAAATTCTTCCACATCCTTACATCAGTCCACATAAACTTATTTGGTGGGGTACAGAAAATGGGCAAGAATTTTCTTAAGGGAGCTGCTTAATATACAGGCATGCTGAGCATTTCTAGAAAAGAATGTTTGTTGGTTTTTCTCCCCCCCCAGGCGAATTTGTGTGTCCAAAGGTTACACGGATTTCCAGCGTCTATTCAGCTCTTAACTGCGAAAAAAGTCACGCACAAGTTTGTCTTATGACTTGAAATGCACAGGTTAATATAGCAGCTGTGCAGGATTTCATAATACTCCACTAACAAATACACTCTTATCCTCAAACCATTCCCCATAAACACACCACAGACCCACATCCCTATAACTCCCTGACTTTAGATAGTTTGATTCATATTCATACTTAGATTTAGGCTTCCAGCAGTATCACATTTAATCAAACTGATCGAGAAATACAGCTAAAAGTATTTATAAAATGGCAGCTCGTTTTTAAATGGTGCCTGGAAACAAGGGTTTGGTTTTTTTTTTTTTTTTAAACAAGTTTTAAGAAACGAGGTTTCTCAAACACAAAAGGAGACGCTCTTCTTTTCCTATTTTAATAGTGCGGCACAAATGCACTTTCCCATTTGGATGTTACTGCATTTTTCCTGCGGAGCTTCCACACAAACCGGTGCTGCTGTCGGGATGAAAGAACTTTAATTTTAACACAGATTACTTGATGGCAGAGTTTAAAAACATCTCGCGAAACAGAGGACCGCACGGCTAAAGCCTGCCATGTGTGCGGTGTTCATCACAGTACCGCACCGTCAAGAGCAGCGGCGGCGGAGGGGCGCGAGGCGCTCGTGCGGCGGGACGCCGCGTCTCCCTGGCGACTAATCTGGAGGCACGCGGCTCGCCAGCGGTTTTGTTCCCAAACCGCGCCTCGGAGCAGCTCCTCGGACCGCTGAGGCAACACAACAAAGGCTCGCTTTCTCAGCCAACAAAGGCAGAGCGAAACCCCCGAATAATGAAAACCCCCAGAATAATAAAAGCCCCAGAAAGACCAAAGAGGCACAGCACATTCCCAGGCGGCTCCGCATCACTTTTACCTCGCCTACAACAAAGTTTCTCCCGCAGCACCGAGTCTACAGGCAACCAGCACAAGGGAAAGCGGAACAAGGCGCGAAAAAATGAGCTTTTACGCTTTCCCCGTGTCTGGGGGGGGGGGGGGGGG
>UFQX01000150.1:477085-488085 GCA_900497675.1 Arapaima gigas
GGGGGGGGGGGGGGGGGGGGGGTCTCTTCTTTCTCGTAATAAAGTCTCGCAAAGTCAAACCCGCCGAAAAGCGAAATTACTCCTCAGCACACTTTCGGCTGCTTTGGGCGCCCGGTATCCGAGCCGGTGACGCGTCTAAATGGTTCGTTTCTTCGCTCGCACGGTGGTCTAAGTTGGTACAGAGAAGCGCCACTCGTGGGAAGTCAGGGTGTTTGTATTTTGACGCCGTGCAGCCGTGTTTCTCGGGGGGCGCCGGGCGGGACAGCAAGGTGCGCGGCGGCGGCCACAAGCGCTCTGTCCCCCTCGCGCCACCACTTTGACGGTGAAAACGCAAATATAATTTTACACGGCCCTTCCCTTCCCCGCACCGCGTCAACTCCGCGCAATTCGGAGCGTCCTGTACCCGCTCCCCACATAAAAACGCGGGCGTGTGTGCGTGTGCTGGGAGCCCCCGCGCGCGAGGTGCCTCACCTGTCTCCAGCGTGCTGCCGCACTGCCAGCCGTCCGAGGCCGCCGTTTTCCAGCACGACTCCCACAGGGACAGGTAGTACTGGTTGTCGGCGGTGACCCACGCGGGGCTGAGCACGGCCCCGACCACCAGGCACAGCGCGAGGAAGATGCACACCAAGCCCACCAACTTCAGGGGCGTCAGCACCGAGCCGCGGACTTCCTCCGCTCCAGTGGCGGAGGAAGCCATGCCGACCGATGTCGGAGCTGCAGTATTTTCTGAAATGTTCGATTAAAGCGTCTTTCCCTCCGCCAGCGATGCTGTCAGTGGTGAAGAGTAGAGCGAGTCCCTCGGCGGGCAGCACCGATGCCGCAGCTCCCGTCTTCCCGCACGAGGGCTGCTGCGGAGAATCGACCGCGCGGCCCGCCTCGTTAGTGCAATGACGTCATGACATCTCCGAAAATCCACGGTGTCACCTGCTGGGTCCTAACGCCTCGGAGTCCTGAGGGCTCGCGAGTGGCGCGGGGGTGCGAGCGGTCCGCCTCCTTTCTGCGGTTCGCTAACATCTCAGCCTTGCTGTGAAAGGCTTAACTCGGGTTTAACCCGGACTGCAGCCAAGGTTTTACTGAAGGATATTTAAAAAAAAAAAAAAAAAAAAAACACCCGAAATATCCTCAGTGGGGCACTGGGCACCATTGTGGTTTGCTGTCTAACCCCGGTTTGAAACCCCCTCCTGCTGCAGTACCTTTCGTTGGGGTACTTACCCCGAATTAGAAGTCAGTAAGAATATCCGGTTGTATAAATGAGTAAATCATTGCAAAGTTGATTTAGCCACGTTGTAAATCTCCTTAAACCATGCTGTCAGCTAAACACAATTTAATCATAATATGGTCACCCTGGATACAGGAAACATTTATACATAGAGCCAGGCTTGAATATAAATGTCACACTCGAGAGGTTTTCATAGTTTTATGACCTTCTGTGGAAGGTTTGCAGTTTAGCGACTCTGCTGGGTCCCTGTTTACTGCCAGTTTCCTCTCCGTGGCCCTTTCCTTCTGTCGGTTCCCATGGCATCCGTTTTCACCTGCTATCTTGTTCCAAATTATACAGTCTCTGGCTTATTGTTCTCTAATTTGCATATTTCATTCGCCGCACACCAGTTAAAAATGATCCGAGACCAGCTGAGCTCACTTTGTGGGTTTAAGATCTGTAATAAGTTCGAGATTTGCGATACGTTACGCGGGCCGTCTTTTGTCTTGTTCTGCCGCGAGAAAAAGGCCTCCTCTTTGATTCTGTCTTTGAAAGCAGTCATGCTGAATGTGGACTTCTGGATGATGCTTTTTGAGAGCCAGTCGCCAGGGCAGCGACGGGAACAAGTCCCGGCTTCAACTGTGATGTGTATTTCTGCAGTTCAAAGGAGAGATGGAGGAAAAAAAAAATCAGAAACGGGAAAAATGCTCAGCTGAGAGTCATTAGGAGGAAAAAGATATTTTTTAAATACGCATTTACAACTTGATCTCAAACTGCCATTGAGGCCGATGCGCCGAGCCTAAGGGAGGTTGTCTGTCTTGCAGGGCACTAAAACTCAGCTTCGGAGGACATTTTTTTCCCATCCATTTTTCACTGTCTTCTCTTGTTTCTGGTTCTTTGATGTAATCAAACTGTCATCTGATGTTAGAAGTTCTTCATCGCATCCTCCCGGTTTGATGTTATGCGGGCTGCTCAGCTGGTTAAAGAGAGGCTACTGAGACGGAGCCGTGCATTTCGGATCGCAGGTCGACCGGGTTGTTTCTGAACCCTGTCGGTTTTGCTCTGCGAGGGAGATTGGCACTAAATTAGGTGGAGAACTGTGGCTCCCAACAGGTAAGTGGTGCTGTCAGCAGGGCTGTGCTGTCTCCGACAGGCGGCTTCTCCAATCAGCACATTGCTGTCCTGGTGGGGTACCGGGTAATTTGTAGTATGAAAATAGAAAAGCGGAGGTTGGCATGCTGGGATGTGATCCAGTGGTCTGTACATGTGTGACCGGCACGCTGTGCCGCTGTACCTCGTGAGGTCAGAAAGGGGACTGGACGATATAAAAGCGGCAGAGAAAAATGCATAACAATTAATCAGAAAGCTTATCTGGACCCGGTCGTACAATACATGCCATCTCTTTCAAAAACCTGCTAAATAGCTGAATTTGTTTCAGGATCTCCTTTATCCTTTTGAGGGTCTCTACAGCAGGCTCCTGCACGCACACCTTATGCAAGTGCTTCGCGGCGATGTGTACGCGTGTGTGTGCTGACGTGAGCGCAGGACTGTGGAGAAGAAGAATGGTTTCGTTGAAGAACAAAATCGGTTTAAAATGACGGTGAACGCAGGGAAACGGATGCAGACGCTTTTTTTCCATCAGCGCCGTGAGGTCGGCCCTGCGGTGTGACTCTGCTCCTCAAGTCGCCGGGCTCCCGCTGAGTCTTGGCATGTCCACGTTAATGAAGGACTGCAGACGCTGTGACCTTCCCACCTTGTACATTCGCAAAGTCACAGATGTCGCTGCTCCTCCTGTTGTGTCTTCCACGCTCTCTCCCCTTCATTTCCAAGCAAAACATTAAGAATTAGAGGCAGAAGTATGCTGAAGGTTAATGAAAGTCCCCATCGCAGATTTTACTGACAGAAAATGCAGAGTTATTGTTTATGAATAGAAACGGTAGTAAATGTCGAAAATGGTGTTTCCTTATCTGAAGGTCCACACTTAAATATGTCTTATTTTTGGCAAGGCCCAGTGTTAGATTTACTCCAGGCACCTTTGCACAGGTTAAATTAAAGGATCTATGTCTGTCGGTTCGGGGTAATATGTCAGTTATGGGTCACGCGCTGCATGTGTTCTGCAGCGTAGACAAACCTCCCCCTTTATTCAGAAACAAACGCCTTTCTGTTTATTTCAACAAGCATGTTTTTAAACCAAGCCGCTCTGATTTTCACACGTTGTCACTAACAGTGCTGTGCTGTTTCGTCAGTGAAATTTAACACTGAGCTTGGAGGAGATGTGCTGTGTCTCCACGAGAAGATGCGCTGCAGGAAAGGGTGAGCCAAGCACTTAAGGAGCTGGTGTGCAGTGCGGCTTATTGCTAAATAAGCGGAGACTGGTGGGTTGCCAGTCACAGCTGATCTGTCACCTGGGGGATCGAGGGAGCGAGAGCGAAGCTGTTAAACTGATCAGACGGAAAGCTGCTGACTTTAACCAAAGGTAAACGGAAAGCGATCTCAAAGACAGAGAGAAAAATTAACGCAGTTTGAGGAGAATGTGCTGCGAATAAGCCTGTTTTCACGCGCGGTGGTTTCATTGCTCAGGTATACACGCAGAACGCATACGGGACTTGCGTTTATGTGCAAATGTCTCTATCGGTGTGTCTGCACACCTGTTTATAAAGTAGCCACACAGAAAAATGAAACGCCGTATTCCTACAAAGATAGGCACAGTTCTGCATTATTCATTAAATGTCCTGATTAACAACTTTAAAAAAAAAGCTTAAAAACAGTCAGGCAGGACATTTGCCCATAAGTAACCACATAAACACAGACCCCTCTGAACGCTGCTACCTTTAAACATCAGAATATTCAATCACGACCTGCCCTGGATCACCACCATCTACAGTAGAAAAGGTAAGACATTAAATATCACGTCTGAACTTTCTATTATTGCAAGTGATGTGCTAGAACTAACGCGCTGGTTAGCTGTGTTGCGGGACAAGAACGGAAAGGGTGCGGTGACCCACGTTCTAAATGAAGGGACGAAGAATCGGAGAAAGGACAGCGTCCTGCCCTCTTGGTTCAGGTTGCACAAGATCGCCCGGTGCAGGCGCACAGACGCGATTTCACATCCGCCGGAGATATGTCTGACCCAGCTGTAGAATACCAGCGATAGCCGGTCACACCCTATCTCCTCTGTTTTGTAGATGTCTGAGTCTTGCAGAAAGAGCTGAGTCATATGCAGCGAGACTAAAAGCAACAGAAGGAACCTCAGTCGCAAGGCTGCGAGGCTGAGGACATTTTTTACACATTTCATCTAAACAAATACATCACGACAAAAACAAGCAGGCGCCGCTCACAGAAAAACGTCCGTCTTCTCGGAAACCTGGCACCGAGGCGAGGAACAAAGTTGACTCTCCTGCCACTGTCATTATCGCAGCAGGCAGCTGGGCCACTGATGTTGTGGTTCTTGAGATGGAGTAAGTAGAAGCCCTTTATGCGTTTAAGTGGACCACGGAGGGCCAAGGGAGAATGAGAGCAGCCCTATGTCAACACACACTGATTCTGGGTCAGCGGGGGGCTGATGGAGTGAGAGAAAGCAACTATTTACCAGCACACACTGACTCTGGATCAACAGGAGGCTGATGGCAAGAGCATCCTTTTGGGATTCAATGTGTACACTTATTTTCTTCCATTGAACACGTACAAATGTCCTGTGCTAAGAAGAACTTAAAAAGCTATTCACCACAACCCAGATGCAAACCAAGCGACAAAATGCTCTCCTGTAGTCTTTTGCATCTTTGCCAGCTCATACTGCTGCAAAGTGTTCCACGGCCAAGTTGTGTGAAGGACAGCTCGCAGAAGTAGACTATAGATTATTTTGAATTGAATTAAATTGAATTGAATTATAGCAGGAGCTCCAACATCTCGTTGTTGTTGTTTACCTTCCTGCTGAAGGTCATGTTTTTTCCAGCTGACACAGGCAGAACAATGTCTTGCCTTTAAGGGCTGTGCTTTTTATCTGCATGAGGGCATCTCCTTGGACCTTAAATAAATAATATTTCATCCCTTGTTCTGTTTTTTTAGGTCTGATTTTTGAGGAATTCTCCATCTGGCTTCGCTCACTGATGCTCACGTACTCCTCTGTGACCCTGGTTCCTTGCATTTTCTTTGGTCACGGTTCGGGAAGCATTTCGGATTCCTTGGCCTTAGTTACAGTGAAGGGAAGCGATATTAAACATTCGCTCATAACAAGAAAAATTAGAATGTTCACCATGAGGGAGGGATGGTTTGGCCACAATGGTCTGTTAGGGTTCAGAGGGTGTTTGTCAAGTAGGTGGGGGAAGATCTACCTCTGCATCAGGTGATCATTAGTAAAACAGGCGGCGCGGCAAGAAGCAGATATACGTCTCAGTAAAGGTAGATTCATTCGTTCCACCAACTTCAGACAGCCATTCAGATGTTTAGAGATCTGGTAGAAACGGTTCAGAGCTGACAGGCCTAGAAGAATGAAGAGTGATGTTGACCTTTCAGATTTCCCTGGAAGTTGAAAACGAAAAATCGAGCCGTACTGCTTATTTTGCTCCCCTGTCATTTTCAATAATGAATCTTCATGGCGAAGCTTTGCTGCACATTAATTAGATTTCACATCAAAGCCTTAGACAGCGGTTTGCTCCAGCACACTTGGTGGGATGTGATTGGAGAGTCACTCCCACAGGTGCCAGACACTGCATACACACAAGTGTAAAATGGTTCTCCCACCCAGCTTTGAGCTCCATCCACTTTTTTCTTCTCATTCCATGTTTCTTTCTCCCTAGCAGGGTCTCCCTTTGCAGTCAACTCTTCAGCAACATCCGTGCGCCATTGAGCACTACGGCTCTTTCTGTACGTCTGAGAAGGGCCTCAATAGCCCTCTGCAGAACATAGGACAGCAGGGCGCTGCCCAGCAGAGCTCTTTGAGAACCGTACCAGAGTTTCACGATCCCTGGATCGCAGCTCCAGTTCCCCTGTGTTTTGAATCAAAGCTTAGTAAAATAAATCAAAGCAGAAACTAAATTAGGTTGATTTTATGTAAAACAGCATAAGTTTTACATGTGTAGGTGCAGTCTGGGAAATGGCGAGTTCCTGTGGACTTCCTGATGTGGAGGCCCCTCAGCTGCTTTCCACAGAGCAATGAAAATCCTTAATTCTGTTTTCTAGAAGCATCCCCAGCATTAGAGTGCTAGGAGGGAAAAAAGCACAAAGTGCTCAGGAACTTCAGTTGTATGCTCTATAGACCCATTTGCTTTATAGACTTTTCTCAGTCCAGTGCAATATTTGTTGTAATTTGTGCCGTTTGGGATCACTTTAAATGATGTGTTTGGTAAAGTGATATTAGCAGATTTAATATAAACCTTACATGGTTCACATGGCACAGTTTAACCTTTTTAAAGATCAAACACACTCACACTCACACTCACTCACTCACACACACACACACACACACACACAATTTGTAGCTGTTTTTATATATAAAGAACAGCTACAAAGCAGACAAGGCTGTTTAGCCCTTTTGCTTGTCTGTATTTTTGAGAAACTAAATGATGGTAGTAATTTATCGAGTGCTGATCTGAATTAATCATTAAGGATTTTAGCACTAATTGAAAGCTTTGCTTTACCGGATAAAAGAAGAAAACGTGTTTTTAAATCCTCACCATGCATTCTGTGGAGAAATGCTTTTCTTTGTTTTTAACTAAACTACTTTCCCTTTGTGACATCATATTCTGGAACTGGTATTCATATTCATATTAGACAGACTCTGGGGTGACCTTGTATATATTACTCAGCATTTCGTACACCTATGTCATGTCCTGCTTTTATCATCATTCCTCAGAACTAAAAAAGTTTTTCTTCATATTTATCTTTTTACGGTAACAGAGTTAATGTGAATTGCAATGAATTAATGAGGTGTACTTTCCGTGTCTGTCTAAAAACAGATATTTCGCGTGCTACTCTGTTTGCTCCTTTTTAAAATGCATTTTCCAGTTGGGTAGTTTGCTATTTTGGTTTTATTGGCTATTTTCTACATAATAAGCTACACTAGTTGATGTTTTCTTTCCATTTTATGAAACAACACATTATTTGAAACAGTTTAGATGTCCTAATGGTTCATTAATGTGATGTGATCACAAAATGAAACTAAAGTTAAAAACCTGTTTGCACAGCTTCAGAAAATATGTCAACGGGTGAACTGGCACCACAATCTGACATCAGCTGAATTGTTTCGTAGACGTACACATTTTAATGGGAAAAAATATTTTTACTGTCCCCACAATAGATAGATAGATAGAGGACAGTGAAGGTTCCATCACTTTGTTTCTTTGAAAAGTCGTGATTGTAAACAGGAAAACATCAGTATGAACGATCAATTCGTTCTCATTCCTGTCTCCCAAGTGAATCAATAATTTCAAATTGGTCCCTGTCGAACTTCCTAGTCTCCATCTCCCTACATACTGTAACTTTATTTAGATCTTTTCCTAAATATTTTGCCAGTAGCACCATTTAATTTGTGTCAAATGCAAATTTACCCAGTTTAAAAAGTGTGCTGTACTGCAGTTTAACTCGTATATGTAGATTGGAAACCTTACTTTCAAAACAGCTAAAATGCCTAAATATTGTTTAATTTGGTATTCGACACCTGACAGGAAGTATCAATATGGACGTTCGCTCATCTCATCCACCTCAGGCCGGAGTATTGGAGTAAAAACTGACTCAGGTGTCCGCTTCTCCTAGCACACAGAAGCCACAATCCCATCCTGTAGACACGTACAATATTTAAGAGGGTCAGCCCTTGTCTCATAACACTCTCTGCGCTTCTCCACTGCCATCAAGCCTCTCCAGCTGGTCCACAGTGCTGCTGCACATGTTGCCTTACACCTGCAAAAACATTCCCATGTATCTCCCCAACAGATCTTTCTACAATGGTGTCCTATAGTTGCCCACGTGAAGTTCAAGATTCTGCTTATATTCTACAAGCCTGTCAAGGGTTCTGCATCCCAAAACCTAGAGGATCTGATCCATCAGTCACCCCCAGCAGGTGCCCTTCCACCTCAAGCTGACCAGTGGTGCCATTCACAAGGTGTTCAAAATGATGTAATAAACTCCCTCTTTCCCTCAGAACTGCTGAATCCCTTTCATCATTTGAGAAGATGAGGAGAGAAGAAGGTCTATAAACACAAAGTCCTAATGGCTTGTGAAGAACAATTCTAGGTGTTGGGCTTTTTAGACACTAGGAGGCGAAGGAGCTGCACGTAAACGTTAAAAAATAAAGGTGTCGAATGCACATAACATCCAGATATTAGCCCAGGGAACAAACCCAGAAAGTGCCAAGAAACAGTTTATTGTTAGGAAGGTTAGCAATAACACGAGGAATTTAGATATAACAAAAGACAACCTGCCTAGCTTAAACCCCGGAAAAGTGGCAAAGCCAGAAGAGAGTCTTCCACTACCTAACTAAACACTCTGAATTAAACTGACCAGCAAAAAAACACACAAATAGCAACTGGATGCCACTTACTGTGTACAAACAATACATTCCCAACAAAGCCAAGAAGATAACTAACTCCAAAAGCGCCAGCAGGGAGTGAAGCTCCACGTGCTCCTCGCATGTATGGAGATTTATAGGCACGGGAGGGGGGCCGGCAGGTGCATCCATTCCGAGCAGCAATCCTAATAAGAGAGGAAAGAGGGAAGAAGAGCAAACTAAGGAACCTGGGCGGCCCAGGTGGCAACAGGCTGCACTGAATTTGCACCACACTTTCTATCTTGTCCACCTTTGTATTTCATGTCTAACTCAAAGATACAGGGAGCTACACATTTGCTGTGCGCCGACAGAAATGGTGGCGTCAAACAAAGCGATTGACGACGAGTGCAAACGTATAACATGGAGAAACCAGCAAAGGCTGAACGTATAAAAGCACAGCTGTATACAGTCTATAGAGCAACAGGTGAATGAAGCACCCTGGCGATAATCCGTTCACGTGTTCCAGCCGGCATCTTAACCGGAGCACAGAGGTCGTTTCCACCGAACAGTAAAACACCCCCCGACTGGGCGTTTCCAGTGCCGAGTACCAGTTGCACGGCGCTGACATGCAATTCCTAAAATAATGCAGCATTCAGTCAAGAAAAAAAGACACAGGAAACTGGAGCAGAAATGGTTTCTGGGCGAGAGATTAAAGTGGATCTTCTTTTGACACTTTAATTTCCTTCGCTCACTTTGATTCCGATTCCTTGATTAGCATGATAATGAGACATTTGTTTTGCCGAAGCACAAAAAGTACCAAGTCCTGCTGTTGCACCTGGGGAGACGTGACTTTAGGCCCTCCAACCCTCTGGTGGCGACTGCAGGAACTGCAGGCAGATCAGGACACCTATTGTCCTCAGCAGCTTCCTCTGGTCAGAGGACGTTAGCCTTAGCATTAGCCTTAGCATTAGCCTTAGCATTAACCTTAGCATTGGCCTTAGCATTAGCCTTAGCATTAGCCTTAGCGTGGCGGCGTTGTCTTTTGCATCTGTTTGCATTCTGTTGCAAACATGTCAGTTTGCTCCACAGGAGCCGAGAAATAACAAGGGAATAAAAACAGTTTTGATCCAGCTAAAGGAATACTGAAGATTAGTTGCAGATAATGGTGGGTCTAAACAGCTTTCTGTTAGCTAGCCTCCACAAACAGGTATCCTGTGTAAAAAAGTTCTGCGATAATTCTGCTAATAAACACACATTGGTGAGTGGGTTGGTTATAGCAGCGTTTGTTTGTTTGTTTGTTTGTTTCTGCAGGACATTATTAAGATGCGGTCAGAAAGGACGTTTTCACGGGTTGCGATTGCGGCACCGCCGGCCGTCACCTGTCTGTCCCTCACAGGCTGACATCGCAGCTGGTGTTGGTTCGCTCATTTTCCGCATATTTTTAACATCAGCTCGATGAACACGGGTGTGCAGCGGTGCTCTGGTACCTCCTCGGCGCTGCCGCCGCAGGCCTCCTTTGTAAAAGCGCAAACAAGAGTCCGTTGCGTATCACGACTGACTTGAGGCTCATCGAGGTGGGATTCATCGGGGACGTCAGTCACTCCTGTCACCAAGATAAAGGACAGGGAAGACAGAGCTGAAGGTTGCGGAGGCTCCAGCTCTGCAGCCTCGCCCCCTGCCGAGGCCTCACCTTTGACCTCCGACCCCGACTACAATAGCTGGCATATTAAAAACGCTCCTCTGCACACAGACAATTTGTTAAAACTGAGTAATTAGTTCTGAGCGGTTGCACATTTAATTACTGTTTTATTGCCAAGGGTTCTGGCATGTATCATGGCGGCGTTGAAGAGCATCAGCCATTTCTCCCAGGGGAGCTGTGGGAAGTTTTTCCCGTTCGGAGGTACATGTTGGAGAGGATGCTCCATCCTTGCAGTCCATTTGCGTGAGTCTCTTCCTCGCCTGCTGTCTTCCTCTCAACAGGCTCTGTGTGCGATGCACTTCGCACACACCCCCCCCCCCCCCCCCGGTCCACTGATACCTGNTTCCTCTCAACAGGCTCTGTGTGCGATGCACTTCGCACACCCCCCCCCCCCCCCCGAGGTCCACTGATACCTGCCAGCTTCTCTCCGGTCCGTCTGTCTTGTTCTTTTTCCCCACTGATGTTGTGCTTCGGCTTGCTAGTGGAGCGTTACCTACATGTTAAACACCTTGAGAATGTGAGATGATTCTCCAAGAGGTCTCACAGGGAATGCCAGTCATCTCCCTGCTTTTTCACTCCCATCTGAATGACCCACGTAAATCGTACCCCCCCCCCCCCCCCCC
>UFQX01000150.1:488198-700991 GCA_900497675.1 Arapaima gigas
CCCCCCCCCCCCCCGCCGAACCTGGCAGCTACTTTAAATGTCAGCTCCTTCTTGCCGAGGTGGGTGTGTGTGTACAGCAGGGGGGGGTAATACCCAGGGGAGCTGAACTGTACCATTGTGACAGATCCTCTATCTAGGAACGGAGCCTCGCTGTTCCTGCACCTCGATGAGACTGAACAACAAAAGCAGTGAAGCTCTGCTGAAGCTGCGCTGAAATGTGCAAACAGAGGATGAATCACACTTACAAACATGCACATGTTTATATTCATATACTTTGTCTCTCTCACACACACACACACACACACACACACAAGTATGATTGTATTCTCACAGCTGAGTGTGCAGGTATGCATAAATTACTGTAAAAATAGCTCTCACCCGCACGTCTCTGCAAAGCAGGGTGTTTACATTAACAGGCCTCTCACACGCAGTGATATGTTGAAATATACGGTGGCAATGAAGGAAAAGCTGGGGAAACTTCTAGGCTTTCCAATAATCCACACTGTAAAAGTAAACAGCATATTATAGATACCTAAATCTGTGGGATGTGAGGAGCCTTAAAGAGATTCTTTATGTTAAAAAGCGGCCTGCCGCCCTCATCTTGAGTCATTCCTTCTGATACAGTCGTGCTTTTTTTGCAAAAATGACCTCACCCCTTACTTTCATAAGCATATATTGCGTTGGAGTTTAGTAGGAATTGATGATCGCCGTGGGAGGAACCGGCAAAGCTTGCCTTGCCTTGCCCCCCCACGCTCCCGCAAAACAGCCCTGCCACGGACACCTGCTTGTGAAATAGAAATTCAATAAATGACTGATCTTTTTTTAATTTTTATTGCAATTCTAATTTTACAAGATTAAAACTAAGTGGCACTGATGCCTTAATGAACTTCAAAGTAAAGCCTGCATTCGCTGTCCGTTACCGGGGAGGGTGTTGCCAGCTGCTGGGACAGGAATTGGTGACAGAGTGACACGGAAACATCTGGCGGCCACTCGGTTCCGTTTTCCCTTTATTAGCAATTGTAGCCGTGCAAAGTTCTGCAGAAAGTGAGCAGTGGCAGAAGGCCTGAGCTAATATTCTTTTTTACCGACAAAATGTGCAGAGTACTTGCATTATATTTGCATTTTTAATAACGCCCCATTAAAATTGTTTTACTGTATACATTCTGCAGTCTAATGGATTCATCTGCAGAAGTTCAACATGACAACACAAGACTCACCAACACATTTTGATCAGCTACTGTTTTTAGATTTCATTCCTACTTTTCAAGGTAAAGTTCCATCCCTAAACAACATTTAGAATGGTTCGAGGACGAAACGTGTCACCACGTGGGTTCAGCCAAAGTTCACCGTTATTTAAACATTTCCAAAATGCACATTTATGCAGAAAAGTTACATAAATCACAGCAGAGTTGAGGTTTCAACTCTGAGTACAACAAAACAGTAACAATTATAAAAATATATACTTGCTGTGTTACCCAATTATTAAAAATGTGACATTAAAATTCAGGCCAACAGCTTTTCATACCTTCAACATAACAATATACTACAGAGGTAGAGCATTTATAAACTGCACACTTTTTGAGCATTAGCCACAGCTGACAAGTTCCATTGCTGTTTACTCATATGTTAATATTTTTATTTTGAGATTTCCCAAGACATCTGCCTGCGAAAGCTTCTCAAAAGCTTTGCCTCATGTAGAGCAGTCGATACCGTGAAACTCGTTTCGGTCCTAAAACCGAAGCTTTTCGCGTTCAGCTTCAGCGTTTACACCACGTATATTCTCTGCAAACCGAAGCGTCCGCAGTGAGTCAGCAGTGAAAACACTTTTCTGCGCAACTTCTTCGTGAAACACTGTCTGACTGGCATTTATTAACAGGATATGAAGAGAAACGTGACGTGTTGTTTTTCCTATACGAACACTAGTTTTCACAGAATCTACGGTTTTCAAAGAACTTGACTGGAAAAAACACTTTTACCACTTCATGTCACAGACCCCCCACCGCCAAGAAAAGCAAATCTGTTTTTCTTGTCAAACCCCGTTTTTCTTAGTTCTCAACAGTAAAGATCCTCCAACATCTTATCCCGTGTCTTATGGCTGTGCAAGATGCGTGTATGATGACAATAAGCACGATTTATTGATAAACATTGGTCACCAGCATGGTTTATAAACCCACTTTTAAGCATGGCTAGTTTTTTTGAATGTATAGATGGAGGCGTAAGGATGGCCTTCACTGCATCTGCGGCTCTCATGATACAGCCGCTTCAGCCTTTCCCATTACTGAGGCTCCCTAAGTGTACAACCCTTCATTTTTATGTGAATCCCGAATGCCGGATATCCTAAACTGCACGCGCTCCTCAAGCGTATTATTGTTACGTGGAACTTTTCTCAATACGTCGCGTGTAGTTATGTTTACTGTCTACAGGACAGTGGTAGCAGTGTAGCTCAACCTGGAACACGTCACAGGTGAAAAACCATGAATTTACATACTGATTTTTTTTACTGAAAAGCTGCAGCCTCAGATTTGGAAATGCCCAGTTCATGTGTTAGAAAAGAGTATAAATATGCAAGCAGTCTGAGTTGTTATGGATTTAATAAATGAATGTATAATGATGTTTGAGTGAGATGCCGCAGTGTGCCAGTGGCTGAAAGAGAACTGGGTGATTCACCCCTCAGTCCTGATGGCTGATGGGTCAGAGTGTCTATAAATCACTGCAGTCTGATTCAAGGATATGTTCCTCACGGCCTCGCTGATGTCTCCACCTATTGATGTTGTGAACACAGAATAGGATCCGCTTCTGTCCGCAGGACACCTATAATGCAATGTTATTATTATTACTGTTTTATTTAGCTAACATATAGATCCCCGGCCACTTACAGCATTAGGATTTTACACAAAAGCTACTTGCAATTATTTCCCCATTGATACAGCAGAGTGTTCTAGTTGAGAGACTGGGGGTAAGTATCACGATCAAGGTTATGGCAGCAGAAGGGGGACTTGGACCAGGGGCCTTCAAACTGCAAGGATCTGGCTTTAAACACCAGACAACCTGCTGCTCAAGCACCTGGACTTGCTGTACCTGTTTGTTAGTCAGGTTATCCACGTAGACTCATAATCGGGCAAACTGAATGATAGATGCTGCGCTACAACCCATGAAATAATGTTTCTCCTCAGTGGAAGACGCAAACGAAACAGAGCTCTCCACACCAAACTAGCTGGCCTAGGAACCTCAGGTAGAAAGAACTGAGGCAGAAAAGCAGAAACAGAGCAAAAAAAAAAAAAATCTTATTACGGGAGCAATAGTACTGGGGTGTTCCTTGTTACAGATGGTACTGTGGCAAATAGTTTGTACTCTCACAAAGGCCATATGATGATAATCACTTTATAATGGATATGGACAGCAACATATTGCCGGCAGGAATCAGTTCAATCATTATCCAGTTGGCCCAAGTCTCATTTCTGCCGAAATTACAGGGAAATTACCATAATTAAGAGGAAGGAGAGAAAGATGCCCGATTTAAAACGTCGCAGCGCTGGCACGATTGTGCAAATGTAATTCCTCATTATTTTTTGTGATGGGAAATTCCTTTTGCTGTTAAATGCTCATCTGATATCATTTAAGCTATTTTTGCGTCGTGCCAGTCTTTTTATTGCCCTCGTGCTCCAGCTGAGACTGCAGCCCTTCACGGGCGACTGTTTTACGAGTGACAGTGAGGGGAATCCAGCTCCAGGCTGACCTGGTGTAAGATGGTTTTAATGCTTTTACATCTAATTTTGAACATGTATGGAAAAAGAAATATGTGTTCTGCGTTCCCCTAATCTATGAACCACAAATCTGCACATTTCCAACGCTGGAAATCCTTAACAACACGGAGGAGCTCTTGTATCGCACGTAAGGCTTCTAAGCCCGGGCCTCGGTAGCCGGACCACCGCACAGCAGGTTCCGCTGGGCACAGTCCTCTTCCAAACCCGGGACACGGACACAGCTGCACATTTCAGAACCCCTCGGTTTCAACACATTCGCTGCTGCTTTTCCTCCCAGGTAGTTTGGTTGCTGCTTCGCATTTTGGCTGTTGTTGGAATTTGTGCTGCTGGCCTCTGTTGGCATCTGTTGTTCGAGCTCATTCATATTATGGCTATTTGCTGTTAGATTTGTTGTGCTATTGATTTTTTATCTCTATTCCGTGCAGACATGATAACATTGCATGAACCTAAAGAGGGTGCTTTTATTATGTGGATTAGTAGAAGTAAGTGTAGTCGTGTTTAATGTATTTATAGCTGTAACACCGTGCATGATTATTTGGGCAAAACATTTGTTTATTGATGTTTGCAGGGTTTGTGAAGTACATTATTGCATTATGTCAGTGTTTGCATGATGACTAAGTCCACCGGAACCGTTGGCAGCTGCACTCTCCACCCTACGTGGGATGCTGGGGAACGGCAATCAATCCCAAAAAAGCTGATGGACGCCGAACCGTTTTTTCGCGTATAAAATCAACACTGTAATAATACTGCAAAAAAAAAAAAAAAAGATCACAACACCGAAACAGCTCTCAAGAGAAAGTGTAAATGAGTATTATTTTATTAAAGCCTATAGAACTGAACTAAACATTAACAGCTGATATAGCAAAATTCATTATGGATCCCTGGGCTGTGGGTTAGAATGTGGGATCGAATTTCTCTCTGGATCTGTAGAGTTGATGTTCTCCCTGTGTCTGCACGGGTTTCCTCCAGGTGCTCCGGTTTCCTCCCGCAGTTTGAAGACGTGTTTCAACTGAATTTACGACTCTAAATTGCCTTTAGTGTCTGCATGTGCACAAATGAGTGTGTGTGTGTGTGTGTGTGTGTGTGTGTGTGTGTGAGAGAGAGAGAGAGAGAGAGAGAGAGACAACGCCCTGTGATGAACCGGGGTGTGCACTGCCTCACTCCTTCTGCTTCTGAGTTCATAGTGACCCCGCATAGGCCATGCAGTTATTGACAATGATGGACGTATTGATGCTATGAAGNCCTTCTGCTTCTGAGTTCATAGTGACCCCGCATAGGCCATGCAGTTATTGACAATGATGGACGTATTGATGCTATGAAGTTTTAATTAACTCTACTTCTATATAACCTGGAAAAATGCCTGAGCTATACAATAACTTTAATAATAATATATTCTGGGTTAGATGCACTTTCTAGGTTTGAAGAGCACACTTACTAGTTAAAGAATACAGGTCAGGCGCAGCCGCTCTAAAGTCGCCTCATACATAATTTAGGGATGATCTGGAGGCTGAGCTGAAGCACTGTGTTATTGGAGGAGTTAGTGGCCTCCAGAACACAGGTGACGTCGGTCAGACCCAGTCTCGTGGGCATCTCAGCACCGACACCAACTCCTCCTCTCTGCTACCGGGTTCCAGGTCCAAATTGTAGCCCCACCTAAAATAGCCCAAAAGATGCTGGTTAGTTCACGTGGGGCTGAAGAGTTTGTCAAGCGCACACACCAGGTAGGCAGCGAGTGCCACACTGCTGAAGCTTCGCTCTTGCATTATAAAGGCTCACCTGGCCATAATGGGCAAGGAGGCAAACAGGGTCTCCATTCGGAAGCCTGGGAGCTGGAGCCCAAATTTCGTGCCGTTATCGTACATCAGGTTGAACTCAATGTACCTGTGAAGGGGACGTTTTCTGCAGTAAATCTCAAACTGTCAGGTGAACCATGGACCACAGATAATACTAGTTTGGGGCAAACAGTAAACACGTCTTGAGCCAGCAATCAGTAATCCGCATCCTCCCGTCTTTATTCTCTCTCTTTTGGGAAACCTCTCTCTCTCGCCAGCACCGGTCACACATCAGAGCAGAACGTAGAGCCAAACAGCTCTATGCGTTGCTATACTGTGCTAAAAATAGACGACATTTGCATGCTTCAAGAATCGGGATGCTTCCATTGCACCGCCGCTCAACTTTACCTGCCATATCGAAGCAGCTTCCAAGTGTTCTCCCGATCGGTGAAGGGCATGGACACCCGGGCCCTCAGAATCGGGAAGTAGGCGGGAAGGATGGCATCTGCGCAAGACCTGGCGAACTCGAAGTTTCCGTCTTCTTCAAACGTCAGGTTATCAAAGAAAATCCCCCCAAGCCCACGCGTCTCCCCTCGGTGCCGGATGAGGAAGTAGTCATCACACCTGTTTTGATCACACAAATATTACCGTCCGTTTGTAGCTCTTCACTGCCCGTAGAAAGAAGGCAGCTCTCTGTTCAGCCAGTCAGTATATCGCTCTCCTGCAAGCAGATTTGTACCATTTCTTGAAACGCGGGTAGTGAGCGGCATCGTGCTTCTCACAGGCCTCTTTCAGAGTCCGGTGGAAGTGAGTGATGTCCTCAGGTATCAGGTAGAAAGGGGTGATATCTATCACACCACCAAACCAACCGACCTCAGTCCCTGAGGCGAAAAAAAAAAACACACGAGAGAATTTGGATCCTTGTTTTTCACCGAACAGAAAATACATGCTGTATTTGTTCAGATTTATGTATGTATATAAAACACAAAAATGACCCACCATCAGGAAGATTAAGTAGGAGAAGACGCAGGTTGAAGTGGTACGAAGGGACGTGGGGGTTCTTCACGTGAAAAATTGAGCTAATGGCCACAGCGAGAAACTCACAGTCCCCTGTTTGGGGGAAGAGAACGGGGAATTATCCCATTTTTAAAACTAGTTTTCCAGTCGCTTGTTGAATTCAAAATACGCGCAACACACCACCAGCCCGACACTCAGGTTCTATTGTATCAACTGGACCAAATCTGGACACAGCACAAGTTTGGTTTTGTGTTTATTCTCTGGTCAAGCGGTATGTTTGCTGGCGAACTGGAGGTTTAATGATATAACCAGAAGAGAGCGACGCTGCAGCCTCCAGCAGCGAAAGACAAACGCAGCCATTTGCTCAAAGGCGTCTCTGTAAGGAGGACAAGGGCGCACCTTCCGGCCAGGTGTCCTGGATCCGCCCCGCCTCGCGCAGCTGCCCCAGCGCGGACGGCTGCACCCGCCCGGTCACCATGGTGACGTCCACGTTGGCTTGGAGAAACACTGCACCGCCACGCAGTACGGCCGTGGCCCCCCCGCCCCCTGCAGAGCAGAGTACAGGATACCTGACTCAGAGAAGGCCGTTATACCCGGGAACCTTCAGGTGACCCCCCCCCCACCACCACCACCACCACCACCACCGGATTCCCTTCTTAATCGAACAGCTTTTGCCGCTAATTTACAGATATCTATGAATCACCCCCCGCGGTTACCTCCCTCGCGCCGCCAGAAGTCCACCGTCACCTCGGTCCCGTCGATGTCCCGCAGCTGCTCGCACACGTCGCGCTGCAGCCGGGCGCACGTGCGTAGGAAGCGCGCGGCCCGCTCGCCGGCTCGAGCGCCGAAGCGGTGTCGCGCGCAGTCCTCGAGGAAGGACACGACCGCGCACTCGTTCGTCATTTCTGCCTCGGGTCCGAGGGCAGAGGGGGGTTTTTATCCCGAAGCCGGGTTTCGCTCTGAGTCAAACCAGTCACGTCCTCGGGTTATATTTACACTCGGTTGTGTCACACCAAGCGCCAGCCGAATTTCCCGCAGAACGCGCGGGGCCCCGAGCCGCCGCTCACGTGCGGCTTCAGTACTAATAACCGGCTTGTTACTAACAGTCAGGTACAAGTCAGGTACACAGTCAGGTACGTCCAAGGAGACACACAGTCAGGTACACAGTCAGGTACACAGTCAGGTACCGACTCTAAAGATGACATTTCAAACCAGTTTGCGCAAAACGATGGTTTCTTAAAAACCAGGCTGAAGTGAGACGTCCAAAGAGTCGGAGCGCAGAAGCTGCTCTGCGTGTTCACACTGTTTCTGATAGAAATCGCGGCTCCACATGTACCGTATAGAGTACAAATGTACGCTGCAAGTGCAAGTCAAAAATCTCCCATTTTCCCCGCAGAAACTCCATTCTGGCTGCTTTGCTGGGAAACACCGACAGGTGATTTGATCGAATCCCCTGCAAGCGCCGCCAACTTCCAGCGCTCGGTCCAGCTGCGTTTGGGAAAGTGCCAATTAAAGTAAAGCTCATTCTTAGGGTTAGTTACAGTACTATTCATGAATATGTAAAATGACAGAGGCACGGCAAACTAATTCCACTTATTAATATTTTATATGATTAATATTTTATTTTATGAATTACAGTGCAGTCAGCTCTCACTCTAATTTCTGCCCCGGCTGTTTATTGGATATGGTTTTTATGGAGCAATATATTCTAAAACATTTGAAAAACTGTGCAAGTTGAAATCGGTGTCAGTGACAGTAATAAAAGTTCCGCACGATCAGGTTTATAAATACTGTACCTGTGATGTGGGCAACATGGGAATTTGTTAAACAGTCACTGTTCAAAAAAAACCAAAACAATATGCTGGAGCGCCACAAATCTGTGCAGCGCTTACAAGATATTAGAATCGTTGCTTAATTTTTAATTTAAGAAAAAAAATGACGGTTGAAGGTTTTTAGGCAGACTTTGCTGGGCTGTAGAGAAAGGGGATCTTTTTAAAAACCCTTGATGAAGGAAAGCCGATGAATCAGTATGAAACCGGTGTGAAATTTCCCATTATGTCAACCTTTTAAAAACCAACAAGTCCTGCCACAGCCCAGCTGAGCTGCCACCTTCCTCTCCGTGGTGTAACAGACCAGTTTAGGAGGTTCCATTTCATGCTATGATTACGTTTATTTTATAAGGAATGCCGTATGATCCCTAAGCAGTTAAAAAGTTTCGGTTTTTACCATTAACACCGTGAACAGGGAAAAATCCACAGCAGGAAGCACAGAGCTCCTTGCCAAGAGTCTCCACACAGTTCAAAGTACCTTCAAATCCTCATGCTGGCAGAAACTGCACTATAACACTATAACAGACTTTATTTTTCCTTAAGACTTAATACCCC
Source organism: Arapaima gigas (assembly GCA_900497675.1). Classification (NCBI taxonomy): domain Eukaryota; kingdom Metazoa; phylum Chordata; class Actinopteri; order Osteoglossiformes; family Osteoglossidae; genus Arapaima; species Arapaima gigas. The sequence continues at coordinate 497,136 of UFQX01000150.1, forward strand.
CCCCCATATTTTTCAATATTTCACCTCTTTTCCTGTTTTAAAATGTACCTGCTGTCTAAAAATACCACCTGTGACCAGTCATGAGCACTGGGAAGAATGCAGGCCCTGGTTTATGAGAAACCGGAGAAATGACTTCAGAAGGAGAAGTGGGAAGTCATTTAACTCAGAAAAAAGAAAAACATGTTTTTTTGTACTATTAACACCGTACAAGGTGAGATTTTATACTTACCTACTTACCTAATGGAGTGATGTGTCTAATTTTTTTTTTGCTTTTCGCAGAGGTTTATCGATATATCATCAAGCCACATAACATGTGTTTGCATTTAAGGCAAACGATTCAGATTTCAGTTCTGCTTTTTGACCGCCGTTTCGCAACGTGCCGCAAGCGCGTAACCCAAATAACTTTGTGACTAAGAACGTGGATGCAGTGTGTGCAGCATCCTGGCCGATTACCCCCAGGCGACAGACACCTTGACAAAGCGCTCGGATATCGGTTCTTAATGACTTTGTTCACGCAGCTTCGCGATCAGGCGATTCCTGTGGGTCTTTGATCAAGTGCTTGGATGTAGCGTCACCAAATTCATGGACTGAGGCCTATGAAGAATTAGTAATGCAGACGAGCAGAAAAATGACTAGATGTGTCTCCTTGACAAAGTGCATCAATGTTGCTTTTTGATCAACTGCATGGATGCATCTCCTAATATAGGAGTGACTTAAGGGTCATCAGTTACTTTGACAGTTTGCCGAAATGTAACTCTTCTGTCCCCAGGTCCTGTGCGCTACGGAAACTCGTATTAACAGATACATCTTTTTCATTGTTCACAATGTTTACGATGGGAATTATGTTGGAGATCATGTTCAAACCCAGGTTCGATCACCGTAACCGTGCAGCGTGGCTCTGCGCAGAAGAAAACGGAAAGTATATGTGGAACATTATGGGATCTGAGATCTCAGCTGCCGTTTAAGGTTGCCCACAACCTCATTTTTTACTATCATCTACAGCTTTTTATCTAGGGCAGCTACGCTTGTCTCTCTAAGACAAGAGATTCTAGGGCACCTAGGAAATAATGACTAAAGTAAGACGAGATTAAGTGAATCTGCGTTTGGGTGCTGGAGGACTTCAGGATGTGGTGACCGGCTGACCTCAATAGTGGACTTGCTCAAGACGTGGTTGCGTGATTGTTTTAAAGTGTCTACATTACAGCATTTCTTTTCCCTTTTTGTCATTCTTGCCATCACTGCTCAGCCACATGCTGCCAACATGTCCTCCTACAAGCGTTAGTCTGTAAGAACAGCATGCTTCAGCTCTGTTTATAAAACACTCAGTGCTGGGCGCCATCTCAATGCTGCCTAGGAGAAATTTGGCAGAAATACGTGCCTTTCTACAGTTATGGTTCTCCAGGCTGTTACTGCTAAAGACTGCAACGCTGTATCGCTCTCACCTTTGTCCGAACTTCATTTGGTCGAGCGGTTCCTTAGAATAAGCAAGTAGCTCTGCTTGCAAAACGTACTGAACTCACCTTCCACGGAAAGTGGAGGTCAAGCTGGAGGTTCCCTTTTATACATAGAAACAGCAGAGCTGAACCAAGTCCAAAGAGATCCTTATATCTATATACTGGTCAAATCGTACCGCTTTCAAAGTGGAGAAGGTGTAAACAGAGAACATAGTTACATCCGTATTTTGTGACAATACTGATGTTTCCCATGCAATGCCTTTCGAGAACTCAGTCAGACTTTATATGTCCAGGACTGCTGACACACTCATACAGTTTCTCAGAAACTGACCAATAACAGAATTTAACGGTCACTTTGAAGGTAGTGTGAGTGTCTGACTGGTGTGTGCAGAGTAGGGTTTCTTCCTTTTTTCTCTCAAGCAGCTGAAAACTAGATGTGTGCAAACTCATGAAATGAGAAGGCAAACTTCTGCTCTTCCCTTTTGAAAAGGCAGTGGTAAAAGGCAGGCCACGCCATCATACTTGGAATTGCCAACAACGCAGTCAGCTTCTTTCAACTCCGAGTATATCCTGTTAAAAAGAAATTAGATGTGTAAATATGTGGTAAGAGGAATTAACAGAAGTGTGTTATCAGGAGCCCTAATTCGGCACTGAAAGTCGATATGAGTTTGGATGCTAGAGGACCTTCCTCAGCATCGGGGAGTGTGGTGACCCCAGCCCACCAGAGCACCGGCCGTCGTCGAGCCTTCCCTCTTCGGCCATCGATAAAGCAAAGGTGTTTTCTCAAATACCTCACTAACCCCTCTTGAGCAATTACTCTGTGGTTTTTAGCCTTTTAAGCTGATGAAAAGTTGAATTTTATTGAATTTATGGTCTTTGGCGAAAAATATTACGATACTTAAGGCGGTAAAAGTTCTAATCCGACATGCAAATTAACGCCATTTTAGTTTGCGTTGTAACTGACGGTAATAAATGAATCCCACTTCATGCGGATGGTGATGGTGAAGATATACTGTGCATTTTAATTACTCTTTGCAGGCATTATGTACCATATAAACTTGCTCATTTTAGTGGTTGTCCAGTTTTCCTATTGTTTTTACTGATTTTATGGAGGCAACACTATGATTTAGTACAGTTTAACATACTAGGCATCACATAAAACTGGAACATATGCAATAAATGTCTGGGATGAAAATGAATCACCTTCGCTGTCCCCAGTGTCACTCAGCACTTGCTGATGGCGGCTTTAAAAAGCACGATGCACTTTGACAAGGTGCGTTACAATTACTTGAAAATAAGAAGTCAGAGGCTTTTTTGGCAAAATTTTAATTGGAAAAAAGTACAAACGTGCCAGCAGAATACAAATCGTAAAGTGAGTTTTCAAATTGAGGCTTTTTTTCACTTCCTCTTATTCATGTACAGAAAAATCAGTCTTCACAAAATGCTGAAAAACAGCGAAATTCCAGCAAAGGAGTCCAACTGAAGTGGGGAGAACTGGGCAACGTCGATTACGGCAGCGCATCCCACCGCAGCCCCCTTTACACCCCTTCAGGAACGCAGTACAGACAGTTTCTCGACGCCATCTGTCCAACCCACAGACCGTGAAACCTGACACGGGGAACTGCGAGGTGGCTCCAGGCTTCCAAATCGACAAGAACTTGCGCCTCTGGCTTGGTCATAGTCTAAGTAAAACACTAAAACTATTAATATCCAAACGATAAATTCCATACCCAAGCAGGAGGGAAAGATCATGTCCTCGCTGTCTTTCTGTCACGACGGTCCACGACGCGGAGTCTCACAAAGAGTGTTAAACTTCGCCAGACGAGACGCCACTGCGGCTGGTCACACACCGTTCGATAAATCTCACCAACGCTCAGGACGTACATTTAATTATTTTAAATTAAATACTCGGCATTAGATCTCGCCAACTTTACACCACACGTCTACGGCCAGCTGAGAGGTTTACGACAGAATACACACCAGGCGCCCTCTAGTGAAGAAACTTCTCAAAAACAAGTGTTTCCAAAATGAAGAACACCTGTCAGTCATAGGTGCGATTCAGATGCTTCTCTGAATTACAAAACATGCCTGGAGAACCAGCTTCGCCTCCACTTGCATTCGCTTCGGAATCGATTCCGCTCGCATTCTGCACACGACCCGATCGGTCCTTCAGATGAACACGCTGTGCACGAACAACCCAGCTCCGCTTTAGTCACTCTGCCAACTGGAAAAGGGAAAATACTTTACTTGACAGCTAATTATAATTTAATGCAGTCCCTTTACAAGTGGGCCACACCACAGGAGACTCACATGGACAGGGGTGCAAATGTTACCACCATTAAAGTGCTTCGCACTCATTTTTACCCAAAGCTGCTCTGGCACAGCTTACAGTACAACACATCGCACATTTAAATATTGTTAATCAAAGAAATGCTCAGTGTTAGCTGTACCCCAAGGTAACAGCAGCAAGAATATGTTTTGGAACTTGCAGCCATGATTTTTACATTTATTTAAATTCAGTGATAGAAGCCTGCTGAGTGTAACAACACAGCAAACCATAGGAGGGCCAGCAATGTTAGGAGTAGAGTTTTGTACCCTCCCGGTTTCTGTGGTGCTGTCAACGTGACCAGCACTGTCAAAGCCACGGGAGAATACAACCGGGTCGTGTAATGGTACCAAGAAGTGGCTGAGGAAGACTCCCCACCCTCACAATGATAAAAAGTAACATTAAACAATAACAGTAAAGATCTTCACAAATTGACATGATTTGAGGGAAAAAAAACATCATTAAAGCAGATGGACAAAGTGACACTGCAGAACAACACACTCCCACTGCCGTGTGTCTTCTGCATGTGCACAAGTGCCAAAAAAAGCTCCATGAGTCCATCAACAGGCCTTTCATCACACGGAAATGTGAAATCAGGGCTATACAGCTCATGTGAAAAAAGCTTAATGTTCACTTTAAACAAACACCACTCTACTAAATCCAGTTCAGACCACAAGAAATCCAGAATGCTCTGTAGTGACCACTTAATCTCACACCCTCTTCGGGCCCCTCAGGAGAACAGAACCTTCATAGCTACATGATCACCCAAAGCCACACGCCTGCTGAGCTGTGGTCTGCCGGAGAGCTGCCAGGTGGGAATGGGAGTTGAGGGGGAGTATAGCAGAGGGCTGGTACAGGACCAAGGGAAGCTCTGCTACCTATAAAACAAGCAGCTCTCCGCTGCAGCGCTCACAGCAGTTGAAAGTTATGTTCTCATAGCGGGTGTAGGGATGGAACCGTCCTATGTTCTTTTTACTGTGCAAGAATGCTGATGTGGAGGACCCGGCGCCACTGTCCGAACACTGTATCGGGTCCAGGATCTTCAACACCTTTAAAAAAAATAAACAGGGTCTCAGGGAGTCATCTGCATGGTTAGAATTAGAGAATCAACATCACCCTTTATTTTATTTAAGCTGTTCCAGCAAAAATGTGTGAAGACCACAACGAAATACTACAGGTTACAGGTTGTTACAGTACCGTTGGCGTGACAACGGGTAATATGGTACTTAAGGACAACGACAGAAGACGCTGGGCACCTGAGCAAGATACAGGGTCCCCAAGGCCGAGCGGAAACAGTCGCTTACCTTCTCTGCCATCTTTTCCGCAGGGGTGTTGCACACTTCCGACACCTGTGCACTCTTCAGACTACTGCTGCCAACCTTCCCCAGCAAGTGACAGTTGACGGCATCAGCCAGTTTCTTAACAGCAGCCGCCAGCTCGCCGGTGCTGAGGGGCTGAGCACTGGGGTAGTAGGTCTGCTGCCGACCCCACTGCAGCGAGACGAGCAGCTGCTCCAGAGACCTGTCGATCACACAGACACTTCCATCACCCTCAGGATCAATTCATTTTATTAATATGAAAGCTATGGTGAAAACCCCGGGACGGCGGGCAGCACACATACGTGTAAAAGGGGGCACGCGGTACCTGTGCGTAAGCAGCATGTCTCTCGAGAACTCCGCTCTCTCGCTCAGCAGGTCTTGTATGGCGCTCTGGGCTTCTCGCGTCTGGCGCTGGAGAGCAGCTCGCGCGTTCGTCAGCTCCTCTGCCATCACCCTAGGGAGGCAGCAATGAGCCCTCGCACCCTGCTGCCGGCTATCGCATACTTGCAGGACCACTGCCTCCCCACCAGACCCCCCACCCCCGGTTACACCACAGGCACCTGCTGGCGAGGAACTTGCTCCTCCACACGTCACATTGGATGCTCATGCGCTCCAGCTGCTCTGCGGTCTGGGCCAGGCTGCGGCTCAGCGCCTCGTTCTCCAGCACAAGCTGATTCTTCTCGCGGGCCAGTCGCTCAAAGTGGTACTGCAGGTCGTCCCCCACGGAGGCCACCAGCAGCTTCTTTAGCTCCCTGTTCACCTGAACAGCAGGGGCAGAGCCTGAAGGTTGTCCATCATGTTACACGGGTGCATGTTCAAGACCAAGATGACCTGCAGTCAAAAGGTTATATATCAGATGTATAAAGCTGAGGTGTCTGTGACTGAGCACCAGCCTGTCTTGTTGTACCTCAGTCTGGACACGCAGCTGGTTTGACAGTCCCTCCTTGTCTTGTAGGAGTCTGTGCTCTGAGTTCTGCAACTTCTCCAGGGTGCTTCTCCAGTCTTGCGCCTGTTTGCAGGGCTCTGCTGGAGGCTGTTCCCCTTGGCCGGGGGCAGCGGGGGCCACAGGGCGAGTGCTCCTGCTGATGGCGGTGTGCGGAACCAGGATGCGGGTGGCCTCCACCTCTGTACACGCCTCTTTGCTCACCTTGCCGAGGTGCAGAACCCCAGGGTGGAGCGGTGGGAGGGGTGCGGCTTTGGGGCTGTGATGAGGACTGACCACCTGCGCTGGCGTTTCCGTGACCTCCGAGGCCAAAGGTGGCACGTCTGTCTCCATGCCATCTCCGGAGCTTCGAACCGGCACTGAGGCAAGAACACAGTCATTTAAACTTGCACTCTTTTCACTGATCCTTTTCACCTGCACCTCTACAAAGACCAAAAGAACTCCGACAACACAAAGGACCTTACCTTTAGCAGGTAGCACGGCTGACATGGTGACTGTCCTGTTCACAGCAGGGGGTAGTGAAGATCAACCTGAGCTTTGGACAGAGGTTGTTTACAGCCCGCGACCGAAACAAAACACACACGTCCGGCGAAGCAGACGGAAAGCAGGTCTCTGGTGTTTCTGAGAAGCAAACGGTTTCTTTGTAAACCAAAGGAAAGTTTTTTTGTACTGAAAGTACTGCGGGTCACGTGACCGAGCCACCGGTGGGAGAAATGGCGTTGGGGCCACGCAGTCCGGTCGCCTCGTGCTGTTAACCCTTCGAATTCACACTCAGCGCTTCATATTGACGTGTCGATCAGAACCTTTTTACTGGCTGTTTGCTCCAAATACAAGTTACACCCAAACACCCAACTTTGCTTTCTACTTACTGATCCGGATACTTGTGTCGCTTATTATTCACTCCGGTTTTCTGTGCACCTCAAGGTAACACAAGGAAAGTCGAGCCGAAGCCGCGGACAAAAGTGTCAATGTGGCAGCATTTTTTAGACGCAATGAGAGAAGTACCGTTTTCGGCAGATCCGTGGAGGAAAGTCAGAGACACCCGGGCTGCTCACCGCCCACCGTGGCAACGTTACCGACCCCCCTCTGCGGCTCCAGCCATTTTACACCGCAACACCCCAGGCTGCCCGTCGACTTTCTTCACTTATCTTATCTCAGCTATAAAACCCAACTCTGTTTACTAACGAAGCAGCTCAACAGAAATAAAGAAATGACGTGAATACAACCATCGGAAGACTAGAGGGCGGAGTTGCCGTTTGCGTCATATCAGTCATGGGGGCGACACTTCCGGCCACGACGTGACTTACAGCACTACCTGCGATTCCAGGAGGTTCCAGCAGGGGGCAGAGAAGTCAGCGGGCGGCGGGGGGTGAAATTGGAAGTGAGACGCTTTACTCGCCGCAGGAGTATAAATATATATTCTTTAAAATGAATGTTTTGTAATCACAGAATCTGTAGGGGTTTGGTCCTTCCCCGCATGTATGCTTTACACTATGACCGTGGATAATGTATGCACTTGTTTTCCACACAAAATAAACAGTGAATATCCATTTTGCTTTAGCAAATGTTCATAATTGTCCGGCACTAGTCTGATATTTCAACGACTTGATTTTAGTTATTTGATTCTCATTTCTTCGTAAATCATTCTGTTTAAAATACAGAACTACTGTAAATGTGCTCTTCTTAAAAACTGCTATTTCATGCCTTTATGTAAATTTCAGTTCTTTGCGTAAAATTTTGAAGATATTGGCTTCTGAGAACAATAAATTCAGGCTTCTCACAGGAGACTTTAATTATGCTTTAACAGATTTTATAAATAGTAACAGGTACTTGTTTCTAAATATTTTTACTAAACCAGATCGAGCTCATTTGAATGGTTTCGGCACATTTTTCATAACAAGAATGTGAAATCCTAAATTATTCTGATATCCAATGCGCCTCTTTTTTGCTGAAGGACAAGAAAGGTGAGTAAAAAATGTTGCGGAACAAAAAGCGCCGGTACTATTATTATTGTTCTTGTTGGCCGTCGGGCAATAAACAGTGATGCACAGAGAGGAAGGGGCGGTGCCACACGAGCCGGGCAGCTTCTTCCCTGTGTTTACTGGGGGTTTCGCTGCGCTCGTGTTTGGAGGCGCCTAAACGCGTCGGTCTATAGAGACGGTAAAGCTAAAATGCACCTTGTTATAAATCTCTTCTTTGCAGCATCGAGTGTCCTCTTTTAGCCTAGTGGACGTACATTTATGAAGATAAACTTTGTTTCATGAAGCCCCTTTAAAAACAGCTTTTCATCCTCTGTGGTTGACGCCTTATTTCTGCCGTGTGTGTTAAAGTGTTTATTTTCTCCGAGGGATGGGAGTCCATGGACTGTGGAAGCTGCTGGAAAGCTCAGGGAAGCCCATAAACCCCGAGACACTGGAAGGAAAGATCCTGGCTGTTGGTATCCTTGGTCTAAAGAGACTTGCAGTGTTAAATAATCGACTTCACCATGATTTACTCATTCATACAGCAGGGAATTCTTAATGTATCAATGTAGGGTAAGTACCTTGATCTGGGCACTCCAACAGGAGTGGGATTGGAACCAACAACCATCAGGGTAAAAGGCAACTCTGGACACTGCATTCCCTTAAAGTGCAGCTGCAACAGCAGCTGTAACCACTGCACCACTTGCTGCCCTTGTGTGTAGGATGTGGTTTTACGGCTTATTGCGTTCGCGTTTATTGGTGTGTTTGTACGGCATGTTGTTCACATCTACACACCTGTGCGTGCTGTACTTTCCACTGCTCTTGTCTTTGTGCGTGAGGAGCCTTGAACTCTCATACAGACATTAGCATTTGGCTGAACCAGGCAGTCAAGGGAGTGAGGGACCGTGATGGGAACAGTGTCCAGAACGCCCATCTGCTCACTCTGTTTAACCGACTCTGCAAACTCCTCTTCTTCCGAATTCGTCCTGTCTTTGTGTTTGATGGCGAAGCACCACTCCTCAAAAAGCAGACCCTGGTGAGTGTTGACTTGCAGGCAGGAGACCAGCTGAGGTACAGTGCAGCAGTGTTGGTGTCTAGTACAGGTTGAAATGTGTGACAAAGGACCGATACACAGTTTGAAGGAAACACGTTTTGGTTGACCAGGCCAACAGAAGACAGAGGAAGGAGGAGCTGAGTGTGGCATCACGGCAGACCAATGAAAAACTCCTCAAAACCTTCTTGAAGAGACAAGCCATCCGAGCTGCAATGGGGAATGCAAGGTGTGTAGAATATCATGACACAGGTTGGTCTAAAGTACTGGGGAGGAGAAGGAAAGAAAAAATTGTGCTAAGTAGTCTCTTTTTGCTATATTGCAGCCAAGAGCCATTGCCCAGCATATCATCTGTGAGAAGAGACGAAGTGGACGATATTTACATGTTACCTGCGCTGGAAAGAGAAGAGCAAAGGTGAGGAGAATTATATGAATGTTTTATAGTGAGAGTGATACTGGGTCTTTCTTATAGTAGCTCCATATGTATAAATTCAGTGCAGCTCTGTTTATAATAATCATCATCTTGGATCCCTGTCATCTCTGACTAAAAGGTTGTACACACTTTGCTTCTAGACCTTTGAGGTCAACAAAAAAAATTAAATTATCACGATTATGATTTTGCTGACATGTTTCTCCGAAGCAATTTGTGATGTTCATACACTGAGTCACTTACTTTTGCTACCGTTTATACATTTCCTTCCTTTTTCCTGTATCAGTTGAGGGTAAATGCCTTGCTGAGCGATACTACAGCAGAAAGTGGCATTAGATACTGGCTCCTTCAGTTGCTGTAACCGGTACCTTGCTGGATGCCCCATACCTAGAACTGGTGTTTTGCAAGTGGATGATAAAAAGGACGACTGGCAACCTGCGTGTCCTTGTTTCTGTGTGCTCGGCTGTTATCATCAGGGATTGATGGTTTATTGCCGATCCCTCCAGGGTCTCAGGGGTCAAACCAAAATATTTTCCTGTGCTTTTCCAGCAGCTTCCATCAGCCAACTGTGTAAATGACATAAAGTGCAGAACTTAAGCTACTTAATTTTAAATTAATCAGAAACATAAATGGCATAAAAATGTCTCTAATTTTGTTCATGCAGCTCTGAAGATGAGGCAGCAGCAGAATGGGAAGAGAATATACAGAACAGGCACAGGTTACAGGTGAGTATGTTATATTGTACATTGTTATATACTCACTACAGAGCAGCACAAACAGTACAAAATAAGATATGCGTGGTTAAAAATGAGTGAAAATAAGTTAAACGTGTACGCAAAATGCGATGACTATTTAGCTTGGCCTTGTCATCGTTTGTAAACAAGCAATTTACACATCTGCTACATATAGTTTTAGAAATTGTTGATGTTAATTTCAATGATATTTTTATCAATTTTTTTTAATATCGGAACACTTTGTTTTTGAAAAGGCTTTTCTTAGCGCTATTAATTTCATTACAAAGCAGCAAACTCAGGTGAATGAACAGAACTTTTTGCTGGCTGTAATTTTACACAGTTATAAAATATTCTTAAGATATGTTTGTGAATAGACAGAGATGAATCGCAAGCAGTTATGTGTGTTTTCTCTGAAAAGTTGCTTTGATTGACCAGCTGTACATTGAGCAGTACAGGTCAAAAGTATGAGTACATCCTGGTCAATTCTTTTATGGAATGAACTGGAGTGAAAGCAAAGGATCCTCAAAGCATCTTGCATTTCTGTAAGTTGCTGGAAAAGTGCAGGGTAAACATGGGGGTCATTTTCTGATCAAACGGTCAAATGCCCCTTAATAAAATTTCATCATGTGTATTTAAACTTTTGACTGGTAGCTACTGTAGGAATGCATTCCACAGTGTTGGGAAAACAGCTTGTCTTCACTGGGTTTTGCTTATTCATATACGACTGGGATCTAGTATCTAGCATCAACTGAGGCCTATACATTTGGGTAATGATTTCCTCTCTATGTTAATTTTTCTTAACATATTTGTCTTTTTCAATAACTGGTGCGGAAAATTTAGAAATGACAAAAACCTTTGTAACCTGACTCTCCCCATCTGTAAACTCTTTGGACGAGTAATTACGTATTTTCTGGTAGGAGGAGATCTTTCATAACTTAAACTCCGTGGACATCGACTCAGAGGAATTTGCCCAGTTGCCAGCCGAGATGAAGCACGAGATCCTGAGGGACATGAAGGAGTTCAGCAAGAGGCGACGCACAATGATCCAAAAGCCCCCTGAGGTTCTGAACCCACACAAGTACATGAATACAGACACACACACAATTGCTTAGGCACGTATTGAGACGCCAGTCCCACTTACTAGTTCATAACCCCATGTTTACGTGATCTTGACATGTAAATTGGGCCATTTGGAGTTATTCTCTAAGCACATACCAATTTCACCACCAGAAGCTGACGTGGTAAGTGTATCTTCATAGAGTGCCTTTAGTGTGCTGTTAAAGAGCTAAACACTTGTTTTAAATCCCAAGTGGTTATTTCAGGCCGTCAGTAGTCTTAAAGCTCATTGTCTCTGGAGGAGTTGGAGAACCAGGGTGTGAATCAGTGTAATGCTCTCCTTTCAGAAGTCAAAAGAGTTCTCCCAGTACCAGATAGCAGGCCTGCTGAACAGGAGCAAACTGAACCAGCGCATGGAGGGGGTCGAACGTGAGATGGCTCAGCGGGGTCTGGGAGTGCTGCAAGAGGAGAACAGTGGGCACAGTGTGGAGGCACGGCCCCTGGTGTCTGAGGACACTGCCCATTATGTTCTGATCAAAGGTAGGTAAACACGCACACACACGTCTTTGAAAAGAGAGTTTTGGAATTGCGCTGGCGTTGTTGCTGAGTTATCCTCCCATTCTGTCTGGTTCTGTAGGTTCTAAGAATCAAGAGAAGACCCCTGAGAAGGAGGTGACTGCTGTACCTTGGACCAGCTGGGACCAGGCTGACAGACAAAAACCGGAGCCGCTATGGCGCCCCTTGTCTGAGAACAGCCCTGAGAAGAATCCTTCCTCCTTGTCTAAGAACCCTGTTGCCCAGGATGCAGTTTCATCTTCCTCGCTGCCCCCTTCCCCCCGGACATTGAAGGCAATTCAGACCGCCATGATGGATAGCAGTTCAGATGAGGAGGGCTGTGTCTCCAGTCCTGCAACTTTCAGAAACCAGCAGCCTGATGAGCAGCTGTCTCCTCGTACACTGCTGGCTATCCAGTGTGCTTTGACTGAGGAGGAACCAGATCCTTGCACTCTTGAGCATCCATCCAGCACAGGAGTGGTCCCTTTCCCAAAAAGCCTCGTCCAGCAACTTCCAGACTCTGTCACGATAAGCAGCTCAGAGGAGGAGATGGACAACTCCATGGAACTAAAGGAGAGGGACCTTTGCTCAGGCTCGCTGTTGAACAGCAAGGAAATGACTGACAACCGCCATGCTGTTGCCACAGTTCCAAGTGCTGGATTGACCCCACCAGACTCTGAATCCTCTCTTTCCTCCACGCCACAACTGGAGGAGGAAGCAGAAAAAGAAGCAAAAGCAGATACAAATCTAGATTTGGGACCAACACATTCTCTATACAAACTGATTGTGGATAAAGAAGAGGCAGAGAATAGCAGGGTGCAGTCAGATCCTCAATCATTTCCCACAGCTCAGTCTTCTCTACTCAACAGAGAGAATGTAACTGGTGCTCCTAGAAGTGCCCCTGAAGACAAACCCCATATACCTGAGGAAGGAACCATTGGGAGACTGGGTGTAACCACAAATGATGATAGTGATTCTGAAGGTAGGCTCTCAATAACATCTCCAGTACTCTTACTCACTCACACACACACACCTGTAAGTGCCCATTTTAACCACATCACGCTTAAATGAACTTTAATATTCCACTGTTGGCATCCGGCTCCTAAGCCAGCAGAATATGGTTAAGGCATTAGATCTATATATGTTAGGTGGATCATGTGCTAGTGATGACTGTGATCATAAGATGTGCTCCTCTATGGAACTTTCCCTTTTGAAACTGTTTTTGCTGCTCATGTTCCTCACACAGCAAGCTTCATTGATGTGTCAGATGTGGAAGAAGAGGAGAGTGATGAAGACGACTCAAAGAAAGAGGATGTCCTTACGAATGAAGAAAGGAGTGGGGGAGGTTCCCTGGCTGAGCCACCTAGCCAAAGTCCTCCCCTGCTGGACAGTGGTGATGAGGGGGAAGAAAAGATCCAGTCTCCTCAGGAGATCCCAGCTGCCACTGTTGATAATGAATGGGAACATATGGACATGGTAATACCTGGTAAAAGTGTCCTGATCTGTTGCATAACAGCAGTGCAAGTTCACAAGTAAACACGATTAAAAATCCAAAAAGGTACATAGTTGCAGTTTGAAGATGCTTCTGATCTTAGGGCTAGAGATAGAACCGGGGTCCAGAAGCTGTTATTATTGTAAAAACAAAAAGAATATTGACATCAGGAGAACTGACGTTAACTTGATTAATTTATAAGATTGCTTAGGTGAGTAGAGCTGTTTTCTCTGCTCATTCAGGATAAAATAAAATCGACCCCTTTTATGATCCTGCCCCAGAACAGTGTTCTGTCCCGTTGCCACCTCCTCTCCTCCCCTCTCCTCTCCTGCAGGAGGAGCTGTCGCAGCTGGAGAGCTCACTGCAGTCAGAGCAGAGCACCCTGAAGGTGCAGAAGCAGCAACAGGAGCGCATGGCGACCACTGTCACAGGGCAGATGTACATGGAGAGCCAGGTGAAACTGCATCCTCACCAGCCTTCAAGTTGCACATATCACACCACTGACACCATTGCTCTCCTATGATGCACTAGCTTGTTATTCATAGTATCTGGAATACCTCTCAGGTTTAGGCTTTTACCCATATCTACAATGTGTTTGTGGTCTCCTGGGCCAGCGGCAGTGGGGTGGGGATAAAATGCATTAACAAGCCAGGCGCATATCTAACAGTGAGCCCTGGAATGGACTGGATTTGCAAGCCAGGAGTCTTAGCTGGGTCATTGTAGCTACTGGAATGAGTTCTGATCCACATTGCTGGTTCTGACCCAGTCATCTTATTTTAGATATCTGCTCATGTTTACCGCTGGAAAAGAAACCCCATGGAAATATTTGCAGAAGTGATTTGTTTTAATGCTATGCAGCTGTTTGTTTATTATGGGGAGTGTTGTTTTTTGCACGTGTATAAGAAGGCGGGTTATTAAATCGCTTTGGTGGTCTGGTAAACAAAAGTAAGGTTTATGAGGGATTTTGTTTCTCTGAACGAAAGACAGCTATTTTGAGAGATTTCACAAATGCATGGTAGACCAACATGGCGCCAGCCCACCTCATCCAGCTTTGCCCCCACTAGCAGGAGCAGTGAGTGACTGCTGTGGCCCCCAGCGTTCTATTTGAGGCCTGTTTTTTTGGCCACTGAATACGAGTAAGATTTACAGTTATAAGATGAAAATAAACATGAACACCAAGCATGATGTATCTTAACTATTATATAACAACCTTCTTATATTTATCTTTTTTGCTCTATGGATTTAATTTTGCACGTGCAATAAACACCATCACTGGGCAAAAATATTAATTTATTTTTGCGTGAAACAAAAACTTGTAACTTAAAATGGTTGAAACACTGCCATTTCATAATGTTATCCAGTGTGAAATAGTAAGATGTTCAGTGTTCACAACTTCAATAAGGAGATATTAAATTGCACCGACAAATCATTTTCAGTAAAGCTTATATTTCACAGTGCAGTTATTTAGATGCAGTTGTCTGGAATACTTCAAAACAAAGCTAAATAAATAATTTAGTTTCCGAGGTGTCCAGATAAATGAACAAAGCTGGGAAGGCGGCCGGTAGCGCTGCGGTTACAGCTTTTGCTTTGGAATTGAAATACATGAGTTTGGATCCTTGCTGTGGCTGTCGTTCCCTTGAGACAAGGTACTTGCCCTGAATCCCTCCAATGAAAACTACCCATCTGCAAACACAGGTAAATCATTTTAAGCTGTGTAATATACAAAACTAGCGTTGTGCACAGCTTTAGAGAAAAGTGTCGGTTAAATGTATAAATGGAAGAAATAACAATTTTGAGCCAGCAAGTTGTGTAGCAGTCAGAGTCAGTGTCTTGTAATTGATAGACCAATCAATAGAACCAGGTTTGAATTCCACCTCCTGCTCTGCTACTGTTGCCTCTCAATAGTTCTGGCATAAATTACCCAGCTGTATAAATAGGGATAAATCATTATAAAGTTTAGCATGCAGCTCTAATGCTGTAATTCTCTTTGAGTGGAATTTGAGAGCGATCTTGACTGATGTAGGTGCCTTTATGCACAGTCAAGTGTGGCACAGAGTTAAAAACTTCTATATTTGAGTGGAAACAGCTAAGTCAGACCTTTGTCCAGTATCTCCTCCATGCAGCGCCTCTGACTCCGTTTGCCTGCTTGTTGTTCTGCAGGAGCTGCTCCGCCTATTTGGCGTGCCTTATTTTGTGGCCCCAATGGAAGCCGAGGCCCAGTGTGCCGTGTTGGAGCGTTTGGATCAGACCCACGGAACCATCACTGACGACAGCGACATCTGGCTGTTTGGCGGTCGTCACGTCTACAAGAACTTCTTCACCAACAACAAACATGTGGAGTTGTATCAGTTCCTGGACATTCAAAACCAGCTTGGTGCGACTTGCTACTGTCTGAATTTCCATGGTCATAAATGAATTTACTGTGTGCATGGATTCAGTGAAGAGACTGTTAAACTACCCCCCTGCAGGCCTAGATCAGAGCAAGCTGATCAACCTGGCGTACCTCCTCGGAAGCGACTACACCGAGGGCATTCCAGGAGTTGGCTATGTGACAGGCGTGGAGATTCTCAATGAGTTCCCTGGGCTGGGCCTTGAGCCATTGACCAACTTCAGGTGAATTAGGGGCGGGATTTACAACTGCCGTTTCAAGGTAGTGTCCTTCTCCTTTCATCTAATCCAGCGTGACTTGAGCTTTATTGCCGAGGTGTTACGGGTTCCTTAGAAAGGGCTGTACAGAAAGCCAGTGATTGTGCTGTTGGTTGGATTGTTCTCATCCTGACGTTTTCTCACTCCATTTTGCAATTTTTTTTCTGATTAAGCTGTTTCGTTTTCTTTTTCATTTACACTTGGCACTGTCATGTTTTTGTGTGGGAGAAGCAAGTGGTGGGCAGAGGCTCAGGAGAATAAGAAGTTGGCACCCAACCCGAATGACACAAAGGTGAAAAAGAAGCTGAGGAAAATGCAGCTGCCACCTGGCTTCCCCAACCCTGCTGTTGCCCAGGCCTACTTGCACCCCACTGTGGATGACTCCTGCACCTCTTTCACCTGGGGCCGGCCACACGTGGAGCTCATCAAAGAATATCCTTCTCCTTTGTGTGTGTGTGTGTGTGTGGGGTGGGGGCAGCCTCTTTGTGTATTTGTGGTAATACTTGTTCCAAGAGTAATGTAATCAGCACTTTAAGTTCAGCAACAGTTCAAGTTTATTCCCTAACTATCCTCACTTTCTGCCTGAGTCGCTTTGGATGGAGCAGCAGGAAGACAGAGGAGGTTCTGCAGCCAGTCATGAAGCAGCTGAACGTGCACCAGGTAAAGTTCAACACTAAAGTTGTTCTCCACGGAATCAACATAGTTTGTAGAGGTACCGCATACGTTATGTGATACTCCAGTGGAAATTTTGTTCAGCAAAGACAAGTTATTCCATTTAAAGGTCACTTTGAGTAAGTAATGTTTTCATAAGGCCTCACTGCTCTTGACTGGACTATAGCTGCGTATCAGCCAATTTAGACGTGGGCAGAACCAGCTCCAGGCCACGGCCTGCCTGCTCTTGCATGCAACTCCTCTGGTAAATAGAGACACAGTATCTGGAACAATAGCTGTTAGCATCTACTTAAGGGCAGATCTGTCAGTTGGATATTTGGTTTGGTTTACACTGACAGATCAGACCATCTAGGGTGGTGGACTGAAAGGTGGGGCGTGTGTCTCAGGCAGATTACGGTGCTCCCAAGGTCAACAGTGGGTCTTGTTTTAGCCTATTTATTACTCTTCTTAAGTTTTCCCTTCTGGGCAACAGGTGTTCAGAAGTTGAAAGCTCTGGTAATACTGTCCAACCATTACAGGGGCAACACTGGTTCTGTTCCCTGAAATGTGGGGTTTGAAATTCCAGAAGTCTGCCATCATCCTCAAGTTATATTGTATTGATGTGATTTATGAAACCACACAACAGATGATGTATTTTGATATTTTCCAATGCAAAATGACTGGATCCAGTGATGTTACCCCTTTTCTCGAGTTTATCTTGCTCTCTCTTGCAGACGCAGCTGAGGATCGATTCCTTCTTCCGGCTGGAGCAGCAAGAGAGGCAGGCCATCCGGAGCCAGCGCCTCCGCCGTGCTGTCACCTGCCTCAAGAGGAAGGAACAGGAGGAAGAGAACAGCAAGGAAGAGGAGGCCTGCTCACCAGCCAAGGTCAAGAACGCAAAGGTCATGAGGACGGAGGGTCCGGCTCCCTGGGGAGGGGGATTCCTAGCATCACAGAACATGATACAGAACCTTGGAGGAGATGAGAGGATAACTACAGAGGGATCAGGGTCTCTGCACGCACCTTCCAAGACTGAGCCCAAACTAAGCCCCCCCACGGCAAGACATAGCAGCAGCAGTTCAGATGGCGACAGTGATGCTGACATTGGGGTTGCCATGGTTACGGCGCGTTCGGTGTTTGAGAACAAACCGCGTGGTCGAGGAAGGAGAGGTGGGCGAGGAAAGAACCCAAGAAAGCAAGCGATGAAAACAGTCACGTTCTAATGCGATCACAGCGACATCCAAGAACGTCACTATTTATGGTGCTTCTCTTTTGATGAGCAGAACTGACTGCAGTGTTAATATTGATAAATGTATTTAGAAACATGTGGAAATTAAGGGTACCTGAACATTGATATGAACTGTTCTGTGCAGACAAGTTTTTTTCAATGTAACTAGAAAGCAATAACACTGGAATCCATGCAATTGTGTACTCCTGTATCATGTTTTCTGATGTAACGCACACCTTAATGATGTAATAATGATGTTAATAATCAACTGTGAAAACATCTATGATAATAACTTATGAAATGCTGGGTAGCAGAAATGCCTTGTCTATTTATAAGATAAACACTGAGCTGTAAGAAGTAATTCCTGCCCGTCTCTCCTTGTGACCCATGCCGTGTGCCAGTGGCATCTGTTTTGACGCATCGTCTTGATATCGCCGCCTTAGGAACCTTCTCTGGACTGGCCCCAGCCTACTTTTACGCTGGCCTGCTTTGCTTGGTCCTTCGCTGTGGTTCCTCTGAACTCCAGTGCTGACCCCTTCTTGCAGGATGTGCAATCTGCTCCCAGTAGTCATAGAAGCCTCTAGAGGAAATCCATGCTGATTCTTTCCATCTTACTGGGCTCATTTTTCATGGCGATAAGCTTCCTGTCAATGAAACCTCACTGCAGTATTAGTGGGGATCATGGAGGTGCCAAGATACCAAATAAACAAAAGCACAAGTGACTTTGTTCCCCTCACAGTGGATTAAAGTCGTTGCAGACACACATCCATCAGCGCAGTGACTCCAATTAGAACTCATACCATGTAGTACAGAGAAATATGCAAAAGGACTATAAAATCTTCAAGCAGCAGCACAACCAGGAACGTGGGCAAAAGCATCGTTTTCCCTAAAAACGAGTGGGTCAGAGAGCCGAATGCACAGGCAATAGTACTGACACCAGGACCCTAAAATTAAATCCCATTCTATTATAGTGCTTTTCCAGTAAGATTTGCAACTTCCCAAAGTTTTGATCTTCTGTGGGCTCCGTTCTTACAGAACAACGAGGATGGATCTGCTGTGACGTAGCAGGCAGTATTGTAGTTCTGGCAGTGGCAACAAAGGGAGAGTGATGTAATGTATTCTATACTTAGTGTTATGGTGACAGCACTGGCATCTCAGGGCTGGATATCACATTTGCTGGCAGAACGACCCGGTTATGTTAGTGCAGTTGCTGCAGTCACTCACCGCTGTCCACTGAAGAAAACACAAGGCAGAGATCCAGATTTGCCCAGAGACGTGTACCACGCTGCACCGCGGCCGGGGTCACCGCAAAGGCTGTCTCGATGGTGCAGGGAAAGTGCTCTTCTGCAAACTCGTACACTGCGCATCCTTACTTACCTCAGCTGTCCTCAATTTTCCACAATTTAGCTCATGACTGCATAAGTTGCATGAATTAAACTACACAAATGCTGTACTATACACAACACCTTTTTACCAACATTCTTCACTACTCTGAACCTGCATTAGTGGAATCTATTTTATATTTGACCACTCAGGAAAATTTATGCAGTTTTGCTCAACTAAGTGGAGTACTGTAGTCAACCGACTTGGAGATCTGCCTAGACCTGGGTTGAAAACAGGTTTCCTAGCTGTCAGTGTCACCTCCGAGACAAATGTTTCAGACCCATAGGCAGGTAAAAAATGTGTTACTCTTCTACCTGTACCTCTACATTTCTGGAAAAACTGCATGTTCCCAAGGAGTTTCCGGCATAGGTTCATTTTACTTTCTTACATATAGTCTGCAAAAGGAGGAAAAAAGGTTCCCCACAAACAGCAACACACCAGCCACAGTCTAGGGGAATGATGGAAGTAATAAAAATATACATTAAACTTCATAACACTGTGTGTGTCGTACAATTTTTTTTACTCCTCCATGCCACCAGTTCAGGTCCTTCCCTCTAACACCCTCCATCACCCCTCCCTGGTGTGTGTGTGCTAGAATTGGTTCATTTATCCTGATCCTGACCAATTAGCTGGGAACTGCCTGAAGGAACACATTACTCACGTGACTAATTACTAAGGTCAGTTTGAGTAATACATCAACTAAGTATTCATTTTAAGAAGTAGTAAAGAAATAATGTTAGTTCATGATTTTTGTAATGTGTTGAGGTATAGGTGTCTGTGAGACTATGTGACAAAGTGATTACATCGCCTGCACTGTTAACACATACGTGTAAATCCATTTTAAGATCTCTGGTGGCTCTTATGATTTGGTTATGCAACACTCCAGCTGTCAGTATAGTGCTTAGATGTTTACTCCTGGTCCCAAAGGACCCCAGTGTCAGCAGGTTTTCACTCTACTTAATCACTTCAGTACCTCATTGAGTCTGTTAAAAATTGTACCATTCAACCCTCTTTGTTACAGAAAACCTGCACATTTGACCACTGAAAACCAGGAGTGAAGACTTGTGTTATTGAGCAGAGGCCACAAAGTCAAATTCTATTGAGCACATGGAGTATATAGGTGCACAGCTGATAGCACAGTTTATATGATATTTCACAATTTTTATAGGAGGTCTGGTGACTGTGGTTCCCTGTAGGCCACGCCTAATAAGTTATGTGTTTCGTATTACTAATTGGACAGGCTAAGAAACAGTTGGCATGAAAGCCAGCGGACGCATGACTGTGCAAAATGACATTTAACTTCTGGTTCAGGCAATAAAAGAAGGAATCGGGTGTCAAAACCCAAGGAAAGCTCAGCTATGAGTGGGTTTGGGGTGTGGGTGTGGGGGCAGGAGAGTCACTGAGAGAAGTAAACGGTGACAAATGGACTGCGGGTGACAGTGGATCACAAAGTGACGGTCACTCATCTTAGGAGGTAGACAGATACAGCACTAGGAATCTCGCCCAAGGACTCTTATAGAATATCGGTGCTCGTCCTGGACCAGGAATCGAACCCCAGTTTCCCACATGCTAGGTGGGTTTTTTTTTAGGATAAACATGTCTGATGCCTGCACTGTAGGTACTGCTTGTATATAACGCCCACGTGTGTGCCTCTGCCTAGCTGTGGGATGGGGTAGAAGCTTGTTTACTTGGCCATAAGAGGGTGTGTAAGCATGTGTGTCTCTAGTCGTGTAGGGATGCATGACCAACTGAGGAGATGCACACGGCTACAGCTCCCCCCGTCTTGGATTAAATGAACTTGCACGAGGATCTAGCATTTCAATTAGAAACAGCAACTTGATCCTCCCCGGCCTTCTGCCAATTCTCTATTTAAAGCCCCCTATTAGGAAGTACACCGACGGGAGGGGATTCTCAGCACCTCGTCGCTCACGTCTTGCACAGTAACTCCCCAAACACTGCTTACATCCATCTTGTAATACGTGCCTCAGAAAACCACGGTGTGCCCGGCCCCGCTGGCGCCACACCGGCACGTGACCGCAACAGAGCAGAAAACAGGTTTATGTTCTTAGTCCGTTGCTGAGAACTAACCCTACGGAGACTACTTGCCATTGTTTTACACGAGGAAATATGAATGACTTTTGGACAAAAAGAAGTGGCAAACCGCCTCACTTACGCTGTATTCAACACGTCCCCCCCCGCTCGCAGTTCGGACGTTATGACGGGACGTCGGAATATAAATGACGTTAAAACATTGCGCGGGGCGCGCAGGCCCAGTTAAACTTTATCGCAGACCAGGCTACGGGTCCCCGGCAGGGACAATACAATCGAGACACACAATGAGTTTCAAAATGACGACACGTCACCGATGGGGAGTTTTTACACACAGTTCAGGGGGGAACCTCCCGCGATTCGTTGTCACCTTCAAAGTGACTTACAGTGTAAGCTGAAGTACTTGCTATTATTTAACATTTTATAATGCTGGGTAATTTTCTGTTGGGAAAATCAGCGTTGGTGACTTGCTGAAGGGTTTCACACCAGCCAGGATTAATGACACTACAATGTACCACAACACTAAAAACTTGTTTTTCCACATATTTGTGATTCTAATAATCATGCTGAGTGCAGAATGTGACATTGTTGTTATCTTGTCCTTTATTTAGCGGAAACAGGTGTATCAGCACCTGCAATGGACCCCACCTGGCCTAATGCCCAGTGGTTCTGGGACAGGATCCGGATCGCCGGGACCCTGACAAGGACAAGTGGCTAACAAAAGTGAGTGACATGTATCAACATAGTAATAGTTGCGCAGTTGTAATGTGCTAAATAACTCAAACACTGAAAGAGAACTTCGTCGCCCTTTATCTGCTGGATGACTTAAACACAGGTGAAAGAGCTGCTCTGGAAAAAACTGTTATAAAATATGATCCATCTCCTCCAGCACTAGGAGAAGTTTATCCTGGTGTCACCACATGCACAAACTGTAACTGTATATTACACCTGCCCAGACGTCTCATTTATTTTTACTATTCACTCACAAGTTGACTTTACAAGTTTTGTGAGCCTAATATTCTCCACACTATTGTCTGATTAGATTTTACACGGATGTCAGAAAAAGGATTTAATTGAACGTAAATATATAGAAAATGGGATGGGCAAGAAAACAGAGTAACCGAAAGCAGCAGAAGCAACAGAAGTAAGATGTTTTCCTTTCTTTTTTTTTATCAGATTTAACTTCCAAAATACCACAGGTACTGGAAACCAATTTCCACACGACAGGAAACTGTATTTCGACCATGAATTAGTGCATCGAAAGCTGCAATATGCACTTTAAATGCTCACCATTAAGCTCATTTATTAATACAATATTATTGTTATTGTATTTTAGAATGGTAACTACTGTGCTCTGAGTTAACAGTTAGTGAAATGTTTTATTTCCCATAGTCTGATATGACTCAAAATGAACTAAAAAGGAACACTCTACGAAGGCGGTGTTATGGTGCCTTGCAGCGCCTGGGCTGTGGGTTCAGATGTGGGATTGAATCTGGCTCAGGCTGTATGGAGTTTGCGTGGTCTCCCTGAGCTCTTCTGTGTGCTCCGCTTTCTTTCTGCAGTCCAAACACGTGTGTCTCATGTGAAGCAGTGATTCTAAATTGCTCCTTGTGTGTGCATGTCTGTAAATGAGTGTGTCTGTGATAGACTGGTGTCCCATCCAGGGCATCACCTGCCTCATGTCCCATATTTCCAGAAAAGCTCCAGCCCACCACCGCCCTGCACTGAACAGGAATTTAACCATAATTATCCTTTTGTAGAAAATCAGTTTGCACAGTGATTTTGGTGCTTTAATATTTGAATTAGTAATTTGCATCATAAATCCTATATGAAAACATTCTTTTACTAATACAGAGAGGAAACCAAGACTGTATGTCAAATTTTAATTTAATACTAGATTATGGCTTAATGCCTTACACGATGTCCTGGTACCAACTAAAGATTGGATAAGCTTGATGTTTCCTTTCCGACCCTCTCATAGCCAGTGGGGGTTTAGAAGATCCCCATTGCAGCAATGCCCAAGAGGAGGCAGGGGGGCAGCTTTCAGGGGGTTTATTGCTCCTGTTTTGGCAGAGAATTTGCTAGGCGATATCACAGGCCAGAAAATCATGCCTACTGGTGAAAGTTGAACCTTTTCCATGTAGCAAAGCTGTTTAGTGTTATTCATTTTACATTATAGTCTTTACACGAAAAGCACTGGGATATTTCCCATATTTCCAACCGACACTCAGGATTTTACAAATTCAACAACTTCGAACTGGATACTTGGAAAGCAGTTAAATGAAAGTTAGACTTTTTTCCTCCAACATGTAATTTAATCTTGTCTCTTTTCCCTCTTTCACACACATTTCCTCCTTAGGTCTCTATTTTCATAAAAAAAAACACAGTAATCAACCTATTTAAAGGAGTTTGGTTCCTTCACTGGTGATCAGAGTTTCCTGGACTGAACAGCAAAACGTCTCCCTCTCAGTGTGATTGTGACTAAATGTTGTTCAAAATGCTAAATTTAGCCTGGGTCAGTGTGACGATGGGAGGGTCCAGGAGGATGCTGCAGCTCTATAAACTGAGGAGGGGGCTTCTGCAGGATGCAGGAGTCCTTAGTCAGAGACACTGAAAGACAGGATCCCCGCAGGTAATGGCCTGACACTGGTTTGGATATTCAGGGCTGCTATGTGTTGCTGTGTATTGAGACATGTGCAGAATGGCTAATAGTTGTGTGCAAGGATTTTGGATACTGCAGAATTTAGGAGTGTTGGGTGCAGTCAGCTCTGCATGCAGGGTGCAGTACTGAAGGATTTCTTACCCACCAGCTCAGGGATCTTCAGCTGCAGCAAAGTTCTGGGCTGTAACACTTTGAGTAACAAAATTATCAAAGAAAGTTCCATGTAATAATTAAGCAGGAGGCAAAGAATTGCATTTCCTTCACGACTGTGATTTAGGTTATTTAAATCCTGCAGCTTCATTTGAAGCCTTATGGTTTGACTTTGCAGTGGGTTCCTGTAATGCTTCCAGCAACAGATGAACCCTTCAGATTCATGCACTGCCTAGATCATGATCCCATGATGGAGTTTCCCTGTCTTTTATATGTCAGGTGGAGCATGTACAGTGTTCATTGTGAAGCAGAGCAGGGCAATTGTAAAGATAGATGGGGCCAACTGGCATGCAGCATTGTAAGCTGGGGAAGGGGTGGCTGCAGTGGACAGGAGTTGGGCATAATTGTCACAAGTGGATTTGTTAACAGGCTTTGTTAAGTAGCGGTGTGGTATTGTTTGGAAAGAGGGGGGAATGGAGAGGGATTTCCCAGATGGTTCCTTGGCTGCTCCCCAGCTGTGGAAGGTTTCCCCACAGGGTGGCTTGAGCATGTTGTCATCAGCAAATCTGAAGAGAAGCTTTGACTCTTCCACAGGAATCCTGGCAAAGCTCTACACCACACTGTCCAAACTTTGAGAGGATGTAAATTACAGCCACAGTCCTGGGGGGGCTTTATTGTTCAGGGATAACTTTAATTTAGCACTGAAGCACCAGATGAACACGTTCTGAGTAGCTTCTCTAACAAATCAATTAGACAGCATGAAGTTTAGCGACTATTGGCATCATGTCATTGGGAGGCGGCCCTAAGAGCCCACCGTCCTTTCAGGGCATCTGGTTGGCATGGAGACAGTGTGCGACCAAGACCAGGAAGCCTGTCTGGCACGAGAGGAGGTGGAGGAACAAGAGGAGGACAGTGAAGTAGAGGAGGAGGAGGAGGAGGAAGGTAAGGGAGAGAAGCCACAAAGGTCCAATTGTGTGGCATTACCAAGTTTTTCCCTTCTTTGCAGCACACTGGATCTCACATATTTGCCATTATGTATATGACAACTAATATATATATATATGGTAAGATCTTGTGCTCCCCTGTCCATCAAACTACAGCAATGGAGAATGACTACTGAAATAATCTAAAAATCAGTAATGGGAAGTACTTATTTTGAGAACATACCATACATCCTCTGGTACTTTATGTTGAAAAGGGTTGCTAATTTAAAAGGTATTATCTGAACACAGCAAGACTGGTACTCTAAGGACTAGATAAATAGCAACCCCTTGTCTTTGTTCTAAACTGGGTGATTAAATTGTTTGCAGAAGAGTTGGAAACAAAAGAGGAAACCAAACCTTTGGAGAAGGCAGCAGCCTGGGAGCCCAGTGTCTACAGCGTGCTCGGCAAAGAGCAGCACTACTTTGTCGGGCACAACATCAACATCTACGAGTCCCTGGACTCCTATGGTGCCATTGTCTGGCCAGCAGTGAGTTCATGGTTGCCATTTACTGTACTTGACAGCAGTGGAATTGAAGGAGAGTAGAGCAGCATCACCACTGGTGCAGAGTAAACCAGGCATCAGAGGCCTATGCAGCAGTTTCTCATCCAGTCAGTCTGTCAAGTTAATCTGATTAGCATTTCAGAAGATAAACAATATGATGTGTAATTTATGCCAGTGACTCAGGAGAAAGGATAAGTATAAACTCTGCATAAAATGAACCTCTAGTTGGACCAGATGGCTCAGAGCACGGAGTGGGAACAAAAGCTGTAACACGCATGGTCTTTAGTGGACCTCAGACCTTTGACCCGGTACAGCATTTCGAAGTAGACATTCGCAGTTCATCGGTGCCAGAGCAGGCAGTCTCTGCAGCAACATTGTCAATGTCATGTTCCTGATTCCTTGGAGTCTGTTCGCAGGCTGGGGCTCTTTGTCACTTTCTCGACAACAATCGTAAGCAGATCAACCTGCAAGACAAGTGGGTGCTGGAGATTGGTGCAGGGACTGGCCTCTTATCCATCGTAGCTTGTCTGCTAGGTGGGTCTGTTATTATGACAAAGTAACTGTCTTTAATATCTACTTAGAACCAGCACAACTTAGTGTCTGGAACCACTGAGGTAGCAGCGTTCTCTGACTAATTCTGCACGTTTTTCATGGTAAAGGTTAAGATTCTGGAATAACATTTTGGTCCACAGGGGCCTGGGTGACAGCCACAGACATTCCAGACGTCCTGGGGAACCTGAGAAGCAACGTGTACCGGAACACGAGGGGGCACTGCAGGTACACCCCTCAGGTGGCACCGCTGTGCTGGGAGCAAGACCTGGAGCAGACCTACCCTCGCTCCACCTACCACTATGATTATGTGCTGGCAGCCGACGTGGTCTACCACCACAACTTCCTGGATGAGCTTCTGTTGACCATGCGGCACTTCTGCCAGCCCGGCACCACCCTCATATGGGCCAACAAGGTGCGTTTTGAATCGGACCTTCGCTTTACAGAAAACTTCAAACGCACCTTCAACACCACTCTGCTCACAGAGCTGCCAGAGGACGAAGTCAAGATTTTCATGGCTACCAGTCGGGAGTAGCCCAGCAGACCCTCACTGCGCATGTGGTGGACATGCTGGACTTTGCTGCAGCCACATTCCATAAAGGCCCCTTTTTTTAAAAAAAAAAAAAAAAAAAAAAAACAACAACATTTTCATATAAAATGCAAGTTGTTAGTACAATTGTTCACAGTTTGTAGAAAGGCTAGAAGAAACATTGATTTTCCGTTGCAGTTTAAAAATGAGTTTCAAAAAGATTTTATAAATTTGAAATGAAACCTTTCTGTGCTTCTTGACCAATCTCTTCTCACATGTTGTTGTGCGCTACAATCCCCCTTAGAGCAGGCAGTTGTTCGCACGGACACTGGATGTCTCTCTCTCTCTCTCTCACACACACACACACACACACACACAATTTTCCCCAGCAAAACACTGCAAAGCTGTCTGGCCACATGGAGTAACTTGTCCACATTTCTCCACTCTCACAAATTATACCACAAAGGAACACATTTTCAGTACTTTTATTTATAAGTGTTCTCTCCATTTCTGACAATCCATACATCGTAATAAAACAGCTTGTAACTATCCTCTCTTGCTTAAGGGAAATACAGATGAAGTCATATGAGCAACTGTGGCAATTCCTTTCTTGAAAATATTGGATTTAAACATTGACATCTATAAATTAAAAGGACTCCATAAATACACTATTTAAAATGTTATTTCTTGCAATGACCCCAACAGATTGCTGAAATGAGTGAACAGGCTCTGATTCTACTTCTAATAGTTTAAGGCCATTTGATAACCGTCCAACCCTGAACATCAGTCTGAATAATACACTTTATTTATAGAGTGAGGCATCATGTTGCTGGGAAAAAGGGGGGGAAAATGAGGCAACTCAGCAAGTACAGATTACATGAATCCAAACTTTCAAGAGCGATGCGTTGCTCATGATGTTACTCCAGAACCTGTAATATGGCTTGCTTGTGTCTGGTAGATATGATATGTTGATATGTTAAAGTTAACCTTCTCAACACACTCCATAGAAAAGCTGGCTGGGTTTGCTCAGGTGGGGTGGGGTGGGGACCCTTTTTAAAAACATTCTTTTGAGAACCTATTTAAACTTGGCATAAAGGTACACATGGGCTAAACATTTGACAAACTATAGCAAACAGAAATAAATAAAAAAGAACAATAAAAGACACTTCCACGCCTGATGAAACAAAGCTTGGTTGGTTAGGTTGAAATTCTTAAAAATGCTCATTTCTAGATCTATATGGACTTTAAAAAGAGAAAAATCAGTATGCTAAAAATGAAAAAAAAAAAAACCTACCTGCTCTCTGAAACATGCAGACATTGTACGAATATGAAGATAAGATGACATATGTTGCCTCAATACTGTGAGATGGTGGGGTGTTTCTACAGAAGGGTTCAATACGCAGCAAACGAAAAGTCCAGAGAAATTTGGCATCTTGCTTCTCTTTGAGCTTGACGATACGCGTTTATACCATCTGAGGTATGGATGAGGAAGTTACTTCAGCACCTGGCATTGCTGTGTGTGCTGTGTGTGCTGTGTGTGTGTGTGGGTGGGGGGGGGGGGGGGGAAAAGGCTGACCCTTTCCCCGTGTACCTGGGAACAACTCTGCNGGGGGGGGGGGGGGGGGGGGGGGGGGTGAAAAGGCTGACCCTTTCCCCGTGTACCTGGGAACAACTCTGCACTGCTTGCAGGCAACACTTAGGTCACATGACAGGAAGGGTCCAGAACCTCTCCTCACAATTAAACGGTGCTGCACTGTGCAGTAATGTGTTGTTTTTATGCTGCAAGGTAACATGCTGTTTTGTGTAGCAGTGTGCCGCGTGATCCTACGCTTAGAAAGGCGTGTAGTCTGGGGGGTACATAATCGGCATCCAGGTTTCAGCAAACGTGGCACAATGTGTCCAGCCAAGGGACTTCATCATCTGGGAACAAAAACACCAAAAAAACAGCTGCTCAGTGTGGCCCAAAAAACTGTGCTGAAAATACAGCATCTACTGG
Source organism: Arapaima gigas (assembly GCA_900497675.1). Taxonomy (NCBI): domain Eukaryota; kingdom Metazoa; phylum Chordata; class Actinopteri; order Osteoglossiformes; family Osteoglossidae; genus Arapaima; species Arapaima gigas. Next base: position 525,786 of record UFQX01000150.1, read on the forward strand.
TAGACTTTTGCACTTGTTCTGTTGAGAATCTGGTCACAGGTAGACTGCTACTTACCTGGATGCAGTTTTTCCAGTTCTCCTTGCTGGGTTTGTCCTCTGCAGACTTGGATGCATATTTCAGGGCTTTGCCATACATTTTGTTTACTAAAGAATGTTTGTATGCAAATGTTAAAACCTGGAAAAGAATTTAAAAATTCTCATAAGATGAAGGACTGAAGGCAAACAGAAGTACAATTTTCACCAGGTAACCCCAGCTCTCACCTTAGAGTCTGTGAGCTCCGCCCACTTCTGCACCTCCCAGAAGGTGTCTGCTAGGGACTTGGCTACACCCTCTGGCTCATCATCGGAGCTGCCCAGCTCACCAGCGCTGGCTCCATCCTGTGAGGGCAACTGAAGCAGCTGATCCGCCAGAGCACACCCTTTTCGGCATAGAGCATCCAGGAGAGAAGACCTCTGCTTCTCCATGTCACTGCAGCACAGAAGACTGGTCACTCTCTAACTACGTGTCCAGTCCCAGACCCACGGCGAAGAACTCTGCTCCGCCAGGATGGGGTGTTGGCATCTGCAGCACCAGTCAAGCAGTAATACCTTTTAATGGTGGCTGCATCTGGACGAGGGTCAGTCTTCATGGAGAAGTAGACAGCCAGCGCTGTCTGATCGATGTGGGAAATGACAACATCGGCAGCCATCACGATCTCGCCCAGACGCTTCAGTCGCTCCTGTCGAGGGCAACAGGGTGGCCTCAGCATATTTTAGACAAAGTCAAAGGCCAGAGCAACACGGTCATCACTTTTACTCCTAGAGAGAAAACATCATTCATTTCTTCTAAGGTTGAGTTTCACAACAAAAGTATTTTAATTGGTTTGTATGAGGGAAAAACTTGACTATTATTAGAATTAGTTACTGTACTGTTCTGACATTCAAAGTTTTTCCATTTTCCCACATCACAAACAATAAAAAGCTTTAGGGACATGGCAAGTGTGTTGGCTATTAATGGTTATCATGGAGCTCGTCTACAACCAGCATCAAGGACCAACATATATTTGTAAAGTTTGCTTTGATGCAAATTATAACCTTGAGAAAGAAGCTCTCAACCTCCCAACTTCTGCAAATGCTTGCGATGTATACATACCTTCTCAGAGTCCAGCTGATGTAGCCGTGTAACATGTAGAGGCAAGTGAGAGGTGAAGTTCTCCTTCAGCTCCTCATAGACAGTACCTGAATCCAACCTGCAAAGATATGTTGAATAGCTAAGGAAGCAAGTAACACTCAAAAAAAGCTGTTACAGCTAACAGTTCTGACAATGCATTTTAATCTGTCCATCTACAGCAACCTCCTTCCTCACTCACTTTGTCATCCACTGTATCTTCAAGTCCCTCAGAGCTTCACTAAACTCCTCCTTCACATCTTTCTCCTTCTCACCATCCTTCTCTTTCTCTTTCGTGCCATTTTTGGTCTTGCTTGGAACAGATATCAGGTGATAGAAGACAGGCACTATGTCCTGTGAAGGAAAACACAGACACATACACACACTGCATGACCTACTTCAAGTTTAGGATTGTTACCCATGAGCATCAAGGGCCTCACAGTTCAAATAATCCATCTGCTCCTTACGTGGACAACTGACAAGAAACCAGGACTAACATCCAAAATTCAAGCAAACGTCAAAGGACCATTTTATAACAGTCTGGAATCGCTTCACCATAAAATGCTGCATGTTTAACATAGTTAGGTCTGTAATACTAGCTAACAAATGACCAAGGAGCTTAGAAAGTTAAAAACATGATGCAAAACTGCAATTTTCCCCAGAAGTGTCAGCACTGAACCCAAGTGTCTTGGTCAGAAATGAAATCCACCACCAAAATGACAGCAGCAGTGCTCTACTGAAAAGTGTGACTCTGAAGGTGTTGAAGTAGAACACACCATTTCTGAGGGACCAGCTTCTCAACCACTAAGGGCATCACTGATGTCTATTCTGAAGTACAGCCGTCCCTCATAATCCGAGTCAAAACCCTTACTGAAAACTGGCCCTAAACAAAAATTGGATATCAGAATCTTATTTTACATTTTATTTTTAAAATGTGTTCCCAACTCATCTGAAGACACCAAACCATGCATAATTTCATTATTTGTAATAAAACTGCAGAAAGGTGACGAACAGACACACGAGAGCGAAAGGCAGCTAGGCGGTCTGTGCTCGCCGACAGGGTCTTTTGCAGGACACGTACGTGCGTGTGTCCCTGCACTAAACAGAGGTGAACGTGTTCAAAGTATTCCTATAGTCCATAAAATCAGTTTACTGTGTACCAAATTAACTTTAGTTAAAAGTATTCAACAATGTACAGCATGAGTCTGTGATGCTGTCAGCAATATATTAATTTAATTCGATACTGTGGTGGATTGAGTCACTTCTGTTCTCTCTTCCATGGGGCTTTTCTAGACCTTTTCCACTTGCTTTTCAACTTCTTTCATAACCTCTCTCTCCAAATTAGGAGCTACGTCATAAAATTACACAGATCTAATCTGTAATAAATGAAAGCACTGCAAAAAGAAAAAAAAAAAGTGTCAACGCAAAGTGACAGACGAGTGATGCGACGGGGCCACAGTACTGCGTTTGCACTCGCACGGTGAGACCTTCACACTTTTGCAGAGGCATGTTGGATAAAAAGTGCTGGATTTGTAATATGAAAACTCAAAAGCCATAAAGAGTTAAAAACCGGACACGAGACCTTCAGACAACAGGGAATGACTGTACTTTAGCCAAGTTATTTCTCTCATTTGTAACGACATCACTGGAACATCTAGACTGTACAATGTAGTTAAACACTGGTCTTGTCTTGTAAACACTTGTCTTAAACATCTAGTCGCCTTTTTTTGGCTTTTCCCCCTGTCGACATCGTGGGAATAGCTATGCATTATAAAGGTTTACATTGTAGGAGTCTGTCATACCAGTGAATTCGAACTAATTACTTAGTTAAGTTATACAATACTGCAGGATGAGACATAATTCCTGTTTAGCTAACACTTGGTAAAATGTCTTTTGGTTGTCCATGTGCACACCTTTGTTGGTAGGAAATTCGTAGTTCTAGTAGTACAACTTTTACTGAAAAAAAACTTGCATTTTTTAGTAATGCGACAGCACTATATTATTTCCTTGTAAAATAACGTCACACAAATGAACTGGATCATGCTGGTAGCAAAGATCAATAGTTGGACTATCAAGAGATGATACTGAGATGCAGTTTAGACCATAACAGTTCTGGTATTGCTTGCATGTTGTTTATAACCTAAAACAGTACAATCAAATCAGAGGCAGGGACTTAATCCAAGGACTGAACCCCCCCCCATACCCACACGCAAAAAGGCCACAACCACAGCACAGACGTCATTTTGAGGACCAGAAACTGCTGCTATTGCCACAAAGTGGGTAAATTTGATAGTTAGCAAGCAACTTCTACCCATCATTAATATTTGCATCAGTTTAGTTTAAATTTCTCTCCCAAGATGTTTTAAACTAAACTATCAGCTGGCATGTGGCAATATGCTGGCCCCATGTGTTCCAAAATGCAAAATTACAAACAAATTAAAATATATGCACTATACCTATAGCCGATCTTTTTGTAGCACATAAGCTCCAAATAAAAGGAATGTTGATATTAACCTCGACAGATTTTAGAGATTGTGACTTTAGACACAGGCATCAAAGTTAAGGAAAAAAACTTCCAGTCTCAGCTTTGTTCACAAATGAAGTTGCCAGTGCATACAGAACTTTTTTAAAGATGGATAAACTATAAGCATTTCAAACATTAATATAGCTAACACTAGTAGGGGGGAACCTCCAAAAAAAATGTCACACTCAAAGATTCCTCACCATGACTGTGCCAGCACAATGAATAATATTGTAACATATTAAACAAAACATTTTTAGTCAAGCAAGTGAGTAATTTGGGCTCGTAATGGCCTTAAAGTTACAGCCCGTATATCCACCTGTTTACTAAAGCAATCTGGTCAGATCCCAGGGGCGCGGCAAAAAACACGTTCTTACAATTTGCACGGACTTTGCTCAGTTACCCCCTCCCCATAGCTCCTCTGGTTTTTCTCAACATTGACAGAGCTCTTGATCATCCGACCATCCAGTACCTTTTTAAACTTCCCTTGTCGTTTGGCTGAGGCCTGCCCCTGGTGGTTAGAACAGAAAGTGAGAAACAGGCAGACATGGATAGACACACTCCCTATCTCTTCTTTTCCTGCAGCATACAGTCACTTTTTGTTTGTCTTCCAGGCTTTGTTCAGCAGTTTTGGTGGACAGTAACTTTATCCCTATCCAGAAGTTACTATAGTAGTCGCTCCCCACGGTAATTTTTCATCATGGTCCCGACTGAAGCGGTGGGAGCCGTTTCCTGTCCAACACCACCACCTTGTGATTCAGGAAGGACAGTTCAGCAAGTCTCATGCCACAGGGATCAAACTCAGTTTTATGCAAATTTTTGGCTTTGCATACATATACATAGTAGATCAAGCAGAAATAGGCTATAACACGGCTTATGATAGTACCGACACGTCTGAGCTCTGCAGGACACTGAATTGCTTGGACATTTTATACTGAACCCTAGTGTCAGCAGAGCTCAAGCTGCAGATACAGGTCACCATGCATTGGAACCTGGGGGTGCTGGCAGGCTGCATTACAGCAGAAACAGAACTTGAACGGGACCAAACCAATGAGGTGCGATCAGGAGCCATCAAAAGCATTCCTTTCTGGTCAGCTGTTCTGTTGGAATGCAGACACTGGGCCTGGGCAACCAAAAGCCAGTGACTACACGTGGAAAGTACAAGCAGAGCGACAGACAGACGGCTAACAGCAGACAGGCTGGGAGAAGTGCCATGCACATAAGTGCACACAACTCACATGCTAGCAGAGTGAGGAGAATGGAGGAGAAGAGGGTCTTCAGTGTAGGTGAAGCACCCTGAACTGGCAGTCTGACAGACTTGTGTGTACGGGGAGGCATCTGAGCTACTCACTGCTTTCTTTCCATATTCTCCCTTTGGAAGTATAAGTGATCCTGTCAGGTAGCACCCAGGGCACGCGCCTTTAGGAATTCTGGAGGAAAATTTTAAAACAAATTGAGAAATTCAACACACTGTGCATTCTCTCCTCCCCAGTCTTAAAAAAGGGGGATAGAAATATTGGCAACTGCACTTGGGGGAGGTATATACAGGCTTGCTTGAACACTGGGTGGACATCGCCGTTATGCTTATGGTCTGTACCATGTGGCAGGTATGAGGTGATGTTGATAAGAGCTGTAGAGGACCATAGATGAAGATAGGACCTGGTAAATGAGCTGAAGCACAGATTCAGAACAAACAGAGGGGACAGGTGTGGGGGATGCCACTACAGCCAGGCTTTCTAGAAAGCTGTGGAGGCATACTCACTTGTCATCAGGCAGCGAGGTGACGTAGAAGGGCTGGGAGCAACCGGGAAGCAAGGTAAGAGAGTTTGCCTTCTTCTTGCTCAGCAGGGCATTCTTGTGTGTCTCGAAGACATCCAGGCTCAGCGTGGTTGACAGACGGTGGGACACGATGAAGGGCAGGTCCTTCAGACGCTCCAGTTCACTCACCTGCTCATGACGCACCTGCAGGCGCACTGTATAGTCCCCCTTCTCCAGCTTCAGGGAGTACTGGGAAAGAGGAGCAGTAAGTAGCATCATCATCTGCAGTGACTGTCGCATGATGGGAGAAAAGGACTTAGCTCTGCAGTAACATTAGAAATCCCTATGAGGACTTACTTCAAAGTCTGTATACTGTTCTTTCATGATCCTTCTCTTACCCGGGCTGGTGACAGGTGTTTAAAGTGTTGTATCAATGCAGCCACACAGAAAATGAAGATGCCTCCCTCCATAAGACTAGTTCTACAAGCATCACCTCAAAGGTAAACTCTGCTCCCTGAAGAAAAGATTACGCGAGAACTGCTCCTATGGCCAGATTCTCATCCGTAAGGTCCATGAAATGTGCTGGTTTAGCTTTTAATTTCTGTACTCAGTTTGCTAAATAATGTTTCACCTCACCTAGCAATTCAGGTGTGAAAGAGGCACTGCTTAAAATTTGTTCCCTAAAACCTACAGACTCTGCCCTTTAAAAATCAGCAACACCTATTTGGACTCATTACAACAATAAAACAAAGATGCACGTATAAAGCTCCTTTCATTTGGACTCATTATGCAATCTCCGATTTTGTTATAAATTTGTTTAGCCTCTGTTGGCTATTTTACATATCTACTCAGAGCCTATTGTAAGTCACCTGGTGTGGGTAAGCATCCCCAGATCCCAGCAGCCTCTTGTTCTGGTCAAACAGCAGCCAGAGTTGACTGTCAAACTCAGATTCGTAGAGAAGCTCACAGAGCAGCGGGCAGCTTGGCGTCACCTCACCACTCTTTGGCTGTAAAAGCAACATGACATATCACACACAGTGTAGAAACCATGACAGGCAACTGTAGAACGTTTATTTTGAAATACACGTCCCACAAGTTCTCATTTCAATAAATATTGAAAACTGAATCGAAAAATGACACACGGAAAACCAAACTTAATATGGCAAGGATCCATGCACAAAGTGAAATGGACCCTGATTATTTGCAGACGATGTTTAAAAAAGCCACAGCAATAATCATATTGAGGGCAGACTAGCTAGAAATCCTAGTGTAGCAGAAAACACCATCTGTATTATTGCAACTGAAGAACTAACAAACGGTCATACAAACAAAAAACAGCTGTATGTCCCTGTGACAGTTTGTTAGACAATGACCTACAGTGCTAAAAACAGCAGGATGTGTATTTTACATGTACTAGGCAAACCTGATGGAAGTTGTATGTGAGGATGATCTCGTAGAGTTGCCTGTTGTTAGGCAGGACGTCCCGTGGGCCAAGGGCCTTTGTCTTTGCACTCACAGGCCTGGGATCCCACAAGAGAGCAAACTTAACACCTGTTGTGCTAAAATATTTGAGCCTTTATGCAGAACTTCCCCCTTTGGATAGAAAAGTCCTAGAGCTACCTTAAAGGCTGCACCCAGTTCTTCAAAGTGATGTTGGGGGAAACATCTTCATATCTCAGTGAAGACAGAACTTCAAAGGTGGAGACTCCTTCTGATGCGTGCTGAGGAGGGAAACCACAGGGGCAGTGATGGATGGTTTGCCTTTAAACAAACAAACAAAATCTCTCAGAGCCAAAGTAGTCCTGTACTCACAATGTGCAGAGGGGACGGACTGACAGAGAGTCCATGGAAGGAGATGGTATAGTCAATGTGGACGTCACCCAGACTTGCCCACCACCTCGCAATACAAAACTCCATAGTCCGTCCAGGCTGAGAAAGAGAAACCACAGTTGAGATATACCCACTCATTTTCATACTAATTTAGCCGATGCTTTCACTAAAGCCAATTACAACGATTTACCCATTTATGTAGCTGGGTTAATTCTTGCAGGAGCCATTTACACCAAGCACCTAGCTTGTATTGAAGTGGTAAAAGTGGTATTGAAACCTGTGACCTCCAAATTTAGAGGTGATGGTGCAGACCACTGTTACCTGCTGCCCCACTGAAATCATTTAATTTGTGTATTTGTAGATAAAGCAGGAAATGAGTATTCAGCTGGAAGAGACTCAGGAGTTCACTGAACAAATCGCAGACATGCATAGAGCATAGTCAGAGAATGCCTGTTGCAGCTGTCTTGTAACAAACTCTCTGCAAGGTACACAATATGAATTGCTCCACTAAACAGTCAAATTCTACAAACGAGTACAATTTTAATTCACTTTGGGGGAAAAATATGGATCATCTACCCATCCACTATCAATTGCCATTTGTGTAGGGCTGCAGCAAGCCAAAGGCTCTATAGTGCAAGGCAGGGTACACCTTGGATGGGATTGCCAGTTTCTCATGCATGCGCGCACACACACACACGAAGCAGAAACACAACACAAACACAGAAGCTGTCAGGCACCAGCAATACACCAGCTAAACAAAATGACAGAAACCTTTCTCCTCCTGTAAGAGGATTAGCAATGGTCGGCGCCAACTCTGGCCACAGAAGACAGCGCAAACATGTGAACACGCAGCTGTCTCCCTGGGAGTGTCCACCATATGGCAGAGTGCACACAGCTGTCTGTCTGACTGTGTAGCATGTGTCTCTTCTCACCAGCACAGGAAAGGCTTCTGTCAGGGTGCCTTTCTCCAGCAGCGAGGAGAACTTGTAGAACTCATTGGCTCGGTATGCCCGCTGCTTAACCAAGTGCACAGCGTGCAGAACAAATTTGGAAGACACGTCGCCAGAGTGGGAGGTAAGTGTGACTTCTACAATAAAGACCACAGGGAAGGGAGCAAAGTAAACATCAAGTTTCTCCACTAAAAGCTAACCTAGCTGACACCTGCTAAATATCAGATTTCTTGCACAAATCCCTCCAAGGCACAGACAAACCTGCCCATGATGCTCCCTGAGGGACAGTGATAAAATGCCTTCGGATCTGCCCAGATTTGAAGTGAACATTTGTAAAGCTGACTTCATGATTGCAGGCTTCACTGACCCTGCAGGAGGCCATAAAAATAGTCAACTGAACAGCAATGTTGTCCTGGTCTCACCAATCACAGCAAAAAATTTAAAAAAAAAAAAAATAAAATAATAATAGTAATAATAATAATAATAATAATAATAATAATAATAATAATAATAATAAGTACAAAGATGTCCACACAAAAGGAGAAACACAAACAGTTATCCCATTCAAAGAAGTTACATACACCATGACATTACATACAATATATTATACAGCAATTCAGAGCAAATGCTTTGATCAAGTGATACACTAGCAGTAGGAAATCAAACCTGGGTGTTCAGTGCAATATGGCAACTAACCATTATGCTACATGTTGCTCCTACTCACTTCCTGAAGGATCACTTTGCAGACAGCAATTTGGTATTAAAATAAGTTAGCGCTAAAAGAATAGTCAAGAGTATATACTGAAACTTTTTCAAAAGCGGATATGCCCAAATTTGATGCTTTTCAGGTTAATAAATGCCTGTTTTGAGGAAGAGCTACTCCAGCGGCTGCATCTACACCAAACTAGTTTCACTATTTAAAAAAGACAAACTGTGGGACACTTACTTTGTAGGAATAATAACTGTTATGGGCACTCTGAACAGTGGACCAGAGCTTGGTGCTGTTGTATCATATCCACAAATCTGCAAGAGGCAATATTATACAGAGGAATTTTCATAAAAGACTCACTGCCTCAGACATCGGTGATCACAGGCAGCGGGCATGTGGGACCCAGTCTACCACCTCTACAAAGAACAGCTCATACCTCAGTGTAGTGCAGACCCTCTCGCAGTCCCAGGGGGTCCACCCTAACATTGACATGGCGACACTGGTTCATGAGCTCTAAGTGTGAAGGGCACTGGACCCAGGTGGCATTGCAGGTTAACGCCAAATGCAGCTGGAGCGAGATGCGCTCAGTATTTTCTTTAGAAAACGCAGGGAAAGGACAAGTCAAGTCAGTTCACAACAGATATTAGGAATCAATATTTGATTAATAGGCTAATAAACAATGCAATCATCCCTCAATTTATGCACCTAATTGGTTCCTGAAAAGGCTTTAAAAAAAAAAAAAAACCCACGAGATAGCCATTTCTTATTTCTTGGGGAAAAAGAAAGAGTGTCTATGGTTAGTGCATATGTCCCCACCAAGTAATGGTATTAAAAATCAAATCACATTCTAGTAAAAATGGGTAAAGTGAGACTGCACATAGAGAGATGCTTGTACTTAGTTTCATCCTTTGAACAAGAGATTCTCTCTTTTCATAAGTTTTTTAAAAACACTGCTGTTTACTTTGGAACATTTAAATGTACAGAAAGGTAAATGATTCAAATACAGCTAGCAGAAAAGCCAGAGTATTGATGATCTGCAGAAGGGCAGAGCTATGAAAGACAAGCAACTTTCATGCTTCTCAGACATGTACAGCATGTTTGTCTTTTACTGAGAAGAACAAACCCAAGTGGCAAATGAGTAACAATGAAAACACTATGTTTCCAGAACCTGTCAGAGCTCCCAACAGCTCAGAAAGCAACTTACAGCACCTTGTGAAAGAGGGAAACCTCAGGTGAGGTTTTCTGTACTCTTTAATTTAACGCAACAGTTAAATCTGTACCCGTGTTCTCCGGGAAGATGGGCTCAATGCCCACACTGTGATCAGAGGGAGCAGAGACTTGAACAAGATCCCTGAGGTAGATGCCACGCTGTGACCCAACGGTAACAGTGAAGCCCAGGTTGCTGGTAGGCAGGCAAGCGTGTTGGGTGAGGTAGTCAAAGGTCCGGTCCACCTGGAACAGAGACCATGATCAGTGCAAGTAAATACTCATCTGTAACCATCTTCTCTTTCAGTCACAATGATCAAAGTTAACCACCATTTCCAAATCAATCAATCAATCAATCAATCAATAAATAAATTAATAAATGCTGCTTTTTTTAATTTAAAAACAAAGGCTTAGTGGTCATGGTGAAGTGTAAACAAAGCCATTTTTCCCTATCGTTGCAGAAGCACGTACCTCATGACTAAAACTGCTACCATCAAAACAATCTGACCATATAAATTTCTGCATTCTCAGCATTAAACACACATGGAGCAAAGATACCTGAACAGCATTAGGGGGAAAATGTTGCTACTAATAATCATTTAATTAACAGGCCAATAAGAAGAAGAAGAAAAAAAAAAAAAAAACTTATGGACACACTAAACAGTAGTTGAGAACATGATGATGATGATGATGATGATGAAGACCTTGAGGCTGCAAGTTCGTCGTCGTCATCATCATCATCATCATCATCATGGCACAAATGACTGTAGACTCTGCCAAGCACATTATTAATACATACATCTTTTTTGTAGTTCCCACACACATGCACAGAGATGCATTGAGGGCAGACAGGTGGTACATACACCAAATTATTTCTACCTGAATGATTCCATGCCCCTGTGCAAAAACCTCTATGTCTTCAACTTTAATGGCAGTATTCTCCAGTGCTCTGCGAACGGCAGCAAAGGTAGGGCGGATACCATTACGCTTCAGCCCTGGAGAATAAATACAGCCCCAGAGGAATGGATTAATAATACCTCATAGGTCATGTAGTTCCACATGTCTGAAATGTAGCAGATTTTCCTCCATAAACACAGGGAAATGCAAATAAGTTCACCTGAGAGCACCAAGGCGATGCCCCCACATGCATTGGGGGAAGACATGGAGGTTCCATTCATCAGCTGGGTGCCGCGAAGAGTCCAGTTGGGCACTGAGGCGATGGCACCACCCGGGGCACTGATGCTAACACCTAGCGCCCCGTCTGTGCTTGGTCCTCGGGAAGACCAGGTGTACTGGTTCGCTGGCAGCTTCTCTCGCAGCGAGTACTCAGCCACCATCATGTCAGGGGTGACGTACGCACCCACACCTGGGCAAACATATATACTAAAATGTATGTATACATTAAACAAACAACCCAGCATCAATACCCCTAACAAACTGCCCCTGCATGAACATACAAACGTGAACAGCAAGAGAGTTAATGCTTAATAACAACATCATCATCTAGACAGCATGTCTGATTCTGATCCCATGAGTCAGATTTTGTTTTGTTAGACACACCTAACAAAAGTGCCAAAAGCAAGAACACTAGTTCACTGACAAAAGAGCCCAGTAATGCCCGCGACAGGTGTGTTCCAGTCTCACCGATCACACTGCTGGTGGTTCCTCCAGGACAGCCCACAGTGGAGAGACATGGTCCATTATTGCCTGCACTTGAGACATAGATGACATTGTGCTTTTGCACAGCTTCACTGATTATCTCACAGATTCTCCTAGAGAGCAGAGAAAGTAGGGGGAAATGTTAATCTCCACACTGAACAGATATGCAGACAAATGTGTATGGGCACATCAAGGGGAGGCATTAACAAAAAAAAGCCCCACCACCAATGAAGCAGGTTGGTGACTGAAGGTCAGTGGGGATGTACTCTCACCCTGAGTTTGGCCAGTGAGTAGCCTCCCCATAGCTGTAGTTAACAAGGTCACACTTGTAGTTGATGACTTCAATCATCTGGTAGAAGACACACAGAATCAAAAAGTATTTACGGATCAGGTTTACTACAAAGAGGGAAAATAAAACTTGGTTTTACTGTTCTTTTCAGACCTTCACACAACTACAAACAGACAGATTTGGCAACTTGTTCATTGATCTCCAACAGCCTGTTCACTTGAGAGACAGGATGGTGGCTGACTATATACCGCTCGTATGAGGCCTGTCCCTGTCTCCATGGTACTGAGCCGAGTGTCCCCTATCTTGATAGCGAGAATCTGAGCGCCAGGGGCCACACCATTCCGCTCAGGTTCTTCGGGAAAATATCCCGCAGCAATGCTGGCCACGTGTGTTCCATGAGCACCTGCAAGGGGAGATTCCAGGCCCAGATGAGGCCCACCAAAACAGCAACAGGCATGACAAGATGCAACACAAATGTGACATGCAGAGCTTTTGTGGATGGAGTTTTATTTTAAGCCAGTCACTTACTATACAAGTAAACAAAAATTTAAAAAAAAAAAAAAAATGGATGTGTCGACTGATGCACGTGGACATGCGCGATTACCTGTGCCCAGAGACCCATGCACCCAACATGTATGTAATTGCATATCTGTTAGACTGTGCTCATTGTACCTCCACTGGTGACGATGCAGAGCGTGTTGCCATCGTCATAGATATTGACCGAGTAGTTGAGCATCTCTGAGCTCCCCAGAGAGGCATACTCCTGCCGCTCTCGATATGAGCTCAGCACAGTGCAAGAGGCCAAATCTCCACACTCCGAAGAGTCGACCACCGCTCTGCAACAGAGAAATGGACTTGCTATATTTTTTATATATATATATATAAAAAAAATAAAATTTCGCTGTCCCAGTACACAAGTAGCAAAGGACAGAGGCAGAGGACAAAAGCACATTTTCTTTGTAATCTGCCCTGAAAGAATAACTTCCCCTAAAAAAAGAAGCTACAAAAAGCTGAAAGTAATTGTCCAAGGCAAGAATATTCTGTATAGCATTTCATTTAGGTGCTTCTGAAACACTAAACTGTAAGTTCTGCAACTTAACTACACACAATTCTAGAATAGCGTTTCAGTTTACAAAGATGAACTTTGTACCTCCAGGTCACGCCATCATGCCACAACACGCAGTCATACACAGGCCCTGGGTCGCTGTACTTCTTCTCCAGCGAGGCCAATAGCTCCGACTGACACTGCAGTTCTTCCTTCCACAGCTTCTCCATCTGTGAAAAGGAGGAGAAGAACAGCAGTCAGACAGAAATACCCATTAACTAGTACTCGACTAGTAAAAGGCCCTGCTGCCATTTTTCATACTTCTGACAACCAGGTTAGCTCCCTCACACCTCATTCATAATGCCTTATCTTAAAAGAGGATCCCAGAAGCATAGGGCTCTATGCTAACCAGAACACACCCTGAGCAGGACACTATTCCTTTATAGGGTAGCCAATACACACAGTCACTCGTGCACCTACGTATCTAGAAGCAGCACACAAAGCAAACATCCAGTTCACATGCACCCGCAGACAGACGTTCAACAGAACAGACATATTGGTTCATGGAAATCTAGAAGAAAAACTGATAAACAATGTTGGTTACTGATAAGGTTGGACCTGTGAGGGGGAGGGGTGAAAGGTGTCGAACTCCTCTGCTTTGCGGCAGGCCTCAGCCAGAGCAGCTCTATGGGCTGGATCCCACAGCTTCTCTTTGCGCTCCTTCTGCAAGACAAACAGGCCCCCCACACATAGGTCACAGATCCCCCCACCCATGTCCTTCCTGCTAGCCAGAGAACAATGAAAATCAACCCTATCAAATGAAACTCACAAATCAGTTACACAAGCTGTATTTAGAAACAGCACCAATGGTGAAGGAACCTTTTTATGTCCACAACCAGCCTGAGTTAGAGTCTAACTTGAAAAGCTAGTTAAGCTGTTGCTCACCTTCCGATGGCGAGGTCAGCATTATGGTGGATCCACGCTCAATAAGACTCAGCCACATACAAGTGCTATCTTATTTTCCCTCTGTCAGTCTCAAGCAAAACTTCTCCCATCAAAGGATCAGAGTATCAAAACCCAAGAGCAGGAGAGATACGTTTACACAGCACACAGATCAGCTTACCTGCAACCTCTCCTTCAGAGCTTTGGGGAAAAACTCATAACCGTTTTTGACACCGATGTGATACTTCCCGGATGGATTGACCCACGACGGTGGGATCTATGAAGACAGGCACCAATATAATTGCTGTGGTGAACATCATCACTGCCAGTACCATTTCATCAAGACAATCAGCAAGAACTAAAGGGCCACTGACACTGCCTGTGACAGACAAGGTCGAGGGTCGCATTATGGATGTTTCTGTTAAGAGAGGACAAAAGGCATCTTCCTAGGATTACACGTTCGTGCTGTGTAAAAGAGCGGCAGCCTCCACCTTGAGAGTTCTGCCAGACAGGCCAAGCAGAGCGTCATCCTTGGGTTCCACCACAGTTGACATGTTCACATCGCCGCTGCCGGTGGTGTCGATGATGTCAACTATCTTGGGCTTTCCATCTGTCGTGATCTGGACACAACACACAGAAAAGCACCACCGTTGTTCAAAAAAGACACACAGTTTTCCCAAACTTTCTTATACTATATTTGTGGGGACCACCAGCATAACGCAGCGCAGAGCGCCATCCGCCAACACACACACAGCAGTACACACCACTCAAACACAACAGCGCACAGGTGACAAAGTTACAGTCNGCCCCCCCCCCCACTCAAGGTCAGATTATACATTTATTGTTTTGTGGACAAAATTACAGGCCCAGAAACAAAAGGATGAACACATATACAAGTGCACAGGGGACAAATGTTTTCTTCGACATGTTCCTGGCTGCAAAAACTTTAAAAAAAGGTTTACAGAGGAAAACT
The DNA here is from genome assembly GCA_900497675.1 of Arapaima gigas. Taxonomy (NCBI): domain Eukaryota; kingdom Metazoa; phylum Chordata; class Actinopteri; order Osteoglossiformes; family Osteoglossidae; genus Arapaima; species Arapaima gigas. Next base: position 540,815 of record UFQX01000150.1, read on the forward strand.
GGCACAACCAACTAAAGTGAGCCAAGATCTGGTGCCGGGTCAACTATCGTAACTCAGTGTGGACATCAGAGGGTCAGCACAATGGCAGGGACCCCCGACGGAGCACAGACAACAGTACACACACCTCACACACCTCACACACCAGCATAACGCAGCGCAGAGCGCCATCCGCCAACACACACACAGCAGTACACACCACTCAAACACAACAGCGCACAGGTGACAAAGTTACAGTCAAAGTTGCTCGGGGTTTACGTTAGAATCGTGTCAAAGCCAGTGGGAGGACATGTCCAACACTGCAAGTTTCACCCAAGAACCTGCCTGTGTGACTTAATACTGCTCTCAGACATAAATATTACAAACAGCTCATACTGTATTTTATGGCAACTAAGTCGATGCCGGTAAACCTACACTGGGGGAGTCGGCTAGAAGTGAGGAAACAATTTTAAAGAATTTTTAAAAAACTGTCCACAGACTCTGGGACAACACTGACATCAAGACTTAGTAGCGCTTCACAAAAACACCGAGTCACGGCTGAAAACAAATAAACACGCGATAAAAGTACACAGAGAGTAAAGGTAACAGAGGGGACAGAAATGGCGGAACACTGAAGTTCGGCTTGTAAACCTCAGCCCCAAAGAAGCCATGTTTGGGGGGATGAGGGAGCCGGAGCCGGAGCTGTCTCTGCCGCGGTGCCCCGGAGGCCCTCCAGGTGCGGCCTGCAGCCCGTCAAAGCCTCGCGCTGCCCTCACCTGCATACCCGGAGCCCCGGGGTCCACGCCGGTGTCAAGTATGGCGATGAGCACGCCTCGCCCGTCGTACTCCGGGTACCGCGTGAGAAACGACGCAGCGCCCGTCTCTTTTTTGGGGAGCAGCCCGTGAAAGGGGAACGGCTCCTCGGTAGAATGAGCGGCCATGACTAGGAAGAACGACGATGCAAGAAAGACGCACAAGCGGAGCAGCGAGGGGAACCGGAGACCATTCACTTAACTGGAGAAAAGGGGGGGGAGCGGCGAGGGACTTTTAAAGTGACACAGACTGGAACACGGGGCCATTCATAACGTTGGCGGAAGAACGCAAGACTTTTAAATTGACACTAAAGGCAACTTGAGCCAGTTCTCAGGAGGAGGAGAAGGGGAGACTTTTAAAGTGACACCAAAAGGAACTGGAAGGTATTCAGACAGTTGATGGACGAACAGAGCGGACTTTTAATGTGACACCGCTCTCCCGGCGCTTGTGAAGGCGAATGGAAAATACCTGCTTCCGTCCAGCTTTTCATTCTTAAAAATCATTGATATTAGTTGAGTTTGAACTTGTGAGTAAGGATGGTTATTCCTTTTCGTTTTATCTCCGCTAAAATGACATTTTTCTAAATCGGTGCAAGTTTTAATTTCAGTATTTGATTCTTTAGTGCCCGGTTTTGGTGAATTCAAGCACCAAAGCTGTTTAAATTATTATCCTTTACTTTGATGGTGCGCTGCCCTCGATCTCGTTTTTTTCCATCTGATACAAGAGCTTACAAACATAAGTTACTTCTTTCTATTTAACCACACATTGATTTAAGCCGCTTTCATCTCAGTGTAAAGTGAGTCGCCAGTTTATTTATTTATTTTGTTTATTTTGCGTGTCACAGTATATAATGTTCATTCACTAAAGGAAGAGATGCGGCAAATAAGCTCAAGGATAGGAGGAAAATAAACATTTCTGCCACAGAAGTTGGTCAGAGAGCCAGAAATGTTACAGAGACCAAACGGAACCTGCACTGCAAAAACTATTTATTGTGGACTTTAGACTATATTGGATTCAGGTTTGGTAGCTTAGCAATAATCGTTGGCCATTTTGTATTGATTATAGTTTTACTGGTTAAAAATATAGTGCTCCATTCTTGCCCACACATCTGCTTATTTCACTGACAACCAGAATAACGCCCCAGTGTGGTTGAATGAAGTCCCCCTGTTCCTCAGAATTGCTGAATCCCACCCAGCATTGAAGAAGGCTGTAAAAGCTCATATTTATCCCCCAGTAGTTACGTTCAGCGTGGAGAATTTACTCCTTCACCACCTGTTGCTTTTTAGGCACTTATTTTTCTATTTGTACGTCATCTCTCTATTTGGTGGTGTAACTTCGGCACGCCGTGATTTAGTAATTGTGTGCATGTAAGTAATCCCTCCATCTGTGGTGGGATGCATTTTGTTTGGCCCGAGCTGTGTGTCGCTTTAGAGAAAGTCGTCTGTCAAACGCGTAACTTTAAAGTTAGACAAATTTTGCAGGCTTTTCAGAGGGCGTTTCCTTGACAAATTCCCGCCTATGTCCATTATTACCACTAGGTGTCAGTGCAGCGCCGCTCATTCTTGCTACTTGGCTTAATACAGTTCAGATGAGAGGGAAAAAAACAAATGTTTTGACAGTTTGGAGCAAGAAGCTGTTGATTCATTCATGTTCTTTGAGATTATTCATCATAGATGTTACAACCCTGGACTTTACTGATGAAATCCTTTAGACAAGAAAGCAAATGTCTCCAGCATAAAATGTGCCGCTACTGATTCTTACTTAACTGTGAATTATGTTGTCAGTCAAGAATGACATTCACAACTGCTGCTTGTGCAACTCAGAACTGTTAAATGGGTGATGCAAACATATTTCCACTGGTTATCTCAGAGGGCAGTGATTTCAGCATGTCACAAAGGAGCTGTTCTCTCTAGCCAACTGTGTGGAGGATAGACAGCAAAGGGGTGTAAACAGATGGTGGCATGGCTGTGATTCCTTAGCAGCCAAGTTCACGGTCCATGTTTATGCAACGTAAGGGGAAAAAAATATATTCATGCTTTCTGAGTTGTTTACAATGATGTGCAGTAATGAATGTAGGAAAATCGACTGGGATTGCCTGCGAGACCTAACTCTTGACCCACATTGCGTTAAGGGACTCATAAAAGGTTATTCTGCTACAGTAATGCATGGAGTCAAAATTTGCATGTGTGTGTGTGTGTGTGTTTTGTTTTGGTGTCTTGTTTTGTGGAGGGAGGGGGGACTGGTTGTCATAGCAGCCCTGATCCGTCGCAACCAATATAACCAGGACTGGAATATTCCACACCACAGTTATCAGCATTTTCATAAATATCAGTTTGGAGTTTAAGCTGCCCGTCCTTCCTCTAGTGTGATATATGCAGCATTTCTCCATTAAGCAGCTTAGTGTGAACATGAACCCGCTGCCCTTAAACATCATCCACTGTGCCTTTATTCAGAAAACAAATGGCTGGCTTCCATAATCTACCCATTAATTCTCGCGCACATCTTTTATCTTCATCTCTGCCCCCCCCCCCAGTTCTCCTCTAATCCCTCTTTCCCTCCCTTTTCATATGCCAACAACCTCTGAAATTGGACAAAAGTTGCTGAATGTCATTTCTGTGTCCGTGGGCTGGGCGCTGTAGCTCGCGCGCAGCCTGACGGGGGGCTGTTGCCCGCAGCTCGGGCGCGCGCGCGCACGGCGCAGGCTGGCGGTTTACCGCAGCAGGGCGTAGTCATCCTTTTCAACTTAGATTAGAAGACAAGAAAGTGGAAAAATAGTGACAAACAGTCGTAGCGCAATAATAGATGTGATTTGTAAAACACAGTGTAGACGTTACACCAAAGTATTCGTTCTGGTCCACGACATTGTTTGGTACCGAGATACGCGAATAATGCGTTTTAGGGAGATAAAAACGGTCTCCGCGGGGCAGTTCGTCCCGCTGACGCACGGATTCAGCCACTATATTTACATTTGATGGTATTTCTATTTTAAAGAGCTCCAATGCTAATCTGTCGGCTTTGATTCGAAAGAAGTCATCCTCAAGTGACCGTGCGGTGCACCGTGGCGGGGGGCGGGGCAGGTCAAGGAGAACCGCGGTGTCTGCAGTTCATATGCATATATAAAATAGCGGATTAAAAATGTTAAGCAGATTAACTGGTAAACGCCGAAAGTCGTGGTTTTGTTCCGGGGAAGGGGCGCTAATTATTGTATTTTAGTTAACTTTTGTGCTTTGCTTTTTTTTTTTAAACACAAAACCGCTTGTCTTGTCCCGCTGTTCAGACATGACAGAGTTGTTTTTCTCAACTTTCCGTGGGCCTGAATTCGCACTGGCCTGTGATTGGTTAAAAGGCGTCATTGGCTCGGCCTCAGCCTATAAAATGTGATTCCGATGAGCGGATTCCGCGAGGCGCACTGACGGATGACATCAGTCAAAAGTCTAGAGGGCAGATTTGCGTCCCACCCACAGTGAAAAATGTAAGACACGCCCACTCGACGAATATTCCGCCTGAATCCCTCCCACCGCACAAATGTCCGTTTCAGCCCCGCCCACCCATATATTGCTGTCCTCCCGGCAAATGTTACTTTCGACCCCCCCTCCCAGACCCACCCGCTCGTCTCAGTCCCGCCCACCTGGCGACTGCGGGGCGGTTTGAGCAGTCGGTCCTGGCGGCGGCTTCAGAGCGCGCTGGTCGGGCGCAGTGACTCTCCGCCCTGGTGTAGAATTGCGTTGGCGAAGAGAGCGAGCAGCGCGGAGGAACCTCACCGTCCAGCACCAAAAAAGAGAAGTATCGGGGGGGCTTGCGAGCATGGCGGTCGAGGAAGAAGGTCTGCGAGTGTTTCAGAGCGTCAAAATAAAAATCGGTGAGTGCGGGGCTGAACGCTCTCCTGGCTTCACGGTGCACACAGACCGCATCTTTTAAACGCGGGGCTCGGCAGGAATGTTGGGAATCAGATCACATACACGCTGCTGCCCGGCTGCCTCGCGTTCGTGCGACTATAATTCAGTATTTATTTCTGACGTGATTATCCTGCAAAGTGCGGTAAATAATAGTCGGGTTGGTGTCGCACGACTGAGAGGATAACGAACGAATCCATGCGGTGGAAATGAGCTGCGGTCTGCGGCGGTCCTGCGTGGTTGAGGGGGAAGATGCCCTACGTGTGGAAGCGAGCGGCTCTGCCCGAGGACACAGCTGCCCACGCCAGATGACTGGGACGTCCTCCGCGGCTCCACTCGTGTCCCAGGGTTCCCGTGTCAGATCGTCTCACATAACGGTATCCAGCTCGTGCGCCGAGTTTAGCGCTTCCGAGTTGAGGACCCCGAGATTTTGTTTTTTTTCCTAGAGGAGAGCAAATGTCCTCGTCTACGTCACGACTCCGATCGCCGCCCTCAGCGCCGGGCTATTTATATTTATTCAATTTACGAATGTAATTGTTGCGCGTCACAGTTGGGAGCGCGGCGTGTTGTGCCGGCGAGACACGCGGCGACGGGCGCGTGCTGCCTTCGCGCGCGCGAAAACACGATTCCTGAACGCGCCTCGCGCTCTGGTGCGCGTCCCATTTTGGCGGCGACTCGCGCGCGTTTCACCGCCGAGCGGCACGACCGCGTTTGCGAGTCTCTCTGCGGTGCTACGGGGTTTATTTCTGCTTTTCGCTCAGCTCTTACTTTCGTGCTGCGCGTGTTTTCGCCCGAAACACGAACGAGAGCGGAGAAAACAGCCGTGTCAGTAGTTATCGGACGACATTCCGGATGACCAGATAAGCCAGCAGACGCAGACCGGGCCCGAGAACCGGTGGGTGCCCGCGATGCTCCTGCGGGTGCACGTGTGCGTGACAGTACCTCTGTGCTGAGATCCCCATTCTCCCACAGTCCTGCTTCTGCCGTTGCTTCACTTACATAAGCAAGGATAGAAACAGTCGGAATGCAGAACAAACCTAACATTCACTCTGTGTGTGTGTGTGTGTGTGTGTGTGTGTGTGTGTGTGTGTGTTCACCTGTCAGTGTTGCGTGGTCAATGGCAGACAGATGAGAGATGTGCTGTGGGCAGATGGCAAACTGGGCAGATAAAAAGCTGTGACACTGACAGGATGCCTGACTGGAATGGAAGAATGAAGGCTGCATCCCACAGATGAATGAGCAGATTCATGGAGGCAGGACAGTAGAGGGACACCTTGTTAAATGCGATGTCTTAAGAGGGCCGGAAACCCATCAGTGTTTTTGTGTAAATGGGACCAAACAGATGGAGCAACAGAGGAGCAGCTGCACACAGGTGAGCGGAGTAGGTAAAGGTTTTCCATAGAGTTTTGGATTGTAGATTTCCTCTTACACATCTGGCAAGGAAACTGGTTTTATTGCTACCCAAAAAGCTCCTTGTACAAACACGTGGTTGCCTCAAGTGTGTGAAACTTCTTCCTATACAAGAGTTAAAATTCGATCGGCAGCAAGAATTCATATGGAATACCTTCCCGCCCATTTGAAGAATCTTGTGCAACAGATCTTGTGCTGGATATTATAACCTCCCGCCCTTGCACTGTATTGCATATGCATGCAGAGTCTCTCGGCGTTATATGTTGCGGTGACCCAGCTGTTCTGTTTTTAATGAATAAAAATAAAAACCACAGAGAGGTGGAGGAGGACTGACAAGAGCGGAATCGGGGCTCTCGTGTGTAGTGAAATGACTGTGAGTGACTGTGTGAGATTGTGCGTGTTCACTCTCACTCCTTCACGCCGTCTGTTTGCCTTTCCCTTCTCTTTTTTGCCCTTTTTTTTTACCTTCCACAGCTGCTTGTTGTTTCAGCTTTGGGTTTCTGTAGGTGCCAATGTGCTTATTTGTGTGCCGTAATTGAACACTCGGATGCGGCTGAGGTTTGCGTTGACAGGGCACTTAAGCAGACGTGATGGTGAAACAGGTTTTTCTACGTTTGTGGTGCAACCACTAGATTTGGATTAGGAGCAATGAAATGCCTTCCTTGAAGGAAGGCATTTCATTGCTCCTCAAAGAAACTGCTTGTTGTTTTTGGCGTCTCGTCTTTGCCGTGCGGTGAATGGATGTTGACGTGTTACTCACAGCACCCTTGATGCAGGGAAGTTGTGCGCGCGTGCGTGTCTGTATGTGTGTCTGTATGTCTGTCTGTTAGTCAATGTAGTTAAAGTTGGGACACCATAGTTGTGACATTATCACACTTCTCAGCTGGAGATGATGAAATTTTTGCATATTATAATGTGCCCTTGTATATTAATAGCACATGCTGATTTTTCTAAATTTGTAAGATCATCACACCATGATTTACACTCAGTATGCTGCATTAACACTGCGCAAATAGACTATTTCAATATCTCAGCAGTAACTATACATGGAATTTCATAAACAAATGTCGGAGACGCACCCACTTTGTTAGCGCTTCCACACACGCCGCATTCAAACAACTCTCACTTCCACGGTAGTAAAATGCAAAGATCATTCCAGTCCCTCCAGTTTAGGCCCATCAGTTGCTGAGTTTAGCAGTACCACTGAACCTCTTTTCCATAACAGCATTATCTGTTCCCATCAATGTCTGGTGTGTCACCTCTTTTGTGTCCCTGTGCTAAGAATTTTAGTAGTTGGCCCGACTGGCTTTAGAGGAGAAAACCTTTTTTCCCTCCATTTTCCGTGTTCCTTTAAAGTTGTGCAAAATCCTCAGAACTGAACGTGGGATGGGGGAGAGTGAACAGAAAAGGGTGCAACTTAAAGCACCGTTTCTTTTTTTTTTTTTTAGATATGTCTTCTTATTTTGAGCCGCAGCCAGCTGTTGAATTCCTGCGTCCACCGTTCACGCCCGTGCCGACTCATAGGGCCAGTCGACTGTGTGCTGTTTTCATTCTTTGGGCAGCAGATTTTATCGTGCAGCTTAACACTCTTAAATGTAAACCTCAATTTGCCCAACTCTGCCTGTAGCCCTGCAGGCAGCGAGCTGGCAGGAGGGAGTGAGATCCCCAGCCGTGTCACCCATCCTAGGGGACCGAGGCCAATTTACATTTCCTGGGCTCCGCTGCTACAAACGCTTAGTGTGGCATGGCGTGGATTTAAAGCTGAGTCTCTGCCATAGGTCGTGTGGCAGTGCACTGTTGCTCTGTTGGGCAGGCATTTAAAGCATTGTTTTCGCAGACACGGGAGATTTATTTTAACTCCCTTTATACTGACACAAATGGACCGGGTTACACGCAGGCTGTAATGCTTGGTGACCAGAAGACGCAAAGCCACGTGTAACCTGGACCCGATGGTTTTGCAGTTGGTACTGTTTTCACATGCCTCTAATTTTGTCCTTGTGGAAGGCCTCAAAGCCAGGGCCTGGCTTGAAGCTCCACTTGTGGATCGGTCAACGCGTCGCAGGCGGCTTTTGGTATGCAGCTGGGTGTGCTCAACCAGAGGGCTGTAGCGCTGTGGAGCGACTGTTGCTCGGTATGGTTCGTAGCCTTGGGCATGTTTTCGAGCGTTCTTCAGACTTACCCTCAATGACCACATGCTTTAGGGAAGCTGCGTTGGGATCCGGGTGGAGGGGGGAGCTTGGGCCCGCAGGCCGGAAACACAGGAAACTTGAGACGGCTTCAACAAACTTCCTGATTGGCTGGATGGACTACAAAGACATTTGTCTTTATTTTCCTGCTCAGCAACAGACTAATTCAAACCAGCTAGTTCAATTTTATCTTGGATTTATACAAGTACACACACTGCTGCTTCTACTTTTCCCCTTCATAAATACTACTTCATTTAGCACCAGCTTTTCATTTGGGTTAACGGAGCAAAGGGGGTGTTGAGAGGGGCGCTGTGTTAACTGTGAGCAGAAGGAAGTTCATCTGTGACTGTATGAACAGTGACAGTATTACTCATTTCTGCTGCGATTTGCTATTAAATAAAAAGTTCACTCAAACTCTTTACGGGCGTGTTTCTCCTGTACCCTTTTACTTCTGCGATTCCTTATGCCGTGCAGGTAAGAACGCTGCTATCGATTCGGACCCTGGTGCCGTAATGCTGCGCTAGTCTAGTACCGGTGCTAAGTGTGAGTCCACCTGGGCACCCCTTGCCTGTGATGAACTGAATGGAAGAGTGAAAGCAGTGCAAGCCGAAAAAGTGTCCCGTGTTTCTGGCAGTGGCGCTAGAAAAGCTGGGAAAACATGGGACGTCATTTGCTGATCAAAACTGTTGACAGAATGTCTTCTGAAGGCTAGTTTCCAGCAAGTGTGCTCAAACTTTTGGCTGGCACTGCCGCTTCAGAGATCATTGTATCCCAGTTTTCCAACGTCGATGTACAGCCACCAGGTCTGTAGCCTGGTCCTATAAATACATCACCAAGAAAACATGACTCAGATTGTTATCATTAATGACACTGACAGTCGTCACATCCTGTGGTTCCACCGCGTGGTTTTCTGACCACTGGGGTCACAGCTGCCTTCTGCTGCCTCTTGGTTGTGGCCAAATCCCTCTGTCTTCATGCCAGTGGCTCAGTCTTGGAGCACCAGGCACTTTTGTTGGATTTATCGGTGGGCTTCTGGAGGGAGCCCCTGATTGTGGAGAGCCTGGCGAAAGTGAGGAGACCAACATCCGTCCTGCAGCTGCCCAACGGGACATATTTGGCTGCTTAGCCGACATGTTTCAAGCAATGTGGACACCGCTCATTTATACATTAGTACATTTTTTACTAAATTTAGTACACAATGTGAAAAACCATTAAAAGGTTTGTATTTATTACAAAATTTTGGTTAATGTAATTATGCAAAAGGTTGGTGCCTGCTGTGTTTTATTCCCGATCTTGGCTCTTCGAGATCATTAATGGTGCCAGTTAAAGTGTCGGGAGTGCAGATGACAGATATAGAGGACTGTTAAAGTTTTATGGTGCAGGACTGAATTCTGGGTAATGCACACTTGATGGTCTTTGTTGCTCTAAATTTCACCCTGAAATGAGTTTTTACAGGATGAGCTGTATCCTCCCAAAGTTTAGTCAGTTATGTGATCCCACAGGAGCCTGAATCACCAACTGTTTGTGCCCCCCCCCCCCCCCCCCCCCCCCCCCCCCCCCCCCCCCCCCCCCCCCCCCCCCCCCCCCCCCCCCCCCCCNTTTGTGCCCCCCCCCCCCCCCCTTCCCCACTGACCCACCCACAGCCCAAATGGTTTTCTCCCCACTGAGACTCTGGCAGGTCTACAGAGACTTTTTCCAGAGTAAATCTGCTCTCTCGTGTTAAATCTACACACGGTCCTCCCAGGGGACTATCACAGGTCTGCTGATGTCTCCCCAGGTTCCCTGGCCTCCTGACCCTTTCCCCTCTGACGCTGCCGCTCATCCGGTCGCTCGTTCACAGTCGCTGTCTGTCTAAACCTTCCGGAGTGCAGACGCGCCACACGTAATGCTTCCTGGGACTTTATCGGGTTAAGACATCTGACATACCTAGTTGCTTGATTTATTCAGGCAGAAAAAGGGGTTGCCTTCTTTGCGCCTCTGCTGCGATTGTTTCTCAACAGTGGCTTTAAACACAGCCGTAAGTTGTTAAAGGTGCCTTGTCGCATGGCCGAGGAGGCGTGAGCCAGGTGGTAGGTGGGTGAAGGCCTGGTAATTAATTGGGATTGACTTGATTAATGGTCTCCGCGAGGAGCCGGTGGCTAGCATGCCCGCCCTTCCCCCGCCTCCAAGCAGGGCTGCGGTTGCGAATCGTATGATTCGCCAAAGCGATGATCCCAGATTCTCACTGATGGGGGGGATGTGGAAAAAGCTTGAACACAGCCACACGTTATTCGCCCCTCTGGTTCGCTGTAGTGCTGGAAAAGCTTGGACGCGTCGGCCCCCTTGCTCCTGTGACAGCGCCGCTCTTGGGGACATCCGGACTTGCCGCCGTGGCGGGGCGGGCTTGGCTTTTGACTTCAGCCCGCATCGAACTCCCCATTGGCAGACGTTCCTAGGTCGAGGCGTCCGACGGGATAAGGTTTGCGGTGAAACCTCGTGCGGCAGGCAAAAACAAAGCGCTCCTTCACGCGTTTCTTCACGCGGTTGCTGTGTTCAGTCGGCCGGCTCGCGCTCCTTCGCTCTGCTGCTCCGCCGCATTTCAGCTTCACATCTTGAATGGGCCTGGAATTCCTTTCCCGCTGCCTCATTTCCTGTTGCTGCACTGCAATTTTTAAATTGAAGCCGCTTTATTGGCACGGCGGAGGAAGGATTTGTTTTGCTGAAAGTGTTTACAGGCCTTACAAAGAAGCAGACAGAAAATAGATTGCGATGATCGGGCAGAAATATATACGTGTTCAAAACAGTGAGTATTAGACATATGCATGTGATTGAGATGATTAGAAAACCTTAAGCTGGAATGTGCTGTTTTTGTTGAGATGCTTTGTTTAAATTGCCAATATTGTATTTATGTGACACAGCATTTATGGCTATTAAGAGCAGCAGTTATTAAAGAGTATGTTCATATAAGAAAGCCAACATCCAGACTTTGCAGATGGGTGGATATGGAAAATTTCCCTAATGGCCCTAATATTCAAATTTGGGAAGTTAGATGTTCCTTCCACCTAAAGAGGGATCCGAAATCCCAGGAAAATGGACAGATTCAAGACTACGTGGGAATGGTTAAAAATAGCAGATTGTTTCTGGCCTGGGAGGTGAGGTGGTTGCTGTGTGGTGTCAAGGGCCTTTGCTGTTATCACCTGTAAAAGCTGCAGCCTCGCAGTGACAGGAACTTTTTTGCTTAACTTGTTGGCAGTCTTGGATTTCTGTGTAGGCGTAGATGCAACATTTTGCTTTGCTTGTTTGAAATTTAATTTATGAATGAATTTTGCCCTAATTCTGCCTTGCTTGCAAAGTGTGCTTTCTCCCGGCAGGATTCTCCTGGGTGCTCCTATGGTGACCGAGATGTTCGCTTGTAGCCGTTCCTTCTGCAGGAGCAAAGTTTTGGAACTGATTTTGTGCCAACAGGAATTTTTCAACTTTAATTGAGTACTACGACCAAAGTCCCAAATTCTGACCGCTTTCTTGCATTTGAGATCCCGGGTATGGGCTTGAATAACGTCGTGCACACAATAAGTAAGAGCTTGCTGGTGTGGCGGTAAAGCGTTCAGCCTTGGGGGATGACCAGACCAGAGCTATAAAGTGTTGGTGGGAAACCCAGACTTTTCTTTTTGTTTCAACAGTGTCCTGGCAGTGTTTCTCACAGTCCTTTACAGAACCCCCTTCTCCTTTTGCCATCTGTGAAATGAACAGAATTGATTTACTCTTATTTATAACTCTGTTTTCCCAGTGCTTTAATTCAAAACAACAAAAACAAGGGTTAGAGTTTAACCCTTTAAACGCCTGTGTAATGTAATGAAGTAATTTGGGTTCGTGCTGCTCTCCCGTTTGACATATGATTTGATATATGTATGGAGCGCAAGTACTATGAATGAGTTTTGTGTTTGTGTTGTGTTTAAGTTGCATGTTACATTTTTGGCAGTTTTCATTACGCTGGGGGTTATAACGTGTATTTGAGGGAAATTAGAATTCAGAGGAAAATACTATTACTGTGATGAACTGGTGTCCCAACCAGGGTGTAGTTTCATACCCTCGTGCCCACGAATTTCAGGAGAGGCTCCGGACCACTGCAGTACTGACCAGCACACAGTGGTTTAGGATGGAGGGAGGGGCGGACGGACGGACGAAAATTTTGGGTCAAATGGCATTTTCTTCAGAATTACCTCCCCCCAATGCTAATTTTTAACACTAAAACATAACAGGGATGATATACAAACACAGCTGATGGGCTTTTCAGTCTTTAAAAACCTCCCAACAATAGTTTAATACTGCAGAAGTGGAAGTGGGTGTCATGCCAGTGGCCTGAATGCTATGTGTGTTTTATCAATATTTCCTTATGCCTGTTTATCGGTATTTCCAGAGGTTAAAAAAAACGACACTAGTTACGGAAAATGTGCTACTAATTACAGAGTGGCCTGTTTTTTTTTTTTTTGCAGGAGGATGTGGGTTTGAATTACATTGCAGTTATTTATTTTTTTAATAATTGATTTTGGGGTGGGGGGGGGCTGTGTTCTAGTAATTATATTTCTGCTACACATTTCAGTCGTCATGATTAACAAAGGAGCTTTCAGACATAAAACCATCCTTCCAGTCTCTCGCACACTTAGTTTTGATCCCGTCAAGGTGACATGTGCCCCTCTGCCTCACTGCCAGTCACAGCTTACCTCCTCTGTGTTTCTACCATCATCTTTATCCTCCTGAGGACTATTGCCCTAATTTCCTCTCTGTGATTACATGTTACCACCCACGTGCAGAGCTGCCTCATAAACAGGAGTCCTTCACACTGCGTGTGGGTCCGTGAATGCACACGCGTGTGCCGTGTATGCGTGTGGGGTTTGGAGGCAGCTGGAGGCGAAGCCAGTTACGTGGAAACACAGGGGACGCGTCCTTGATTTTTAAAATTTATTTATTTATTTTTGCCAGTGTTGTTTATACCCTCCCCCAATTTTTAACCTCAGAATTTGATAGTGCTTAACTACCCTCAGTGAATTTTGAACAACAGCTTTGCATTTTTAAGTAGGAAAGAAATGGATTCCCTTCCAAACCATACCTGTTATTGGATGAAGAGAGGCCAGAATACTGTTTCTGTCATTTGTAGTTAAGCATTGGGCTTCGTTTCATTTTATTCATACGTTCTTGTCTAATATACAATTGGCATGTGTTGTCCATTGTACACTCATGTTTTTACACATATCTGCAGTGTGTGTCCAGCTTCTCACGTGCAGCCTTTCAACAAACGTATATCTGGCTGCATTTTAGAAACGGCAAATAAATGTTCTCCCAGTCACACATACCCATGTGACACACTGCGATGCCCGGTGGAGATGCTGGGAGGCCTATGCAGGCGCTCACATCAGGAGAGCTGAGATTTGTGTGTGTGCCCTTGGTGTGTGTCCCCAGTAGCGATTTTGTCGGGTGATGGGGAGCCAGTGCTTACACCTTTCTGACCAGTGAGAGGAAAAAAAAACATTTTTTGCTTTGTGAAGCGAAAGAGAAGATGCGTATGAGTCAGGCAGTCCCCTGGGATAGAAAGAGTTGGGAAATGAGAGAGAAACACAAAGACCTTTTCAACATTGCTGTTGAAGTGGTTGCAATCTGACATATTTCAGATTTTTTTTTTTTTTTTGGTCAGTTATTTCAACAGATTTGACGGTTATATTTTACGTCTGTGCCGTTAATCTCTCCACATAGTGGTAGCTTTTTTATATTAGTTTAAATTGTAGACAGTTTTCTTTACACGCGAAGCACTTGGAGTGTAAATGCAGTCATTTTGTCAAATGAGTCATTTTGAGTATTTTAGATTTTAGTGACAATGTAAGTTCTCTTTATTCCTAGTTTTTCCTTAATTTTGAAATTTACAAAAAGCGCAGTGATGATATCATTTCTGAAGCTGGTAAAATGTCCACAGTTCTGCATTTCTCTTTCTGTGTACACAGAGCTCAGCTGGCATCACATCCACAGGCGCACAGAGACGGACACACTGATACTCTGCTGCCTTGGCAGTGGACTGTCCTCTGCTAACAACTGGCTTCCTGTTCTGTTCACTGCCCCACACCCCTCAAAACAGGAAGGTGCTATGTATGTACCATCTGTTACCATGGTGACGGGAAGCTATTCCCACAGGTCACAGTGTGGGCTCTCTAAGGGCGGCACCAAGGGGGCCTGGGAACTGGGGGGAAGGGATTGCAGGCTAAAGGTGCCAGACAGTCAGACTGTCTCTTGAATTCTGATGCGCTGAGTAGCAACTCAAGCGTTGCTCAGAGCAGCTCTGGCGATGAGCTGGAGATGATCTTCTTGCTCGATGTCAGGCGACGTTGGACCGGATGGGTCTCCGATGAAATTTAGCTTCGTTCGTGCTGCAGCAAGTCAAAGCCTGCAATGATGGAAATGTGATGGATGCTTCCAAATGTCATGGTGCCACAGACAGTGAGACATGACCTGGTTTACCTGTCTGATACTGTAATTTAACAAACTTTGTGTTTACTGTTGTCTGTTTAGTAATCACATGCTCAAAGCTGGAACTTTTGTATTCGGTAAAACAAGCAGAACCGTTTTCCTAGTATGATTATTTATGATTAGGTGATTTGGCTAAATACACCTATTTTTATCATATAATTCCATATAATTCTTTCAAACTTGGATGCAATTTGAGGTACTTTAATTCAGTATTGCCATTTTGGGTAACTATTTCATCAGTTGCTTCAAACGTAGTTTATCCATTTTTGGATTTATTATCTTCCCAGCCTATTTTTTTGGTCTCCTTTTGGGCAGGAAAAAAAACGATTTCGTGTCCTATTTAGTTCTGTGGTCATAGTTTTTCACTTAGCGTTCCGTCTTTGGTGCTTGTTGTTTTAGTGACGTGTTGGCAAAAAGAGGGGAAAACAGATGCTGGAGATCAAAGGTTACACTTCCTGTTTTGGTGTTTCGCTATAGTGTGAAAATGCAAATGTTCCCAGAGGGTACATGAGTACATGTGACTTTTTGCGCTCTGGGTCATGTCTTTGGTTCTGCACTAGATGTCTTTTCAAGGTTCACTTCATTGCGATTCTGCGCTTACAGAGTGCGGTTTCTGCTGGACCACGGTCCACAGTGCACTGAATAGACAACATAGAGCAACGCAAGAGAGCATGAAGGGGGGTCAGAAAAAAATTGCTGAGGTAGCATGGTGTATAAATATAAGCTATATAAATAAATTGTGTTTGTTTAGTGTTTCGAGTTATTAGCTTTCAAATACTGCTGAGGACGGACGTATGGGTATCGGAGTTGCTCAGCGACCTTTCTTTGACCCTTCTGAGGACAGTTCCGTGACTTCAAGGAGAACATTCTCCAGCAGAACCCTGACTGGAGCTTCACTGCATTCGGTTCAGGAGTCCTGTGCCGCTACTTCCTTTTAGCTCACGGGGCTACGTTAAAAGTGGCCGCTATATGTTTGAGCTTTTCCGGGGTGCTTCGGAGTGTTTTTGCTGGTGTCAGCATGAGAGTTGTTTGTGTCCCGTTGTAAAACCTACTAATGGATGTCACTGGACCTCCTAATGTCAGTTAAATTATTAGATTATACAGTGTGATTCCGAAAAGGAACAGTGAATTGAGCCACTGGGTTGGTTTGGGTGCGGTACTTTAGAGGGACGGGGTAAGTAAATTACTGCTACGGCTGCATTCTGCGTGGATGTAATGTTTAATGTGGCATTTAATTTTGAAAAGGGGGACAGAGATCATGTGTTACAACAAGCTTCCTGGGTTGTCCGTCATGACCTTGTTTGTGAGCCCTCTGAACACTGTCACATGACCTTGAATGTCACAAACCCTTGTGTCGCTTGGTAGAACCGTGACAGTATCAGAGGCGACCACATTTTCTGTGTTTCAATAAGCGACAGGGGCCGCGTTTGGATGTGGGCGCTCCTGTCGTCATACACCCACACCATATTTCACATTGCACTTGGGTCTGTGTATGTTGTGCGCAGTCACTGTGTTTGTGTTTTCCCTGAGTGTGTCCTCGGAAGTATCGGACCGATGAGGAAAAAAGATTTTATTAATACGGCAAAATGTGTTATACATGTATGCGCGCACACGCACACACGTGTGTATTGTATTGTATTCTAACTCAGGCTCAGCTTTCTGCTTTCACAGATTACAGAGAAAACAAATGACGAGTCGACAATTTAAACATCCCTGACCGACGTGTATGGCACACATTTGTAAGATTTAAAATAATTTGTCAAGAAATGTATGAAATGCAGTCAGACTCAAATTATTTTGAGATGTTGATGGGGAAAGAGGAGAGGAAACCAACTCCAGTCCGGTATTAAAATGAACATGGTAAAGCTGTGGGATCCGTGGAACGTGTGTCACATGGCCCTCGACCTGACGGCCACCCGCTCCCTCCCTGGGTGACGGCCCACTTAAACCATTTAAATTGCGATTTATATTTATGTTCCAGTAGATGCTAAATAACTTGTATGAAGGAATCGATCCTCTGAAATGAAACAATTGCATCTATAAAATACTCTAATAATGGAGTCATTGGAACCCGTCAGGCTCTTTTATGCATCGGTATCACGTGGCGCGCAACAGAGAAAGCTGCACAGCGAGAGGATCGCGAAACACCCGAATGGAGAGGTGGAAGAAGGTGTAATAGTACGTTTTGGCACTCGTGAGCCTGATTCTTAGCCACATTAAAACATCTGGTTTAAATAAAGGGATGACATTTTAAGCTCCTTTGTATGAACATGTAAAACTGTCGTGAAGAATAACATGTACAGCTGTATTAAAGTAATAATTGTGGAAATGATGGTGAGGAGGATGGAAGACAAGTCTGATACACGCAGACAGAAACAGAGATGGGGGGGGGGGGCTGACGCGTTGTGAGTCTGGTTGTGACTCTGAAACACGTGCCGGTTCTACAGACTGTCAGTTCCACTGTGAAACAGCACAGGAAGTGAATGATGTCAAATGTGGTTAACTTACTGTATCACAAAACAAAATTAGCATCTTCTGCTTCTACAATTCACAGTGTAACTGTGGCTTTTCCTCGTCTCTACCATTCCAGTTTTAGGGTTTCAGTGGTTTAAGCTTGGCAGATTCAGTCATAAATAAAATTGCTAAGTAAATGCTGCTAAGGCGTTCTAACGTGGCCTTTGTGTTGATGGAACTTCATCACAGTAGAGGTCTTCAGATGGTGATTTCTGCGTGGGGGTTGTTTTGGAACGTCGCTGGCTTTGTGTGGTGTCACCCTGCCTCTGTTCCAGTCCCTCTCTGCCGCTCATACCCGTGTACCTTTCATTGGTCACTCTCACTGTGGTCATGGTCACCGGTTTCTTCACAAGTCCAGGTTCACCAAAGGGTCCGACGACAGTTTGGCCTGCCATCTACGGAAATGTTTGTGACTCTGTAGCCGCTGGCATTGCCTCCAACTGTCGTGTGTATGTGTGTAAAACCACACGGGTGAGGATGTTTCTGGTCTCGAGGAGACCCCTAGGGAAGTGTTTGTATTACCTCTGGCTGCTGTTTTGGTGTCAATATTTTGAATGTGAAGTGGAGTGGTTCTTACGTGATGGGATGAGGGTGATCCGGTCTGTTGGGAGCAGGGGAGGGGAATGTTGACACGCAGGAGAAGATAGGGGTAAGATAGCGAGCTGTAATGTTCCACTTGCTTGGAGGAAACTCACCTTGATAGGCCGAATGCTGCTGAAGCACGTTGTCCTCTCCTTGATCCTTGTTTGCCGCTCCTTATGCCTGGACCACCCCTGCCTCACCTGTGTGGCGCCTGACATGCTCTCATGGATGCCAGCTCTGGTTGCTCAGGCTCATCTGCATTGCATACATGGAAATCATCTTCTCATGCAGGCTGAAACATAGCAGGAGAATCTGCACAGACAGGGTTCCTTCCAAATGCAACAACAAGCAGGAGGAAGTGGGTCAGTGCCTGTTTGAAGAATCCCTGGCGGGACACGACAGGCTGATAAAGGAGTCGCACGGCCTCGGAGATCCGAGCCTCGGGGATGAGTCGGAATTCAGCAGGATGGTGGGGCAATAATTGTAGCCGGTGAAAAGCAAGGGGACACTGCAGAAGAGTTTTGAGAATTGGAGGCGGAGCTTTGGAACCATGTGGACGTGTGTTAGGAGGGTGCGAGGCGTGCAGTCGTCCTTGGGGTGGAGGGGTCTTGGGAGTCGGAGGTGCACGAAATGCTTCAGTAGGGTGAAAGCGGTGCAGGTGCTGCACGCCGGTGATCCTTCTGGAGCATTCCCTAATTAATTACCTCTGAATGGCCTCTCAATGAAATTAACTGCACAACTGAAATTGCATTAAATCTCAGCGTTGCACAGGGAAGTGGAAAAGATGCAGCACGAGGACAAGCGGGGACACAAACTGCAAAGATGGGGGAGGTTAATTTGACTGTTAAGTGTGGGAAGAATGACAGGTGTTTCCTTCTGTTTCGGGGCATACAGGTTCCTTCTGTCTGGCTCTGTGGAAATGGATGTGTGTGTGTGTGTGTGTGTGTGTGTGTGTGTGTGTGTGTGTGTGTCTGGCCGTAGGGGTCTAAAGGGGAGATGTGCATGTGTTAATATTTGAGTTGATGCGAGCGTGTGTGTTTGATATAAGTGTAAAGTGCAGGTGTGTGTGTGCAGTTGTCTTTTTGTGCATGTCATCGGGCAACCAGCTTTCCAGAGTTAGGTAACAGATCGTCTCTCCTCCATGTCGGAAGTTCCGGTGTTATCTGGTGGTGTCGCCTTCCAGTAATCGCAAACAGACGGAGCCATGCGTACCTGCCATCTTTTCACAGCCTGTTTGTTTGTGCAGGCAGGTGGTTGATCCACATTCTTTTGCGACAGGGTGTCACACACCAAATTTCAAAACAGAGGGCATGACACTGTATCTACATCTGTATCGTCAGACCCCACCCTGCCTTTCTAAAACACCCACATGCACATGAACACACTCAAACCGGCATGGGCCGGAACGGGATGCTGACAAAATACTGACCCTCTTCTGTGCAGGTTTTTGCATCACCTTAGCGCCTCTGCAATGGTCCTTTAGTTTTGCTCCTGGTCTCATGTGCCCCCCGTGGCTTACTGAACTGCCCCTTTCGCTGCAGGTGAAGCGAAAAACATTCCTCCCTATCCTGGACCCAACAAGATGAGAGACTGTTACTGTACCGTCAACCTGGACCAGGAGGAGGTTTTCAGGACCAAGATCGTCGAGAAGTCATTGTGGTGAGTCGGCCGCTGGGTCACCTTGGCTGGACCAAAAGGAGCCGATCATTCCAAGTCGGAGCATCATTGTGAGCCTTCTAGGTCTGGGAAGGGGGCCAGTGCTCTTTTCTGAGTATGAAAGTAAAGGTGCAAACAATCTACTGACTATAAATATTATTTTACTCAATGCTGAGGTTTTATCCTAACATCCAGAGCCCCACGTCTCGCACAACGCCCTCCGTGGCATGTTTCTCCAGAGTGGCGGTTTTGTCGCCCCTTTCCGCTAATACTGCGCCTCGAGGGCCTTCTAACGTCTATCCCACACCTGCTTTTCCGGGGCGCTCAGAGTGTTGAAAGGGAGAGCGGAAGCCAATAGGAGAAGAACTCAGCGAAACTAGTGTCCCCCTGAGAATTCACCATGCAAATGTTCTGCTTTCGGTGTAACACATCACAGCAGCACAGTGCAGGTTAAAACCCGGACTGTAGATAGGATATGCTTTTGATTTTCGGAAAATTCAGCGTAATCGAACATCTAAGTCAGACTTGCAGTACAGCTATTAATTCCTATTCAGCTGACACCTTTGTCCAAAGCAACAATGCTGGACACACTGCAGTAAACTGCCTAGTATTGTGCACACATCCACTCAGCAGTGACGTGGGACGCACACATACTAATTCACTCGAACACACGTCTCTTACCTGTCGGAAGAAAGCCACACAAACATGTCAAGAACGTATAAACTCAACACGGACTGAACCGAATTCAAACCAGCATCCCAACCCGCAGCTTAGGCAGTGTGAGGCGCCACAGCCGCCATGCCGGCAGCTAAATCCACCACTCATTTGCTTGCCTGACTGGTAAATTTGTACATTTTTTTTAACGCTTGACCAACCTTTTTAATCTCTTCACGTGTAATTTAGTCTCGCATTAAAAATTCAGGAAATTGATTACATATATTAGGCGGGAAAAACAGACGGAAACTAAACTGAACTGAACATTTGTGTTGAAAATGATGTGTAACGACAAACACGTGAGCTTGAAAACCCCCTGAAACGCCGATATAACGTTGCTTTTGTCGTTCGTGCAGTTAGAGAGTTTTTTGCCGTAGACACCGACGCACTGCAAGGGAGAGATCGTGAGTGGCATACACAGTGAATCAGAGATTCCAAGACATTGAGACGACCGGAGACTAAAACAGTGACGTTGTGAGGAGCAGACACACCTACACAATGGAACATGAGAACAGAGACGCTGCAAAACAGAGCTGGACGCACTGAAGCTCACGAGGCCGGATTTGCTAAACAGTGTACAGAAGGAGGCTCGCAGCAGACATAAACCATTTCTGCTTTTTCAAATCTTTTACTTGGAACTGTGTCCTCGTGTTTTTTCTCCCAGCGCAAATCCTCAAGTCCATTTTTTTGTGTACACTTCAGCCAAGTTAAAATGGAATCATTTAATATATTACTACCGATCTCATTGCGTGTTTTGCTTAACTGACTAATGTGAACTTTTACAAATTCCACGTATAATCAGTAAACCAAGGCAATACATTCAGTTGATGGGTTTCCTTTGTACGACGGTACTGAACCTCTCATAAATATACCCTGTAAGACACAGAATCTTACATACGTGGTGCTTACACAGGCGCGTTGGCTTACGTTGACTTTCCGAACTGGTTAGGGAACCAGAGGGCCCTGCTGTTGTATCTTTGACAAAGGCAGCTCACCTCAAAGGCTCAAGTTGAAATATCCAGCAATATTAACAGGTATAAATGCCTCTTACTTTAAATAAGAACACAATCTCTGCACCAGAGTAATATGAATGCGCCCTGTGTGTCTCTCTCGCAGTCCCTTCTATGGGGAAGACTTTTACTGTGAAATCCCCCGGAGTTTCCGCCACCTCTCCTTCTACATCTTCGACAGGGACGTCTTCAGGAGGGACTCGAGCATCGGTGAGGACCGGCAGCCGAGACGACACCCTGCTCCCCTCGCTGGATGTCACTCCAGCCGAGCCAGGGGGCAACGGGGGTGGGAAAGGGGGTCCTGTCGATGGCTAAGGGTGGGGAAACGCTGCCACTATTAACAGGACATCCCACAGAAATAAAAACATCTCCGCTCAAAACATTGCTATGTGCATAGCATGTCATTATTATTTTTGGCGGCGTCTACCTTAAGAAGTCAGTGTTGTACTTGGAAAATATGATGTCAGAATGTATCTAGGCTGCATTCATATTATTTTATTAATGACATCTCATGTTCAGTATTGTCTCTGCTGGTGCAGTCTGAGTTGAACCTTTGCCCCGTTTCCCTCCAGGCCGTCATTAAACTTGCGGTGTGTTGGTTTGTGGTCCAGCCATATGGTTCATAACGCAGTTAGCATTTGCCCAGTGTTTTGTGATATGAACCATGTTGGTGTTGGCTTTGCTCTCAGATGTCAGCTAAGGTTAATGATTAAATCCAAGGTCAATGTCGGCTATACTGGTGCTTTCCAGTATTTTCTTGTCCACAGAGGACACTGTGTATGGCATTATGGCCTCTGTAGTCTGGCTAGTTGATCGTTTTCTGTCGCCAGGCAGCATTTGTGCCATATGGCCTGTGTGTATGTGGAGTGTGTGAACCACCAGCCAGTGTGAGCCGGGAGGCTTGGGTCCAGCCGGTGAGGACTTTGGATTATCTGAGATGTTGGTGTGATGCTGAGACGGTGGGAGATGTGTTCTCACATATGAGAGTAGATACTTGGGCTGCGAGGTTGCAACGACCCTCAGTGTCACTGAAAAGTCTGTCACTTACAGTGTGCTTGCTGCGTGTTTCAATGTGGGTATATGGGGATGAGGCACAATTTGCAAGAGCAACGTGTCACAGCTTATACTCCACCTCTTTCCTACCCTCCTGGTCTTTTCCCTTTGCACCCCCTTTCACAAATAAACATTTAAATGCTGATTCAGAAGAGCTTTAGTGATATTAAAAAAAAAAATCACTTACCAAAGCAGTTCCCCCAGTTGGGGGGGGGAAATCACAGATTTCAAAATTACTTGAATTTGAATTGCTTATTTAAATATCCAGCTCTATAAATGTCAGGGTCTTAGTGGATAAGCCATTAAAATGGATGGATGGATAAACAGGCATAAGTGTAAAAATAAGCTGCCTGGATCGCTTTGCCTAAAATCGTAAGGAAATGGGTTATGTACGTATGAGTCCTTTTTCAGTCATGGTTTGGCAGCAGTTTGACTTCCTCATACAGTTCTGCCAACTGCCACATATGATTTTAATGTATCCTCACTTTGGCTGAGCTCCCCTCGTGTGCAGCTGTATAAATTTCACATCAGACATCTGTTTTCTCGCCCCCCCACGTAGTCACTGCAGCACTTCTCATTTGCGCGGATTATTCAAACTGCCACAACCCCATGCTTTTGAACAGGGCACCGTTTTAGATTTCTGATCAGTTTTGTACCCGACTTGCCTATCCGTTCAATGAACTCGAACCGGTTTCTTTAAAAAAGTTAACTTTTCTGTTATTTTACTTGGTGGTACTGTGTAATAACAATCCAGCCGGAGGTGTTTATTTTATCTTCCTCCCTTAGTTATTTTTAAACATTTTCCAGGGTCCAGTTCATATTATAGAACATGTATCACACCTTGGCATTTTTTTAAAATGTAAAAATCCCTGAATAATGCAGAAGAGTGACGTCGGTCATGATTTTTGCACGGTGCTTTTGTGATGTTGAATTGCTGCCCGTCGTTTTGGTGCCCTGTGACATAGCTGAAAGAAGCACAGGTCTTTACTAGAGCTGGATAAACGTTTTGCTCAAATTCTTGAAGCTCAGTTTCACGTTACTCGCGTTGTTTAAAAAAAAAAAAAAAAAAAAAATACTAATATGCTTAAATAAAATGCATGTGGCAAGTGAATTTTTTAAACACCTGACTGCATGCATCAGTGTAGAAGGTGCAGTTATGTTCAATATTGTGTTGTAAGAGAAATATTTTAAGAGTTGTTACAAACCTGCAATGGACTGGTGTCCCACCCAGTGTGGACCCTGCCTTATACCCTGTGCTTCAAGCATAAACTCTGGACCTCCTGGGTCCTGCCCTGAGCAAACAGTTCCTTAGTGGATCAATGAATGGAACTGTAATAAAAAGTCTGAAGAATTTCTATATTAAAGGTGTCAATGTCCTTAATACACGGTACACGGCACAGTAATACCCTGCTGGTTCGTGTCCTGTATACAGTTCCAAGGAGGATTTTAACTTATCTCCTTTTGATTGTATTTAAGGAGTAATTTATGTGAGAACTAAATATTTCTAGAGGAACGTCCCTCGAATTTTGTTATTTATTGGAGCGATGAAAGAAGTAGCCTTTCCTTCACTGCCCTCTTCCCCTCTCCGTGGCGGCCAGGCTTCTGTGCGATCGACACCGAATCTCGGTTTTTGGTCGCACAGCCAGGCTTGGCCGGGGCCCGTATCTGCTTTGTCTCTCTGCTAACACTCTGCAAATGTGTTTTTTTTTTTTTTTCTTTTCGAAACTAAACAGTGATCTGCTTGTTTTGTTTTGGTTTTTTTTTTGCGTGTGCTTTTTCACCCATTCACTTTGCAATGCAGGTCTTATTGGCTGTTTGTCGGTTATCTCTCTGATCATCTGCTTTAGTCAACATTGGTGATTTTGTGGTTTGTCAACTTCAGAAACAGATGGTGCAGGGGGATTTTTTTTCAGCAATTAACCCTTGTGTTTGCATTTATTTATACTACAACCAGAATCTCAGCGCTGCATTTGGGCAGCTATTGTTAATTGTTGCTGACTAAACAGAATGCTGTGCACGTGCTTCCAGGACCCGTTTCAATAATTATAATGTGCAGGGATGTCGGGCCTTTTTTCATCTTGCAGTTCAAGGGCCTTCAAGAAACTTATTTTTCTAGTCATTTTCAAGGGCTGAAAAGTTTTAATACAACACCGCTTAGATCATAGAATCCCATAAGCTGCTGTCTCTGTGTACGTAGAGCAAAACAATTCATTTTTATTAAATGCTCTGCCACGCTCTGAATCCTGTTTAAACTATAGAAAGAATGGGATTAAAAATAGCTTCAAATGGCAGTTTATTCTTGTAATTCTTTTTCGCTTTTTTGCATCCAAAATATTTTTCCAGAGAATTTGGATTCTGGCTGTTCAGAGAGCCTGGTTGTGTTTTGATTTTTCCAAAATGCACCTCATAAGTGTTTTTGTTATTTCCTATAGCTGTTTTAGCCACTGATGTATCAGTACAGATTTTTTACACAGGGTAATGACACCATACTGTTGATGCCTTTAGCTCCAGTATTCCTGGTGCTTTCTTCTAGCCAGTTTGAACTACAAAAAAAAAAAAAAAATGCCACATGTTAGATTTTATCAATCATAAGTATTTGCTTTTTCCTCCATATAAAGTTGTACAGCATAAGTACATTTATTTACGTTTTACACAAGGTCCTAATAGTCCCCTAATCCTGATATTAACATGGGAATAGAATCGCACAGAAACACAGTTCACATTTATTTCTTTGTGCTACATTTCTGACAGCTGAACAGCGAGATTTAAAAATTATTAGTAAAAACAAAAAAAACAGAACTAAGATAAATCCACAAACCAATTTTAAAAGGTTCATAACAATCCAGCTTCTTCACTGCACTCTTTTTACAGAACTTTCCGGACTGGATGTAGTTAAAACGCGGTTTTCCCCCTCGGTGTGTTGCCCTGACCAATTCGGTACAGCTGAGGTCAAGACCCCCACGCTTGCTTATTTATTTATTTCCATTGCATTGTTCACCTCAGCAGTGTCAACCGCTGCCGTGCGTCACGACAAGCCACGAAACAGGGTGGGGGCGAAAAACGGAGCTCGCTCAAAATACGACCAGGGGTCCGGTGCTCGACCCGGCAGCAGCTCACCGGTGTTTATCGGGAACTGAACGCAAGAAGCCAGGGGCTGCTGGCTGCTCCAGCACCTGTAACTTATTAATGTAAAACAATGAAAACTGCGGGCCTGCACGGTGCCATGTGAGGCCATTAACAAGCCGGGACTCTTTTCCTCATTTTTTTATTGCGCTGTTGAGGTTAATTCGTTGGCACAAACTCGGCAATTTAAATTCTTGGGCTGTATTTGTGATCGAGCTCCAAAGCTCGGCATCGAACAAATAGCTTACTTCGTTTCTTGCCTCTTTTTTCTAATTTTCCATCCTTCTCCTGCCACTTTCTTTCATTTCGCATCGGGCTTAGTCATTGGTTGCCGGCTGTTTTGTTTTCACGGTCCAGGTCGCGCGACGCTGTGCGGGAGAACTCGCTCCGGTCGGGTCCCATGGGGGTGGGGGGGCGTGTCGCTTGCTGCTGGCAACCCTCATCCTGCAGGTGGCTGACAGGTGTGTGGGAGGCGCTAGCCCCACAGCCGGCTGAGAGGCCCCGGCCAACTAAAAGAGCAACGCCAGCCATTTCCTGCCATAACAGATCTCCCATGTCCCCATTGCCACATGACGTAGTTCTGACTCAAACCGCAATCTGAGCTCAAGAACTAAACCTACCTTCAGAAAAAAAAAGAGCCAAGAGGTGCATTGTTGTGACAGCCATCTTAATGGCTTTTCTGTGGCCGGCTGAGACTACTCACGAAGGAGGATATCAGGATAAAAACTCTCAGTTGCGACAGTGTGGAGGCACTGAGAACGATTCGGGTTACAGCGAGTGTGGAGAGGCTTGATGGGGGAGGTACACGACCGCTGTGCCTCATGCTGGTCTTACCTAACCAAGTCGACCCCCAGCTGACTTACGGCTACACCTTCCTAAGGACGTACAGGCCCAAGTTGCTAAATCCCTTGGTCAGATTTCCTCAGATCTGGTTTCCTGTCTCAGTTCTGGATTTTTCCAAGTAAATGTCATCTTCACTGTGGGACGTTGTTCAGTAGAAGTCCGACAAGTCAGCAGGTTCCTCTTGCCGCTTGTGTCTCCCTCAGTCTTTTTCATTGTTGGCCTGTTATTTGTATGCATATAAATGTAAAATCTCCATTTATATGGTAAACATAAAAAAGTATAGTATAACTCAGCAGCTGCAGCTTTCCAAAGTGACAGATTGTGTAAAATCTCTGAAGATATGAAAGATGGTAAAAGTGCTGTTATCTGCAGGACTTCTTGGTTGTGATATTACTAAGACCCCCCCCAGTAAACTCACCTTGATGGTTTCCTCACCTCAGGCTTTTAATATATTAAAAGGCTTTGATTGTTTTACAATTTTCACTTGACCATACATGTAAATAAATGCAGGCGGATCAGTAAAGTGTTCTCTCCAGGAACAGATTCTGACAGACCGATCGCTGATTTTACCAGTCTTGTTGAATAATTTACTTCAATCCTCGGTAAAATCAGTTTATGAACTGGAATTATGTTTTTGAACCTGGAACATTTTTAAAAGGACAGCTGATATGGGACATGCCTTTCAGCACAAATTCAGCAGTTCCTATTAAAACTTTTTCTCAAAAAAAAAGGTTAGTAGTTTTTATTTCTGTTGTCGGATTAATTGCGCATGTTTTTTGAGTAGTTCAGATTTTCAACCTAAAATGTGTGTTTAAGTAACTAAATATGAATTCATTCTGTCTCTAATGGTCAGTAACCATTAACGCAGTCCAGCGTTGCAGTGGTCTGGAGCCCAGCACAGAGTTATAGGGCATAAGGAGGGCATAAGCAGTTGCACACGCTCATTCGCTCAAACCTACACACAGTAAGGATCATTTACAGCCGCCAGTTGATTCAAAACACACGTATTTGGACTGTGGAGGAAATGAACTTAGCCACAGTGCGAACATATAAACCCGACCAAAGCGAATTGAAACCCCCGCCTGAACCTGCAGCCCATGTCCTGTGCTGCCTGTTGCATCAACACTTAATAACAAAATAAATGTACTATCTATTAATAACTAACAAACTTGTCCTTTTCAACCACCAGCTATACTGTTAAAGACATGTCTAATACTGCCTGCATGCTGTCTGTCCCCAGGAAAAGTGGCTGTCAAGAAGGAGGACCTGCAGAAGTACCATGGCAAAGACACGTGGTTCCAGCTGCAGCCAGTCAGTGCGGATTCCGAAGTGCAGGTAAGGCCTCGAGACACCTGTGTGCTCCGTGAAGGACTCGCCTCGGTAGAGTGGAAACAGGTTCACAATTCCTCTTCCTCTTTCCAATAACAAAAAACAACAGGTCTAAACAGTGCAATTCCCCCCCCCCACTACCTGCCCCCTTCCTGCGCATTTGGTTCCGCCTCTGAAAACAAGGAACGGCAGAGCGGTTCAGGTCCGCTGGCTGTGTGCCGGTCTCTGGCGTGGAGCGGGTCACTGAACCACCCCGGTACAAACAGCCTTGTGTGCATCACAAACAGCAGGCCTC
The DNA here is from genome assembly GCA_900497675.1 of Arapaima gigas. Lineage (NCBI taxonomy): Eukaryota > Metazoa > Chordata > Actinopteri > Osteoglossiformes > Osteoglossidae > Arapaima > Arapaima gigas. The sequence continues at coordinate 568,704 of UFQX01000150.1, forward strand.
TGCATCAGACGTTATAGCTTCAACAGGAACCGACACCCCATATATTTATAGATGAGAATGGCTGGAAGCAACGGGAAGAAAATTTACTCATTTCCCCCCCTTATCCCGTATTACTCCACAGCCCCTCGGTCTGCTATACACCATCGACAAATGCTTCTGTTCCCCATTGTTTATTGATATTGATCCATGAGTGAGTTTCAGTTTTGATAGCGATGGTAACATTTTCCTGCATAGTTCTCCCTCGCAAAAGCAAATATATTCAAGTGTAGATGTTCACACTTCTGTTTTTTTGGTGTTTGGCTTTGTTGTCTGTTCTGCCAGTGATCTGAAGATTGGTGGGTAATGATATCCGAGTTGTCGGGTGTTAACCACGATGCGCTCCTGTTTTACCAACCGCAGGGAAAGGTTCATGTGGAGCTGCGCCTGAGTGAGGTCATCACAGACAACGGCGTCGTCTGCATCAAGCTGGCCACACGGTAACCCCAACCCAGCGTGCTGCTGCTCGCGCCCGCTATCGAGCCAGAACGTGAGGTTAAACCGCGTGTCTGTAATAAGGCCGTGTTTTTGCCTGTTAGCCGGTTACGCCAGCGTACCTGGTGTCCAGGCTGAGCTGAGTTCTTGCAGGTTGCAGAAGCTGCTTCTGCGCTGCCCTGACATGGAGAAAATGACAGTTTCAGACAGCGACTGTGAGGATAATCTGTTCTTTTCTTGTCCTGGGATCTCAGCCCAGTTGCCTGCTTTCTGTTTACCTTTTCTTTCTCCATATTCATCTGCCTTTGTGCCCAGTACGGAATGCATTCCACGGCACAGCCACCTGTCCCCAGCCCTTCTATCGCTTTGCATCCTGGAGATTCTTCTGCGTTATTACGTTTTTAAGAATAAATCTCCATCCAGCACCACGGATCATTGGATCTGCAGTCGCCCGGATTTTACAGCGAGGCAGCTTGATTAATTGTCGTATCAAATGACATTTGGGACGCTGTGAGTTTTAAATGGAGTGAAACGTGTGGAACTGCATGGCAACGTAAACACGTGTGGCCAAGGTGTTTGAAATGGGCTGGCGCTCAGCGGTTTGAGGTACCAGCACTTCTGTCTTTTTGGACAACCAGGACTCCAGCACTTCTCATAAACTCACATAAATATATATAATAAATCTCATAATAAATCTCATAAACATAAATTCACCCCTCTCCGGGCGAAAGACTGCTCTAGTATATGGACATTATTAATAATAGTCCTCATAGCTGTGTTTAGCTACCCAGGGTGTACTAAGTTGCACGGCAGTTTGGCTTGCGTGCTGCTTTCCACTCTTCGATCCGAGTTTGTGCTGCTGATGCCAGTTCAGGGCGAACCGGCCCTTATTTTTTCCGCTGTTGCTTGAGGTAATGCTGAGGGTGCACTAAACACGCTCCGATGAAAAGAAGACCCGCGTGTACCATACTGAAAGCTTTTTAGGAGTGACGAGCCCCCAAAAACCTCCTTCAACCTGGATGTGTATTTAAGGGTTTTGAGGAGTAGCGTTTAGTTCTGTACAACCTCGAAGTTTGCATGCGCAGAGACAGAAAAGTTTTACCGCTTTATTCAAAGTGGTTCTGCAGATTCGGTGGAGTCGGTACTTTCGGTACAGTCCTGCTGAGGGGTTCGCTCTGTGAAGAGCAGGAACTGACTCGAGTGCAAGGGCTGCTGCCCAGCTTCTCGGTTATATTTGTCTCCGGTGGGGAGTCACGTGTGAGCAGGCCAAGCTGGTGTTATGTAAAAGGGTTTAATGGAGAGGAAGTGCTCAGAGGATCAGGGCTGCTTACTGATGCTCTCCCGGTCTCCCGTTTTTGTTAACGCTCTCTATTCTGTGCTTCATTGATGTCACCATTAAGCTCTCCCAGGTGTTTGTTTTGCTATGTTGCAGACTTGGAGTGACGGGAGACGTCCATCCAGAGTCTACAGGGTGGAGTAGTGGCTAAGGAACAGTTTGAGGGCAAGAAGGTTACAGGTTCATATCCCAGTAGTGACATCAGCGAGACAGTGCTTAAGTCGCATCTCCTTAGTAAGATGATCTGGGTAAGCTCATCTTCTCAGAAAATTATTGAAATAGAAAAGGCTCTATGTTCCATTGGTGTGTGTTATGTGCCTTTTCCACTGACATCTGCAGTATTATGCCAAATCATGCTGACTTCTTTGTCTTTAAAGCATGTCTCTTCACACCATATTTTCTCAGTTTGCACCACAAAGGCTTTAGCCAGGCCAGGAGAGGTGGCCACAAGTCAGGCGTCATCAGCGTGTCTGTATTTCACCGACTGTTGGCGTGTTTTCGTACAGTGTCTCAGAAGTTTCCACCTATAAAGTTGCAAGATGTACTGTAAAATTAAAATGCGACGAAGAATAGCGCTGCGAACATGCAGCGAATTTGAGACTTGGAAGGGTGTTTGGGTCGAGCTCAGTTTCTCCTAGCAGAAAGGATGATCGATCAATTAAAACAATACATTGGAAGAGTCCATATTAGACTATGAAAAATGAAATCATGGCAACTGAACCTAATTTGACAACGTTATTGGTTTGGTTCAGGGTCCTCCCCTCTGACATAGTTGATCATATTTCCGCTCAGTTTTAGTTTATACTGCATTGTTGTTAAATAGTTTTAATGTTTCTCCTTGCTTTACATCAGTGTTTCCCAAATCTCATCCTGGTGAGTCCCTGTGTAATCGTTGTTGAGAGAAATGCATCATAATGCATCATCGTTTGTTATTTAACGTAATATCCACTATTAACGTTTCACAAGATGGGACATGCGGCATTTTATGTAACAATCAGGACACAGGGGACCAGAACAATCCGAAAATGCGATGTTAAAAACCTCCTGAAATCCCGGAAATACAAATCCAGTCACGAGGCTGGAAAGGGCTGAAAATCAGTCAGATATAAGGGTACGGTTTTGGTACGATTGGAATGGTACAATTAAGTTTTAATGTTCCGTGAGATCCACGTCCCTCATCAGAACCAGACTCTTGTCGCCACCAGGGTTCCGATACAGACCAGTCGGAAGGTGGGTTGACAGGCTGTGCTCTGCTGTCCCTGCAGTGTGTTGGAGTGCCAAGGACTGCCTATCGTCAATGGCCAGTGTGACCCCTACGCAGCTGTGTCCTTGCTGGGACCCACCAGGTCAGTGCAAACCATTCCACAGACATTCTGCCGGAGATCCCCGTTTGCCACGAAGGTCGACAAGTGACATAGCTTCCTCCAGGTCACTCTCCCTCTCTTCCGTCAGGTCCGAGGCCAAGAAGACCAAAGTGAAGAGGAAAACCAACAATCCGCAGTTTGATGAAGTCTTCTACTTCGAGGTCAGTTGATCTAAGGAGGCAGTGCATCTGCAGACACAATTCCCTCATTCCCTTAGCTGGAGCCGGAAAAGCACAGTACCCTCGTGCCGCTGTGGCTCCCCGGCAAGATCATTCCATGGATCTCAGAATCCTAGCAGCCCATAGCATCAGCTGGGGTGGTTTTGTTTCCACCGGACCAATAGCAGCCAGGGTTTCGTGATAATAACACAAGTTCTTGGAATTCCATCCCCCACTCCCAGGCCTCACCCTCCCCAAGAGAGGAAGTGGAGTACAGGAGCTCAATTCATTCAGACAAACAGCCTGACAATCAGGTCTCTTTATTTCACTGACACATCCAAGTGCCTTGGAGCTAAAGATGGAATGTGAGTGTGTGAGTGTGTGTGTGTGTGTGTGTGTGTGTGTGCGTGCACGCGCATGCCAGGCTGTGTAAGCAGCGCCTCTGTCCTCCGCCCAGATGGCTTCCCCTAATTAGAGGTCTTCTACTGCAAGATGACTGCACCGACTCTGCTTCTTGTGCAGAGACACAAGAAAGTGTGTCTCATCGGCTTGCAGGCCCCCAGTGCACCCAAGTGTGGCCTCAACCTTTGCTTTCTTTTTTTCCTGTGGTTTCTGGGAGTGGTCTCCAACTTGCAGCCTGAGCTTCCGGGCCTCGGGTCACGGTGAGCTTCAGTACCCGCTGTGACGAGAGCCTGGAGCTCTCTTTCCCCCTCGCCGTCTTGTTTGCATGCTCCCACATCAGCACCCGCCCAGGGCTGAGCACAGCTGTGCGCTTGCATGCAATGGCAGCAGCAGAGCTGGGTGCCTTTAGCAGGGAAGAGAGTGAGCAGAAGCGCTTCTGAGGGCTCGCCGGTCAATCGCAAGATGCAAGATGTCTCAGCACACACCCTCAGCAATACAGAGAAAATAACAGAATGACGCGGGACCTGGGCGTGTGACTCAGCAGTGGCTGCTCATTGTGAAACAGTCAAATTAGTGGTTGAGGTCCACACCTTAAAAAGATGATGCTTTACTGTTTAGTATCGCTAAAATCAAAACTTTGGCGTTGATGATGTGGAGAAGGTGAGACTTTCCACCCTTGTAACGCTGCTGCATGGACCGACGCCCTGCGATGGCTCTGACCCACAGGTGACAAGGCCGCCAAGCTACACGAGGCGTCACTTTGATGTCGAGGAGGAGGATGTGGACAAGATGGCTCTCAGGTTGTATTTTGTATGTGTGTGTGTGTGTGTGTGTGTGTTTAGAGTGATGCACTGGTGTGATTGTGCAGAGAGGGTTTGCATTCGACAGCCTGATGTCCGTATGTGTCGGTTTTATGCTTCTGACGCGCCACTGCTGTCACAGGGTGGACCTCTGGAACGCCAGTAACCTGAAGTTTGGCGACGAGTTCCTTGGAGAAGTCCGCATCCCTCTGAAGGTCCTGGCCCATTCGCGTCTTCATGATGCATGGTAAGGCACCGTGGCATCTCGTGGTAGGATGGTTATGACCCGGTTCCCCTGCTTATCCCTTTTATTAGGTCCTGTTTATTGATCCAGAATTTTTCCCTCGTCCCAGTGTGTGTCTGTCTCTCATCACTCAGTGTGACTCCCTTCCCTCTGATTCCACCGTCTGCCATGGCGGCGTGTGGTACATGCTACTGTCTCTGTCTCCTGTCAAGGCCTCCGTGCTCTACATGTGCTCTGGTGTCTTTTCTCCCTCTCATCTCTCAACAAACCTCCTCTGTGTCTGTCTGCACTATCTCTACAGTATGAGAGCTGTATCACCTGTCAGGCCGCTGTCCTCCCTGGCATTGCGTCCGCCTCTATTGTTTTCACTTGTATTCCGCGTGTTTCACCCACAGTACCCCTTTGTAACTGTGCACCCGCCTACATACGTCTGTGTGTGTTAAACTCTCCCTGTCTCTCAGGTACTTCCTGCAGCCCAGGGACAATGGCAGTAAATCCGAGAAGCCAGATGATCTCGGCTCCCTGCGGCTCAACATCGTCTACACCGAGGACCATGTCTTCCCCTCTGAGTCCTATAGCCCGCTCCGGGACCTGCTGCTCCGCTCTGCAAGTTCCGAGGTGGGTGTGTGTGTGTGCGTGCGTGTGTGCGTGCGTGCGTGCGTGCGTGCATGCGTGCGTACCTGTGTGTCTGCACAATGGTGTCTTCTTGCACGAGGACTGTGTATTATTTTCATGTATAAGGTATAGGACACGAGCTGGTAGTCACACTCAGGGTTGGGCAACACCTCCTCCCCACCATCTTTATTTTTCAGTCCTGGGTGTGATTCGTTCTTTGTGTATGAAAATCAGCCTACTTCCTGTCTGCCGCCTCACACCTGGTTTTCCAGTTTACCTTACACCTGTGTCTGTTGCCTGTGTGCAGCTGCAGTTTCGCTTCCTCTAGGTGTGTCTGTTAACGGTGTATGTCAAAACAGTTTTTGTTCCACCAGTGCACCACCAACTCTTTGGTTTCTGCTCCTCCCTTTGCGTCAATTGCCTGTGCTTCGGCAGCGCATTTTAAAACCACGTGTTTCTGGCGCTTTTCATCCTGCCGTGTGCATGTCTCACATACCTTCTCTCCGTCTCTCTCCGCAGCCGGTCTCCGCATCGGCAGCGCACATCCTGGGGGAGGTGTGCCGGGAGAAGCAGGAAGCTGCCATCCCCCTGGTCCGGCTTTTCCTGCACTATGGAGAAATTGTGCCTTTCCTGAGTGCCATCGCCCAAGCCGAGGTCAACAGGACCCAGTGAGCGCCTCAGATTTGTCTTTTTGCTCATTTGTCCAGCCGGCTGTGCAGGCAGTTTTAACCAGCTACGTGGCCAGGAATGGAGCTCACTGAGCAGCAGTCTTCTGGGTTTCTCATCTCTTGCAAACTAGATATGGGTTCAGACGTGCACAGGTTTGTAGGGCAAAACAATACTGCATGTATGAGGAACCTAACGGCAGTTCTGTTCCGATAACGTTTGTGAGACTTCCGTAAAGATACTGGCATCTGCGGTTGGATGCCTGCTGAATTCTGAAGCAGAACACAACAGATTTATGGTGTAAAGTTTCTGATTTAGCAAACTTTGCTATAGTCCAGGTCATGGAACACAGCCTCTCAGTTCTCTATCTCTGCTCTCATCTCCAGGGATCCCAACACCATCTTTCGGGGGAATTCGCTGACATCTAAGTGCATCGATGAGACCATGAAGCTTGCAGGCATGCACTACTTGCAGGTGACTCTCAAGCCCATCATCGATGAGGTAAGCATCTGTAGTTGGATAGGTAATCAATATTTCAACAGCAATATACTAAAAATACAGACCGCGTGCCAAATAATGGCTGGATACATTATAATAGATCAATAGACAACAATTGAAAGTATATGAATTATGAATCGCTTGTGTGAGCTTTATGCTCAGCCAAAAGGTTCAACCAAGTCTTTTTACTTTGCAGGCTAAGACATTTGTTAACTCTGCTAGATGTTTATTTTCAAGCTGTATCTGTGATATTCGTATTTTTATCCTTCTGTTTCCAGTGCATCTGACATACTGTAAGGCTACTTTTATATCAAGACCTTTTCATCCACCCACCCATCCGTAACCCCTGGTCCAGTGTAGGGTTGCAGTGATCGTGTCCACACAGAAGTGAAGAGAACAATGCAGTGTTTTTTCAGTCGTTTTCTACAGCAGGTTTGTAACAAGGTGTGTCTGGTCTCCCTGTAGATCTGTGCTGATCACAAGCCCTGTGAGATCGACCCAGTGAAGCTGAAGGAATCTGAGAACCTGGAGACCAACAAGGTAAGAATGAAAGGAGCCTCAACTTTACCTGAATAAAAATGCATGCCAAAACATACAGGTGTGTTTTTTCACCTCACCTTGTTGGGATATGATTTAGGAGAGTAAGCCCTGGATGTCCTCACGCATTAAAATAAATTTTTTCATGAAGTTTTTGTGTGTCGTGCCGTGGGGTTGGGGTTGGCAGTTCCTTGATCAGAATAAGGTAACCATGAAGGAAGGAGGAGGAAACCCACCAACATAACAGAGTTGAGGCTGTTTTGTAAGAAGGAATGGTCTAAAATTCCTCCAAGCCGATGTGCAGGACTAACCAACAATTACCAGAAACGTTTAGTTGCAGTTATTGCTGCACAAGGGGGTCACGCCAGATACTGAAAGCAAAGGTTCACATACTTTTGCCACTCACAGATATGTGTTATTGGGTTATTTTTCTCAATAAATAAATGACCAGGTCTAATTTTTTTGACTCATTAGTTTGATTTGGTTCTCTTTATCTACTTTTAGGACTTGTGTGAAAATCTGATGTAGTTTTAGGTCAAATTTATGCAGAAATATAGAAAGTTCACAAACTTTCAAGCACCACTGTATGTTTGCTTCCTATAATTCTTTTAATTGATGTCTTGTTTGCCGCTCGTTGAAATGAGTCGTACAAACAGAGTTTCTTATAAATATGCCCATATCCTGGTATCTGAGTGTAACTGGTTCCTAGAAATGCAGGTTACAGTGTTAGAAACTTGGATAACAGGAAGTTGTTTCCATTATTCCTTACGAGGACAATTATTATTCCTTCTGGGTTCATCCAAAATTAATTTCCCCAAAAGATCCCCTAACACTCTAAAATACCTGCTTCAGTGCGATAAAGAGCACTTTAAACACCAATTACCTGATTGCCAGACGGGATTTGTGTGTTTATATGCAGTTACTTTTTTATTTAGCATCATACAGGATGTTTTCTTATTAGTAGTAATAGCAGTGAACATTTAATAGTCAAATTGATGTAGAAAGTGAAGAAATAAAAACACTATATAATATTAAGAAAATACAATTAACCACCTGTAATAGGCTGCTTGTCAACCGAAGAGAAGTGAGCGAAATCATAAAAGTGCAAACTGCATTTAAACGTGGTTTACCTCATTTTATTTTACCCTCAACTCTTTTTATCGAGTTATTAATATGGATTGCACTTTACAGATGCAAATTATTTTGGCAGATCTACCGGTTTATAGATTGTTGTTGCAGTGCATGGATTCACATCCTTTTGACTCTATTGACGCTGTGGTGTGTGTGTGTGTGTGTGTGTGTGTGTGTGTGCGTGTGCGCACGCACAGCTGAGAGCTCGTCTGTCCTTCTGGCTTTGAATTTGCTGCCTCTTGCCTTTGTCTGCAGGAAAACCTTCGCCAGTATGTGGACCGCATCTTCGCCGTCATCACCAAGTCCGGTGTCAGCTGCCCCACTGTAATGTGTGACATTTTCTCCTCCCTGAGGGAATCTGCAACCAAACGTTTCCAAGGTAACCAGCAGTGCTCCTCAGCTGCTATGCTTCAGATGGTTCAAACCTTGTGATGGAGTCAGTGTAATGTCTTGGTCTTGGTTTTGGTTTTAGACCACAGCCATTCCACCAAGGTCAGTCATGAAGCCTAGAAACCTATTTTAAGCAAGTCATGTAACTTTGAATCAAATCTAGTCCAAAGTGAACTGTTTTGAACATTAAGACTTGCAGTGTTTGTCTACTCCGGAACCACTAAAGGTGGTGTAAACATTAGTTACAATATGAACCACAGAAGTGGTGTAGTACTCCTGTGCCTTTTGAGGAGCACACCTCTTCCTGTTGACGTTGCCCTTCTCTTTACTATTCCACATCTTCAAACTTTCTGAACATCTATTTCCCCCTGCTGGACAAACTGTACCAGTACATAACCATCCACTGTCCGTATTAATGTTGCTTGAGGGTGCGCACCCCCCCCCCCTTTACCCCCACCACAACTCTGATCGTCTATAAATACTCTCAGTTTTCGGCATGAGTTTCAGAATTAAAGCAAAAGTGAAAATTTTAGGCTCTCCCAACTTTGCGTTCCACGATTCAGATACATGTAGCTGGTAATTTCTAAGTAGTACCTTGCAGAGGATTCCGCTCCCAGCTCTTGCACGAGTGGTCTCTAGGTTTAACTCCTAAACTGCTTAAACTTCCTCGACTCCTAGCCTCTGCTTCAATCCTAAAGACGGGTGAATGATGTGCTGGAATACGTGAGCGTGTGCTAGGAAAATCGTGCTTCTATTGAAGTGTCATTAAGTGAGATTACGGTGCGCAAATGAATGTTATAAATGCATTTACAATCTTGAACTGAGTTTTTTTTTTGTGGAACCTTGTATGATTCATCAACATTTCCTTATGCAGAAGATTTGGAGTAAGTCCCCTGCGAGCGTCATACAGATTGCGTCCAGTTGGCCTTATTTTGCAGTGAATGATTTTTTTACCCACGTGTATAAACGCGTAGATGTGTACGTAGGTAGGTTGAGGTTGTATTTATGTGAAAAAGTCGGGGTGTCTTGACACTCTCTCTGTTTCCTTATTAGACCCAGATGTTCGGTACACGGCAGTCAGCAGCTTCATCTTCTTGCGGTTCTTTGCCCCAGCCATCCTGTCCCCCAACCTGTTCCAGCTGCGGCCACATCACCCCGTAAGTCCAGTGCTCGGCTGCTGGTGAACGTGCAAGCTGCCTGGTTTAGTGCTGCCTAGCGTTGTTGTGAAAACTAACCGGACCACGTACATCCGTACAGGATCCGTTTACCTCTCGGACCCTGACTCTCATCTCCAAGACAATCCAGACACTGGGGAGCCTGGCCAAGTCCAAGTCTGTGAGTCAGTTTGCCAGTCATATAGTAGGGTTAGTCCTTGTGGAGACGTCTAGAGGTGCCTACAGCAGGACATGAAGGTTGATGACGATGGTGATGGTGTCTTTCTCCGTTCTGGTGCCATGGAGGTATCTGCCTGTCTGCCTTCCTGGATTTAAAAGGAACCAGCTACTAATGGCAACATCTCTCTGTGCAGGCCAATTTCAAGGAGTCCTTCATGGCTTCCTTTTATGACTTCTTCAATGACCAGAAATACGCAGACGCCGTGAAAAATGTAAGAAATGGCAGATTTTTTAAAATTTAGTTTGAAGCCATCGGCCTGCTGTGGTAACGTTAACAGCCAAGCCGCTGTCTGACCAGAGCGGTGGCTCTGCTTGAACTGCAACAAGATGTGTCTGTTTATTGACTTATCCTTTTATGTGAGCATTGTATGTGTGTCTAAATCTCCCTCTTTGTTTGAGATGCAAACAATCCGAGCTCGCTGTGTGTCGACTATAGACACGGTTTTCCATCGCTTGCTCGAGGGAGTTTATATTCAGTACACTGTTCTCTTTATATACAGTGCTCTTTCTGTGTCTTTGGATGACATGTAAACTAATCTGCACTCCATGTAACTGCTGTATATAGTAATGCATAAAAGAGTTGTGTATATACAGACTGTAAATATCAGCAGTTGATTCCACTCATGGGAGGCAGCTGCACATGCAGGTTTTTTGTCTCTGAGCATTTAGGAACTCCAGTGTATAAATGTTTTTTTCAGTTTTTCTTTCTCCTTTCTTCAGTTTCTGGACTTGATCTCATCATCTGGGAAGTGGGACCAGAAAAGCATTGAGACACCGATCATGTTGAAAGAAGGGTGAGATACTGGTTACATAACCACATCAATGAAAGCGCTATCAGAGACGAGCAGAAGCCCAGCAGTTCTATAAAAAGCAACTATTAAGGATGTGGGTCAATATAACCCTTTTTTTTTTTTGCCATGAAGGAAGTCAGATTGTCGACGTTGTAAATGACATAAATGAAGTTAGAGATGTCTTACTTCTAAAGATGTATAGTGGAGGAATGCCTTCTGCCAGATGACACGTTCGTGTAGACAGGAGACGCCACATCTTATCTACATATCAGAGGAAGATTGTGTGTTACCTGTACGTCAGTGGAGACCAGCATGTTACAGGGAGCAGCAATATTCTCCCTGTTAGAGAAGACTGAGTGTTTGAGCAAAGTATGGAAGAGAAGTGGTTATATGATGTCTGTGCATCAAACAAGGGCGACATTGTCTCTACATTGATGTGTTAGAAAGAGGCACGGTGTTTTGTGAGTGTCAGAGAGCAGGGAGGGCAAGTCCTGGGTTGTCTGAATCTCTCTGTCTTCTCTGCTGGGCACAGGAGCGTAAATTTTATCATAAACAGAATTGACGGAAAAGGGTCGTGTAGGTAAGAGTCTGGCTCTACAGCGCAGTGACCCAGCCTCCGCCTCCTCATCCTTGTGTTCTCAGCTCGTAGTTGGATGATATTTGTAGGAGAAACTCTTTCCTGCCTTTTTATGAGATCTTAAACCATCCATCCAATATTGTGAACTACTTTATTCCGATCTGGGTCATTACAGTTCAGAGCTTATTCCAGAAGCATCGGGCGTGAGGCTGCACCCTGGACAGGATGCTAGTCGATCACAGGGTGGATCCGCACACTCGCAACAAGCAACTTAGAATGACCAGCTAAACACATCTCTTTGGACTGTGGGAGGAAGCCGGAGCATCAACCAGAAATCCACACAGGCACAGGGAGAACATGCAAACTCCACACAGAGTGGGCTGAAATCGAATCCACACCCAAGCCGCCCAGGCGCTATGAGGCAGCAGCGCTACTCGCGGAGCCTCCGCGGCTCTTGATCTTAAACCAGCTTCTCAAACATCTATGATTTTTCTGTAGTACATTGAAATTCATTCATTTAGCAGACACTCTTATCCATATCAGTGTACACCAAAATGCTTTTGAGAAGCACAGAATAGCTGAGCTACGGCACAGGGATAAGTGTAGTGGAGTACAGTTACAGCTATAGACCTACAGACCTGTAGTACACATACGAGTAGCAGCAAGCAAAAGTGCATTTGATCCACAGATGAAGAGCTGCAGATGCGCACACACACCATTCTAGAAGCACAGTCAGTTTGTGTAATATTGCTATTTTTGCCAGGATAATGGTGTAGCATCATAGTATACTTAGAGTTGTAGCTTAAAGCTAAATCTCTGGCTTTATTACAGCATAGCTACAGCTTTGGGCCCGATGCTGCTGGGATAGGCTCCAGACCACCGAGACCCTGGAATAGGACAAGTGGTTAACAATAGAGAGTAAGTGTAGTATAGTAGTAAGTGTTGGAGACCCATAAGGCCGTTTTTAAAGGAAGAGCACCACATTCCTTACAGTATTCTTACAGGTGTGTAATTGTGAATACTGTTTGGAATTGGTTTCTCCCCAAGGTGGCCACAAAGGACCGTGATCGGCGTACGTGAGAGACCAGGATCTTTCACGCCTGAGCTCTGGTCGCCGATGACAGTTACTAGGTTTCCTCAGCCTGTAAGTTGCCCCCGGGGGGGGTTTCCCTGTAAACTGTTTCTAAACAGGGGCGTCACACTTGTTTCCTGGCTGGACGTGTTTATGCGGGTTTTTGTTCCACTTTTTTTGCTCGATCTTTAATTACATACTTAACTCTGTTAATTGGCCAACTAGGAACTGAGCTCCACATAATCTGTCCTCAACACCGCGCCTCACCTCCACCATGTAATAGCGCTTGGCTGGTATTTATTTTGGTCGGTGTTTATTTGAAAAGACAGTTCACCGAGCCAGCAGCTGTGTTTTTGGTGCAACTTTCTTATCTGATCAGTAGGTTCCACAGTTAGAAACCAGTAATGTGTACAGTTCTCATAAAAAGGCCCCACCTTAATTCCCTCCTTTAACAGCCCATGAATGTTGAGTAGGAGAATATTCTCACCTCTGCTTTTTAGCTGTAACGATGACCCTGTGACCGCCGTAGATTGCCGTCCCTAGTGAGCAAATCACTCCAGTAGGTGCATGGTGATAGAATCCCCATGTGTGCTGAGCAGTGATTACAAAAAGCAAAAAAGGTTGGTGAAGTCTGACAGAACTTGAGGAAGCTGTACAGGTGAAGGAGTTCTTCATGCTTCAGATTAAGATAAGGACTGGTACGCGTGGCCAGGCCTCGAAAAACAATACAGAGGTAACGCTGGCCTCTGTCTTGCTCTCACCAGATTCATGATCAAAAGGGCACAGGGAAGGAATCGATTTGGAATGAAGAACTTCAAGAAAAGGTGGTTCCGTCTCACCAACCACGAATTTACCTATCATAAAAGCAAAGGTAACACCAAAGGTTTGTTAGGAATCATTTTTCAACCTCCTGTTCTTTTCAGCTGTAACCCCATACCTTCGTGTGTAATGAACTTGTGGTGTTGGTGTTGGGATGCTGTGTCCCAGTGTTTGTTTGTGGTGTTCGTCATTTAGTCCGAGCGTAATGGTGAGTAGCCGTTGTGGGATGTGATCCCATTGTCAGTGTTTGACTGTCACGTAATCTAAAGTTGATTGTTGTGAAAATAATGCGTGATGTGGACCTGACTTGGTTTTGGGCACAGTGTGTGGGGTAATGCAGGTGCAGTGGTGGCACCTATTTTCTGAAAAACATGCATACGGTGAGGGGACGGTTGGTTTGGTCTGGCAGAGGCTATGTTGTGAAACCTAATGGAATGCGTCCAACCCCTATGCTGACGGTTGTAAAATCTCATAACTCTCTATTGTGGTTGCTCAGGTGAGAATGCGCTCTGCAGCATCCCTATTGAGAACATCCTGGCCGTGGAGAGACTGGAAGAGGAGTCCTTCAAGATGAAGAATGTAAGAGCCTACTTGGTCACCTCAACACATATTAACCCAAAACCAAACACAATGGCTTCAAACCAAACTGGCACAGACCCAACATGATGATTCCAGCCTGCACTGACAGACCCAACCCGGTGACCACCATCCACGATCGTATAGACTCAACTCAGCAATCTCCACCTAGACTGACACAGACAGCGCACACAGTGACCGCCATCCGATCTGATACGACCCCAGCACAGTGACCTCGACCTATAATGTCACTGACTCAACACCATAACCTCAACCTGCTTTGACACACCCATCATGATGACCTTCACCCACACTGATGTAGGCTTTGCATAATAACCTCCATCCATAATGACCCAACACAGTAACCCCATGCATATTCCAACTACTGTGACCAAAGGCCCAGGCACTGTGACCTAATACATACTGTATTTGTCTATGTATTTGAAGCAGAGGTTTACCTTTTCTGTACTTTTCTACATGGTGGCAGATGTTCCAGGTCATTCAGCCAGAGAGGGCATTATATATCCAGGCCAACAACTGTGTGGAGGCCCGTGACTGGATTGACATCCTGACCAAAGTCAGCCAGTGCAACCGCAAGCGCTTGAGTACCTACCACCCCTCCGCTTACCTCAACGGCCACTGGCTGTGCTGCAAGGTGTCATCAGACAACGCCCCCGGCTGCACACCTTGCACGGCGTGAGTTTCCCTCAATATGTGCAGCACCTTCTTAACTGTTTGACCTCCTGGAGGTGGCGCTAGAAGAACACACATTACCTTAAAGGTGATATCGTGTTAGCTTCTTGTGTGTTGAGTTGGGGTGTCTCTCATTCACCTCTTCGTTCCTCCGCCAGCGGCCTCCCTGCCAACATCCAGCTGGACGTGGATGGAGACCGTGAGACCGAGCGCATCTTCTCCCTCTTCAGCACCTACACGGCAAAACTGGTCAAAATGCAAGGTGATGCTGCACAAATGCCTGGGCGTGAGTGGGAATAACGTGTGCGTGACGTGACCTCCCGCAATCTCACAGCTCTGTCCGTTACCCCTTCCTAGAGGCGTGCGGCAGTAAATCTGTGTACGATGGGCCGGAGCAGGAAGAATACTCAAGCTTCATCATAGATGACCCACAGGAGACCTACAAGACGCTGAAACAGATTGTCACTGCCGTGCGAACACTGGAGCAGGAGCACGCTCAGTACAAAAGGGATAAGTTCAGGAAGACCAAATATGGCAGTCAGTAAGTCCTTCGTCGCTCAGGCCACATTAGCAGTGGCCTTCAGTACGCATGACATTTCAGCCATAGCGCACATTACTTGCTCGGTTCCGACCGTGTGTCAGTAAGGGTGCCGTGTCGTAAAGAGAAGTAAAATCGTGATTGTTGTTCGTAGGGAACATCCGATTGGAGACAAGAACTTCCAGTGCTATATTCGCCAACAGTTGGAGAGCTCCACCTACTCCATCTGAAAAACCGGCTTCCTGGGTAAAGGTGAAGTGAGCCTGGCCGCACTGCCAGCGACAAGCCGTTGCGCTCGTACGAAGAAGAAAGGCCGTGCGTCGGAACGCGGCCCGTCAACGCAGAAACGTGGCCTCGGGCTGCGCGGGAACGGGAAAACAAAGTGTCAAGCTAACTCCAGTATTTTTGTATGAAGTATCAAGCTAAAGGACTGCTTTCTCACCAAACGGGGTGACAACAGCTATGCACTTTAATCATCCCTAAGTCGTGGATGAAGTAGCTCTGCGTCACAGCGCATTTTCTCAGCTGTATCCTGTGAGATTTTTGTTTTCCAATCATTTTTTTTGAGAATCATCAGTCTTTTAAAAAGTCTTTTGAAGTAAATGTTTTTAGTGTTAAAATTCCCATTGAATTTCAAGTCTTCAAGAACAAGTTGTTACCAGCCACCCCACAGTTTTGTTCACCTGGTGTTTTAGCTACGGATGGACAGTAATCCTTTGGTATGCATGTTTGAATGTTTCTTAGCGTGTGTTTGTCTACCTTTTTATTACAGCAACAAAGGATTTTCTTCTTCAGTGCATTAGTGCGTGTGTTTCAGTAAAATGCGTTTTTAATCGGAGCGTTTTTTGCAAAATCAGTTTGTTGTACACCACCTGGATTCCTGTCTTGTTTTCTGGTCCATTTAAAACAGACCCCAAGGGCCAATAAGACATTGTGTGGCTCAGAAAGCAATAGTAATGGTTGTATTACTCCTTCCATCAATTCATCCTCTGAAATGTTGTGATTTATTCTGATGGTTCATCAAGGTACAGGGCACGTGGAGATTCCACTGCTCTCTAACAGATTACATGTACTAAGTGGGAGCAAACTTAGCAACATCACAACTATTTTAAAAACCGAAAAATTTTACGGCATACGTTGGTTTTCTGTGCCGGTTGTTTGTAAACTTAAATCGGTGGCGAATTTTTGTGAATTTAAATTGTAAGCAATCGTGGATTCAGTTCCTCTAAACACACATTGTCTTTTTTTATATTTGTGTCTTTGTACAGAATCTTAAACGTAAGAAATGTCTTTCTACCTTTGTGTTTCTGTGGAACATCCTTGAGCCGTGTGTGGCCGGTTAAAGGAGATGCCGAGTATTTATGTTTGCGAGTCAGAAGTATCTGAACCTGTGAGCACGAGGTTTTGTGCGTATGGATGCTTGTGTGAAAGAGAGCATGTAGCTATTTGTTGTGAGTGCATGTTGGCAGTAGATCACGGTGAGAAAAAGTCAGCCAAAGCCGTTATTTGGACAGTTTCTTGAGCTGCGACCAGCAGGTGAAAGGAACCCCAGGTAAAGGAAATGTTACGGGACACCAGCAGCATTGAGGGTTTAGTGACATGTTGTTACAGCATCTCATTGACATCAGAAGAAAGTGATGTGACACGCAGGGTCACTGCACCATAGTGCTCTTGCTCCATTCTTGCAGGGCCATAGCAGCACTGAGATGATGTTATAAGCTCTGTGTGCCACATTTTGTAGATGGTTTATTTTTGAAGGCTTCCAGTGCTGTTTTCCTTTTGAGGATACTTAGGGTTAGCATTTTATTATGACATTAAACAATTGGCAATAACCCCACAAACATTACCCTGCTAACTGTTTCAGTATTCCGTTTTCTCATGCAATTTTTTATTGGACAGGTTTATTTTAAAAGTTAAACTGTACGCATATTGTAAACTGCATATTACTGACCATCGACATTTTAATCAACCAATAGTCATGAAAATACTCATAATGGAAATAGTTCCGTTGGAAAAGTTAATTTGCAGCTACTCCCTGAGCTGATTGTTGGCAACTTCCTCAAAAGAAAAACAGATTGATAAAGGAAAATGTATTTTTATTAAAAGATATGACTTATGACACGTGTACAGAAGCAATTGTTAATGGAAAGCAAACACTTCTCTTTGGAAAATGAAGGCAATATTAATGGTCACGTTGTCCCTGGGTTTTTATTCAGCCGGATGTTTTCCTTTCGAGGCACTTGCATCATATTGCTGAAAACAAAGAATCCCGCAGATATTCAACACAACAGCTTATTTCACTGATAAATCATGGGTGGTTTTCTTATTGAGGCTTTATAAGTTTCAGTGGCTTTAAAAGGATTAAAGGTAATCTGTTGCAATACAACTATTCTGAATTGATCAACAGAAGAAAGAAATCAACTTTCCTAATGTTATATTTTATTTAGGCTGACAGTGGCTGTCGTGATTTGGTTATCCTATGACAGTGGATGACAGTAACAGCTACACGGTGGCTTTTCCTAAACTGTTTGAAATGAACCTGCATTGAGCAAAGTGAGAGGCGGGCGGTAATGGAGGGATGGATGATTATATGAAATAAACTCCTTGTACTGAAAAGGCAAGGAAGGAATAAAGAACCAAATGTACAGACTTAAGAACCAAAATCTTTACTTTGGACTGAACTGGCCAGCAGTTCACATTTTACTCACACATGGAACAGCCTTTTGTGGTTTTATTAACACTGTATCAGAGAGATCAATCCGGGACGAACCATTTCTCCTAGTAATTCTTGTATCGTACAAATAACAGGGAAGACATAAATCTATATAAACGGTTATAAAATATTTTGACAATCATAATTAGAAGGAACTGCACACAAAACAGGGAGACGGCAGCCGGGCGGCAGGTGGTCAAGAATGTGGCGATTGGAGCCGTGGACGCGCTGCGCTTGGACTCCGCTCCCTCTGCGGGTCCCCGTGGTGGGGAGGGGGGGTTCACACGTGTGCAGAGTAAAGCCCCGGAGGAGAGCTGATCCGCAGAGCTGTGCCGAGGCCTACAGCGAGGAAGTACGCCGTGACGATGTGGGAAACGCGCCGGGCGCTCCGGGGCACCGCGGCCCGCCGCCCCCTGCTGCTGCTGCTGCTGCTGGAGCTCGTGCTGGGCGTCGCGTGCCACGGCCAACGCTGTGAGTGACGTCCGGGAACCGCGAAATACCGCCGTTCGCCGCCGTCCCTCGGACGTGTGTGTGTGTGAGAGTGAGTGTGTTCTCTCCTCACTGCACCGTGACGATGGGTGTCGATGGGCAGGCTGTTCACTGTGAAGTTAGGCTAACTGGAAAAAATGCTCAAGTCCGCTTGATTTCACTAGAAAATGGGAGCAAAAGTCTTTGAAACTGTTTTCGTTACTAACAAATTTGAGTTGAAACACCGAAGCTGTCTTTATGTCAGCGCGCGGAATGGTTTTCAAGTGGGAAAAGTTTTGTCTTTTGCTTGGTTTTTTTCTTTGTTGTTTGGGGCAAGTGGCCTGTGTCAGTGTTTCGCATCCCTGTGTGTGTGTGTGTGTGCGCGCTCGGCTGCGCGTTCATAAACATGTATTCCGCACAAGTCAATGAACTGAATAATGACAATGAAATTGTTTGACCAGGGATTTTCTGCCAAGAACTGCCTGGAATTTTGTTGTAGCCGTTCCCAAAATGCGAGTGTGTGTGTGTGTGTGAGTGAGAGAGAGAGACCCCAGCATTTTCCTTCTGTTTTCAGTGTGGTTTCGACCAGCAGCATTAGGGGGTCAGGTGGTGTAAAGGTAAACCTGTTGTAACCTGTTGTGTATCGCTGTGTTACCCCTGATGTGAAGGTAAGTGTAAGTGTACTGTAAGTGCCGTCGAACAGGTGGACGCCGCAGAGAGTGTGTGTGCGCCGTCATTCGTACGTTCCATGTAACGTAGTCTCAACCTCTTTCCAGGCCTCGGTAACCTTGCCGTGTGTGTGGTGCGCGCGCGCTTAGGCCTGGTGGACCGGGAAGCGCGGCCTCTGCTCCGTCATAACTAGTGGTTAACTGATATTCAGTGGCTTTACATAACTGTCTGTCTTGTAAGTTCTGTGGTTACCGGCATTGGCAATCAAAGGGGCGGAATTAGTAAATGATTTATAAAGTTAATCTCTCATTGCGTGTAATGCACACGATTTTATCACACAGTTGAACTGAGATATATGGACAGTACTTGCCATCCTCATCCACAAACATGGGTCTCAGAATCAACTTTTAAAAAAAACACTGCTTGACCAAAAAGGACCTGAAAGTCAATAAAAGCAAAGAAGTGTTGCGACACACTGGCTAAACCATCAGGACTCTGGCAGTTTAACAGCAGCTCAGCATTTACACTTACAGTACATTTTTTTTCTTAGCGGACACTCACAACTGGCACAGAGTTTTACATGCAGATACATCGCTGTAGAAGCGGTTTGTTTATCTGTAACCACTATATTTGCTGGCAAACATAACATTAGCAGAGTATAGAATTGTGTGAAATATGAATGTGATTGTGACAGATGACGTGATGTAAATTTAAGGAGGTGTTGGGTGGAATATAACAAGCGGTGAAAGATGCTGCTTTTTGAGTTGACCTTTCTTGAATGCTGTAAGAGATTCAGCAGCTCTGAGGGAGAAAGGGCTCTCATTCCTCCACATAAGAGCCGAAACTGAGAACCTGCAGATTATCGATTTTTACCCTCTAGTGGGTGGGACTACCAAATGGCTTGAGGTGGAGGAACATGACGCTGTTGCTGGGGTGTAGAGAAAGAGCAGACCCTGCAGGTATCAAGGTCCTTTGACTGTCTTCTAGGCCATAACCAGAGCTCCATCAGCGCTAAAGGCCCTTAACCTTCCATCCTGGAGACATTTGTGTTCATTTATGATTTAATTTCACATACCAGCTGTCCTAGATACGTAACAAGATGGGAATCACTGCTTGTGTTTGTCTTGTTATACTGTATAATCATAGCAGTGAAATAACCTGTTGCTATGAGTGTCTCCCGTCTTTGACGGTGGCTGTGATTGTTTGAGGCTGTCTGTGCTCCAGTCCTGCAGCCAAACACAGCCTTGCAGTTCCTGTCTCGTCGCCGTCGAGCAAATTCACTCCTCGAGGAGACCAAGAAAGGAAACCTGGAAAGAGAGTGCATCGAGGAGCTCTGCAACAAGGAGGAGGCACGGGAAATCTTTGAGAACCAGCCAGAGACGGTTAGCCTCACCTATCAGTTGCATTTTCTGTCTGAGATGTTTAATTGGGACATTTTATACATTTTCTAGGATTAAGATGTTTAGTTTAGAATCTTTGCTGTGTTTTCACCCAAATGACTCAAAATATTTCATAAGATAAAGTGGATCTTTAATGTTAGGGGACAGCAGTAAAAATTTAAGCCACTTCTGCAGTGACTGGTTTATGTTTGCAGGCCTAGTGGTTCCCACCCCTTTTTTCCCCAAGGGACCCTTATTTTACATGTTATATATTGCCCCCCCCAACTGCATTTACATGCCAAATTTTGGCATGTACATGCCAACAATTGGCTGTGTTAAACCAAACCTGCAGCTATATTGCTAATAAATTCACTGATGCATATTTAACCTTTTTTGGAAACAAAACTCAAATCAAATTTGCCAAGTGACCCTAATGGAAACTCTGGCGACCCCTAGTGGGGGTCGCGACCCCCAGGTTGAGAACCGATGGTCCAACACACAGTAACAACAGGTGTTGATTAACATCCAGCAACTCAGCATTTCCTACCGTTCTGCCTGTGTGCCTGGGGATGCGTTGTTACTTTTCCAATTTAAAATCATAAGTAAATAATGTTTTACCTGTATATGCTTTTTGCCCCCAGTCCTGACACAAGGGGGTTTAGCTTGATAAGAAAGTAATTCCACGATAGCTCTACATGACAAAAATGATGCAAAATGTTGTTGCGTGTTTGTGTCTAATCATTTTAGAGCGGTAGTTATGAACTACATCAGTATCAGTAGAGTAAAATACAGAAAATGGGGGCAGTATTTGTTCTGGCCTTGTGTGATCTGTTTGGTTTCCTTGTTTTTTGCCTTCATTTTTTTGACACCATAATTCCATGTTTCCTTGATGTATGTTTTCATTGGTCTCAGTGCTGACATTCCAGTGTAGCAGTGGGGGAAGAGAACTCACAAAACACATGTATTCTGGAAACTCTCCTTGACTCATGCTCTCTCTTTGCTTCCCAGGACTACTTCTATCCCAAGTATGTTGGTAAGTTTTCCCATAAAATGCTTATTTGCACCTGAATAAATCTGTTCAACAAATACGTTCATAGTGAGGGTTATATTATGAAAGCAGCTTAGACTAAGTGAAACCTTCAGACCCTTAGGCCAAAACACTGAATTTCTCCTTCAGTAGATGTGAGAGCAGCATTGCTGCGTGACACACGCCTGGGACACAAAAGCGTGCCTGCCTACTCTGATTTTGGAATGGACGATTTTCCTTTGATTTCTAGATCTGACAAACTCGAGCTTTATATTTTCAAAGTCAACTGCACTTCTGTTCACTCTTTCAGACTCTGTGATTCTCTTTTCCACCAGTTGTGCAATAACCCTGTATGGCTACAGCCCCCATGGGAGCCTACAGAGATCAAAAGAAAATTGCTGAACTTTAAACATTGTCATGCTACTTCTAGGAAGCTGCATCAGCCCTGCAACCTAAACTCACTTTAATGTCACTGCAAGTATGGCTGGACAAATGGTCCTGTGTTTGTATTTCAGTGTGTCTGGGGTCACACCGTGTTGGAATCGACAGCCCCTTACCTGAAGCTGGAACTTCCTCTGACCTGCGCACGTGTGTAAAAGGTGGGCTTGTTGGGCTCACTGTCCATTAGGGATCCCTTCTGGTCTTTTCTTTTGAGTGAAAAAATATCTAATTATCTATCAAATATCTTCTGTGGAAGTCACGAGTACATATGTTATGCGAATTGGACTTACTGAGATGAACATTTAAATATATTCATTTAGCAGACACTTTCCTCCAAACTGCACAGCCCTTCAAGGTGTCAACTTGTTCCATGACTGTGAATTCATTTGCATTATTTTCAATGACTACTTTTATGTTTATTGTTCCATTTAGCATTTGCCATTAAAGGTTTAATTAATACATCAACTTTGAGTGTTATGTGCATGTATGTTTTAATTTTGAATGTTTATTAAGTGTAGTACAAATAGTTATAAAAAGAGCTCAGGAGCATGTAAAAAAATTTTTGCCGCTGAAACTACTGGGAATGGCATGTTAAAGTTATGAGAATTCACCTTATAAACAAGTCTCCAGTTCTGTATTAGCCTCATAAGGTGGGGAAGTTTACACATATAATCGCCAGTAAAGGTTCTTAACCTTTTTACCACCATATTATACCTGAAAGTGACCTTAATGTTTTACACCTCCTGGCCTCCCCCAGATTAACCAGTGAACCAAATAGGACACAATTAAGCTGCATTTTGTTTCTAGCCATTTTGTCACATACATAAAAATGTAATGGTTACTAAATTATAAAAGTTCTTCAGGGTTATCTTGATGTGGTGACTTTGGTCCATAACAAAATCAGTAGGATGGTTTTGGATAAGTTATGTAGGTGTATTTAATTGATAAGCTAATTGTGTTCATTTCAATTCATATTAATTATAAAGAATTCTAAGCTTTCAATATATTTTCTGGGAGGCATTTCACATCAGTCCACCTCTGGGGAGGAACATGTATACACACTCAGTTGTGAGGGGATCGTGGGACCTTTGGAATCATTTTGATTTCAACATGAATGGTTCCTGAAATGTGATCTGATGTTCATCTAAGTCATAGCAATACCTGAAGTCAGACTTGTTTCGTGTTTCTCTTTCTGCGTGTTTGCGCATTACTTGTGGATCTCCTGCAGAGATCAGTGACCAGTGCATTCCACTGCCGTGCTATAAGGAGGGATATGAGAAGTGCATTGATGGACAGGCCTCGTTCAAGTGTGTGTGCAGACCCGGCTGGAAGGGTCCACGCTGTGATGAAGGTAGGCATGGGGCAGTACGTAGAGAAGGGTGGGTGTAAAGCCAGAGAAAAATTGGTACGCTGGCTACACAGTTTACATGTAGGACCCCAAGACTGTTTATACCTCATTTTGTTCATAACACCAAAGTCCCCTTTTCCTCTTACGTAAAAATCGATGAAAGTCCAACAATACAGATATCCCTTTATTTATCTGCAGTTTAGGTTCTGTAAAAACATGGATAAAAATGACAGTTTAAGACTTTTTATAGCCTTATTACTTTTTTATTACCTTTCAGTTACAGAAAAATTAAAGCTAATTTAAGGTTGCTGAAAATAAAGACACAATATCACCATGGACTTTTACTCAATGCATGTTTTTTTTAAACAATTTCTCACATAAATATATGCGACCTTTGTCATGTTCCTGGTTTCCATATTAACAAGTTTGCCTCTTAATAACACCACTGCAGTCATCAATACTCTCAAACCATAGACACAAGCTGCCAATCCCACACTGCTGTTCTGGGTGCACTCTACTGCCATCTATTGGCTTGGTGGGGTAAAAAATGGGTATTTTTGCTGCCAAACAGAAAAATGGAAGGAAAGTGCTCATATGTTTGTAAAACCTTGCAGAACCATTGTATAGGATTCTGTTTGTAGCTTGTTTCTGGAAGGGTAGGTTTGCTGGGTTATCCTTAATAGCAAGGAAGTGTTGAGCTCCAGTGTTGTGTTGATACAGATATAGATGAGTGCGCAGATACAGAATCATCAGCCTGTGACCAGAAGTGCTACAATCTCCCTGGAAGTTTTCGCTGCGGATGTCACGACGGCTACTTTGCAAGTGACAAGATCCACTGCAGAGGTGAGGCCAATAACTTGCAAGTGATGAGAGGTCCTGAACAGAGGTGTGCTCCATCTAAAAGCAGAGGAGAGTCAAGCATTTAACGAAGAAACCGCATGTGGCAAAGAACTGGGAAACATTTCCCATGGATTTTGTCTCAGATTCTGGGCCAGTTGTTTTGGTTTGTCAAGAACTGAGCCAAATGTGCTGGAGTCCAAACAGCTGTTTAAGGAATGTCAAGATCTTCCTGTGAGACTGAAAAGTTTCCACTACAGCAGTGTAGTTCAGCAGCAGTGCCAAACTGTGTGGGAAATCGATCTCTGCTCTCCCGTCTCGCCACTTATAAACAGAACACAGTCGTGTCATTGGCTGTGTTTGTGTGTTTGCGTGTATGTGTTTTGCTAAGCATAAGGGGACATTTTTGATGAACCTGAGGTTAGTAAATCCTAAAAATGTCCCTTGTAGGAATGTCATGATGAACTGAAGTTATTTTCAATTTTGTATTTCAATTTTAAAAAAGTGCTAATGGTTTTTTTTTTAGTTTTGTTGGGACTCATTTTTTCTTTTAATGTGCCAATGTGGAACCCCTACAGTGATGTTCAAACAAGCACCTCTGTGTCTCTCATTTATATCCCTCACAGATATTAATGAGTGTCTGCTGTACCCCAGTATTTGTAAATCAGCGACCTGCATTAACACCCCGGGCAGGTATGAGTGTCACTGTCCCCACGGTCACAGTTACAACATGACTACGCACTCTTGCGAAGGTGAGACCCTGTGACAGCCTGTGGTCCGCCGGATGCTGTAGTGTGCTAAGGCTCCCAAGTAATGGGCTGAATTCACGTGCTGATTCATATAATGACTTTCCAATTGAAGGGGGTCACATCGGTGTTAATAGCAGTTGACAGTACTGGCCTTATAAAGAACGATGTAAGAATGATGTGGCTGAAATTATTGGTACCCTTGCATTGCATTTTTTTTTTTCAAATAATGCACCGTTCTTCCTGAAAAGTGTTTAAATTAAAAAAAAATTCTGTCATCTATACATGCTTTTGTTTGGGTTGCAGCAGACCAAAACGAAAAAGCTGTGAAAAGTATTGAATTCTTGCTTATGCTACAGAGACATTCTCCAACGGCCTGGACAATATTATTGGTGCATTTAGAAGTTATAAGAATTAACTGTATTGCAGTGATACTTCAAGCGGACCGTTCTCCTTTAGTTAGTACCACAGGTGTCTTCTATCTCATAATCACTACTTCAGCCAGTTTAAATGGAGAAAAATCCTCACTCTTGACTGCAGTTATTGTCTCCAAAGGCTGTGCTATGAACTATTAGGTTAGGGGTCCCAATACTTTTGTCCATTCCTACCATTTTTGTTTTTTTTGTTTTTTAAAATAATATGTTAAGTCATGAATATTAAATGTGAAATAAAGACTGTGGGTACCAAATACTGTGTGGAATACTAAGTGGAAGGGTACCAATAATTTCAGCCACGTCTTATTTATTTAAATTTCATACAGTTTGCAGTGATAGTTGAGCTTATCTAAAGGAATCGCACAGACTTGTGGTACATCAGTTTACTAAAGAAGAGGAAATGTCTTGCGTGTCACTTGTGTTTCTCTGTGCAGATGATGACGAGTGTGCACAGGGGCTGTGTGAGGAAAAGTGTGTGAATACCGTGGGCAGTTTTTCTTGCCACTGTGACGGGCGGAAGGGGCGGATACTGGCAGACAATGGCAGGTTTTGTGAGGTACGCTGCAGCTCACAGAGGAAACGGGAGTAGCTACTTGACTGTGAAATGGGTGGTGGTTTTAAAAGATGATTTTTGCGTAGACGATCCCTGTTTGTGTCGAACTGAACAACTGCAAGGATGCGGAGATACTACATCTGGGGGAGCAGTTTTTTGGCCTGCCTGTCATCTTCTTGCGCTTCCGCCTGCCTGGAAACACCAAGTGAGATCCTGCCATTACAGTGTTTGTGTGGATTCACCCATAGCAAAGAGTGAGAGAGACAGTGTATATAAACATGATTTATAGAGAGGTGACGCTTAAACTTAAGTTTCCTTTTAACTGCTAAAATAAACCTGTCATCCATTAACAAAAAACTTACCCCTAGTATCAAATATTTTCAGAACTATCTTCCAGGTTCAAACAGTGCGTTTGGTAGCTGATCAGTTTTTGTACCTGGTTTCTTGCTGTCATTTTGACTGCTTGTAAAATTAGGGACAAAACTTGTGCTATTTAACCACATGTTGCTAAAATCATCTTTGGAAGCTTGAACCCTCCTATCTTCTCTTTGATGGTAGGTTTGCAGCTGAGTTTGACTTCCGCACGTTTGACCCAGAAGGTGTGATTCTGTATGCTGAGTCATCCCAGGACTCCTGGTTCATGCTGGGCTTGCGAGATGGCAAGATTGAAGTTCAGTTCAAGAACCAGCATTCCTTCAAGGTTACCAGTGGGGGAAAGGCGATCAATGATGGGGAGTGGCATGTGGTAAGGATCTCTTACCTTGGCGATAAATTAAGAATGAACAGGAAGGTGTTAGAAAGGTGTTTCTGTGCAATTATAAATTCAAGTTTGTGCCTTTGAATTGACTGTGAATGTTAACCATATAGTCTGTGCAACCTGGTTGTCTCTTGAAGATCTCAGTGGATGAACTGGAACACAGCATCAGTGTGAAGATCAGTAAGGAAGCTGTGATGAGCATTAACAGCCCAGAGAAGCTTTTTACTGCAAACGGTGGTGTACTGGAAATCAAATTGTACATCGCCGGGTTGCCCAACCGTACTGACAGTGTCCTCAAGCCGGTAAAACTGCACTCCATCCCTTACCAACCACTTGGACAGTCTCATTAAACCAATCTACCTCCATCTTGCTGCAGCACTGTCATAGTCAAGCTCCACCTGTAATTTCAAACATACATTTTCATGTACATAAAATGTCTTTTTACATACTTGAAAAAATCTGAATTGTTTAGAGACGGCAGTTCCAACAGCTGCAAGCAGAACTAAAATAACATTTGGAAAAGGCACACAGTTGTTGTTGGTGTTTTGTGAATTACCACTAGAGGATGTTATTTGGCTGTGCATACTGCAGATGCCATGTGATAGAACTGACAACTAAATCACAGTAATGTACAGGCTTCACTCGTATAACTCCCGCTACTTTCATAAGAATTCAGACTTTTAAGCAAGTGCAGTTTGTACCCTAAAACTGTTGTTTTGCTCAACTCGTACGTAAAAGAATCACCTTCCCAGAACAGAAACTTCAGTTCAAAATGCAGACTTTGGTGACATCAAGCATCACACGTGGAGAGCAGCTCCCAATGAAAAAACTGTACCTTCCTGGATTTGGCTCAGATCTAGTGAAATGAGTTCCTTCTCCTGCTCAGAATTTCTAAATTCCTCTCTACCATCAAGAGAGGTTTCACAATGCATGTTTTTCAGATACACTTTTTGTCTGATCTCCTAGCAGCTCCATAAATTTGCATCATGGCATTTATTACAATCACCATTTTGTATTTCCTATCAGACTCAGTTCTGTGATGCTGCCAAAAAGGTAACTTACTTCAGACTGACACCATTAGGCCCTACAGCCTTTCCCTGCTGGAGTCTGGGCTCTTTCCTCACGTGGTCAGCAGTGAACAAAAATCTAGGATGACTGGGTGGCAGTAGGAGGGGGAGTGATGATGGAAAAGTCAAAAGTGTTGGAGGGGGGAGGGTGTGAGGTGGTGGAGACTGCAGCTAAAAGGGTGGGTGTGGAGAGGTGTGTGTGGGGGGGAGGTCTGCAGAAGGAGTTGATATGCGGAAGGAAGGAAACGAAAATTTTGCACCAGTCCTCATATCTGTTGGTGCGGGTGATTAGAACTTTAAATGTACTGTTAGTACAGGAGAGCTTTTGATTGTGGCTGCTCTTCCAGATTAACCCCAGGCTAGATGGCTGTATCCGTGGCTGGAACCTGATGAACCAGGGAGCGTCAGGGGTCAAGGAGGTCATAAAAGAAAAGACGAACAAGCACTGTTTTGATCAGGTGGAGCGCGGCTCCTACTTCGCTGGAGCTGGGCTTGCTCGATTTGACATTGGCTACCGTAAGTATAGAACCCCAATCCAGTGCTGTCAGTGGGTTCAGCTGCACACAGATGACAGTGAAACACTAGACCAGTATTTCAGACTAACGGCATTTTATTAGTTGGTTGTGTGTTTTTGTCCACTTAGCTTATTTGTCCAACAGTTGTAGCATGATAATCATAGCATTGTTTTTATTATACATCTGATTACGCTGTGTCACTGTTTTTCTGCCTGTGTCCAGGTGAAGCAGAATCCTGGATGATAGACATAAAGATGAAAATTCGACCATCCTCAAGTACAGGAGTCATCTTCGCCCTTGTCAGCAACAACACTGTCCCTCTCTCTGTGTCTGTTGTAACCAGAGGGTTATATGATGCAGTAAGTTTTTCTGTCTATCCTACGTAATGACTCCTGCTTTCACTTTATCTCTATACGTCGTTGAAATTTTAATGCACTATCTCCTGTTTGTCAAAGGAGCTGAAAGTGTTTTTAGACAATATTCCAGTGGCAACGTTGCAGTCCGTGCGGCTCTGCTTCCCAGGCCATCTTGCTGTGGATCTTCTTGTGTCCGATGCCATGCTGCAGATTTCAGCTAATTTCTTCAATGTCTCGTATGCTGAGCCTGAGGTCCTTCAAAACGGCCTCTCTGTCCTAAATGCTGCAATGCAAGGACCTGTCACTACCTACATTGGGGGGGTACCAGGTATGAAACACGTTCACCAAGTTTCATTCGTTCATTTTCATTCCTCTCTTCATCTAGTTTATGTGATATTGAGAAACAAAATCATTTAGTCTGGTTTGATAACTTGAATTTTCCAACTTTATTATTTTATCCATTCCTCCTGTTGTCTTCATTGTGTTTGTGTAATTCTTTAATTTGTGAACTGCTTTGACAGCCCCTCTCCATCTATACACTCCATTCAACATATCCTGTTAACTCACAATAATTCACCTGAACTCTTATTTATTCATTCAGTCATCAGGTTCTCTCACAGCTCATTCTGACACAGAATAACTGTCGAGCTTGTTTGCTGTTTCAGAATTTTTCCTTACAGCATGATTGAGTATTTGTTTCCTTCATTCACCTGTTTTTATACCACGGTGCTTGCTTTGCTCCAGCATCTCCTGAAAGAGGAGGTCTCTCTATTGTCTTGGTCACCATTTCCATTAACTTGGGCTTTATCAACTTCCCCTCAACAGATTTTGTGTAGTATTGCTAAAGGGATCTTAAAAAAGAAAAAGAATGCCAATAATAAAAAGTAATCGGCCAAAAATGAGGACATCTATCTGGTTCGAGTTAAAATATGGTGCTGGTCACTTGGTGTGACCATGAGGGTTTGACGTACCAAGAAAGACTGGAGTACTTATGTTGTTAAATTTGTTGTTGATAAGGAGTCGTTCACTTCTGGGGCACAGAGTGGGAACACATTGCTAGATTGCTAAAGAATGTGTTTATGCTTCTGCAAAATATCTGCGAAAGATCTAGAGATGGTTGCTTCCAGGAATGTTCTCTAGGGTACAGACATTAATGAAGATTTCACAAAACAGGAAAGGATTGAGGGGGGGAGCATATCATTAATATCCACCTTTAGAGTGCTTCTGTTTCTGGTGTTGGGGAGGGACTGGGGATTAATGGAGCGGCATCTATGACACAGAACTGGATGAAAATTTTACCTTCATTACTGGAAAACGTGTTGCAGATTAACTGTACAACATAACTATACAAATCAGAAAACACGACTGCAATACATTCTAGATCGTGGTCAATTACGCGCAGACAAAACTTCGCATATCACTTACAAAAATGTAGGGTGTTTGTCTAATTTTCCGAATATTGACATCATTTGAACCTTAAGTTCGATTATCCTGGTAGGATTCAGTGTAATGTTCTTAGGACCCAGCATCGTCCGTGGAATTTGCATTGTCTCCCCGTGCTCATGTGGGTTTCCTCTCACAGTCCAAGATGTTTTTCAGAAAGATTAGTGCACTTAAATTGGCGACTGGAGTATACAGTGTTTTTTTGTATCTGGGATTTTGCTTTCCTGTATAAGTGGAATTCTTTTGGTCCATTTTTTTTAGTCTTTGTGCTGTAATGTTTTCATTTTGAGGAGTGCTTGCTGTAACGTCTCTTTTTTTGGCTTTGTATCTTGACATGGCCAGAACTTCCTGTTGTGGCAACACCAGTGACCGCCTTCTTCCACGGCTGTATGGAGATCATCGTCAACGGACAGCAGTTGGACTTTGACGAGGCTGTGAACAAACACAACAGCATCAAATCACACTCGTGCCCCCGCGTGTCAAACATTGAAGACCACCAAGTGATATGCTGAAAACGGGGGCTGTAGCATGGACTGTGGTTTCAGATTTCTTAATAAATTCCTTCTGTGACGTTTAAAGTATGCATTATACTTTTTTCCACATTTTATGCAGAAAATAAATGCTTTCACTTTTTTTTTTCCAAATGGAATTTTCACCACAAATTACAAGATTCCTGATATTTTATTTTTAGCAAAGTTCAGTTGTTACTTTTAAATTCGAAATTCTGTTCTTCGGATGAACTGCAGCTAACAGATCAGTGGATGTCTGTATTTACCTTTATATTTAAGACCCGAGTCATGTGACCAACATGTACATATTGTTGCTGCCACTGAAGATCTTAAATGTATATAAAAAGTAGTTTTAATATATGTTGGTTCATGCCTTTTAAGGACTAAACATTCTTTGTGCATTTTATTAATTAAAAATTAGTGGAATAAAATTTTTGTTAAAAGTTTGATCTGTACTAAATATTCTTTAAACTTTTCTGCTATTTTGGCTAAATTATTATGGACCGTTGCTCAGATTTTGCATCAAAATTTCAGGTCACGGTGACTGCATTCTCAGCAGAATTTCGTGAGAAAAACGGAAACTGATCTATCTGGGGGGGGTACAATTCACGAGTATTTTACCCCATTGTTTCAGAGCGACTGTCTGCCGCGTCCTTTACTTTATTCACACCACATTTTACACAGGTAACTTGAGGTTGCGTGACACATTCACATTTTATTTTAAAGTAAGGTTTTATGTCTGATAACATGTTTTAAAGTGGGTGTGAGAGTTTACATTAAACATTTCGTGCCAGTTTTAAATCGAATTTCTGGGGCTCCTGGACGTTTTCACACCGTGACTTAAACACCGTTTCAAAGTTTATCTGTTCAGAGCAAGTGGGTTTTGCGGGTTTAACTTGGTGGCTTAAAAGTGTTTGTCGGGGGTTTAATTTCGCATTTGCACCACGTGGCGAACATTTCACACCTCGTTGGAGAGGGTTACCTTTAATACCTCACGCGGCGGTTTGGGGAAACCCTACGTCACTCGCGGTAATTCGAGCGGCTGCGAGGGCGGTACCACAGCAGCGCGGCTGCGGCGCAATACACAATGTCACCTTAATTCACGCCATTTTTTCAACAGGGGACGCGGTGCAGCAAGAGCTACAGTGGAAGCCCGCTCCTCTTGCGCTGTGTGACCCGGCCGGCCACGCGAGGACATGTCCGTGGTGCTTCTTTACGGCGCGTCGCTGGCCGCGCTGCTCTGACTGCCCCGCTGGCTGCTGGATGCTCGCCGCGCTCCGAGAGAGCAAACTTTCCCCGCTGATCTGACCAGCAACTCGCCTCGCTCACCGACATGCCGCCGAGCCCGATCGCCGCCCGGGTCCCGGGAGCGCTGCTGCTGCTGCTGCTCCTGCTCCTCGCCTCCTGCGCGTCCCCGTGTGAGTACCGCAGACCTTCCGCGTGCCTGTTCACCCGAGCGCGCCGCCCGCCTCGAGCTCACGAGGGGCTACTGATGAGCTGGGCGCGAGCGCGAGGGTTACGCCGCAAAGCGCGCGGCTTCTTGGCTGCTCCCCGCGGCTAACGGTCGCTCGCTTTCGGGTGTGTGTGTGTGTCGTGTGTGTGTGTGTGTGTGTGTGTGTGTGTGTGTGTGTGTGTGTGGGGGGGGGTCTCGCTCACAGTCTCGCTGACCCCGGAGGAAGCGCACCAATTTCTGCGGAGGGCGAAGCGAGCCTACCAGGTGTTCGAAGAGACCAAGCAAGGCCACCTGGAGCGGGAGTGTGTGGAGGAGCGCTGTAGTTTCGAGGAGGCCCGAGAGGTGTTCGAGAACGACCCGGAGACTGTGAGTGTGTTCGAGCACAGACACCACACGCAGAGAGAGCAGGCGGGTGACACCGTGACCTCGGTTAGGGCGCTGTGTTGTGAATGGCTCTGAGGTAAAGTTCACAAGCGGTTTTGTTTCAGCCTGTGTTTGAATTGGGGTTTGTGCCGATTTGTGCCTTTTCCTTTGAGGTTTGGCAGCAGGTTTGAGGTGCTGCAGTCTGACGGTCATCTTCATGAGTCCTGCGGCCCCCCCACATCTCTTTATCTCCTCTCTGGCCTTGAGAAGCTACCCGTTGCCAGGGCAACCCAGTGCATTTGATTCAGCCAGGAGCTGAACTGCTTACTGTGTGACTTTCTGTACTGTGGTGTTGAAGGGCCTTAGGGACTCGTCCACACACGGCACAAGTCACACATGGTCCGTGTTCTGTCAGACCAACACTGCCATGCCAGTACATCATGAGGTTGTTGGCCTCCTATGGTAGGGGGGGTCTTAATCTGGAGCTGCAAGGGGTCCATGCAGGCTTTGAAAATAACAAAAGTGAAATAAAAGTATACTATTACACTTTGCCATAATTCATTGTGGTGGTGATTTTACATTTTCAAGTTTCACTGTATAAATTCTGTGCTACATCTCCATTTATGGGCATTTTTAGCAGGGCTCCTTTGAGTTCGTGAGAGTCTCAAAGAAAATATTAATAAGCAATTCCTTCGACACCTCCCAGTCAGTGACGGTGCAGGTTTAGGGTCCGTGCCCTTACAGTGTGTCCTCTAGCCCCAGTTAGAGAGGTTAACGGTGATGTCAGGGGATGCTGGCGTGTGATTATGTAACTAAGTTGCTTCTCCGGAGCGTTTCTTTTGCCGCTGCTTGCGATAAGCGGCCGAGAATCGTGCTGCAAAGTGGCAGTGGTGTGACGGAGGAGGATCGGAATGTGTTTTCGGTCACTCGGCCATGCTGACGCGATGCTCGTGCTCAGCGCCGTGTGGGCTCTGCAGACCTGCCGAACACGAGGGTGCGTGAACGCTGCTCTGTGTAATGTGATCATCCTCTGGTCGGCAGGGTGCAAGTGGGTTCAGCTCTGGATGGATGCTTCTGGCATTTACAGGAGCGAGTAGGCGGCTTTCTGGGTAGAACAGGAGTCAACTGGGTTTTGGTTAACAATGGCAGAATGGCTTTTGCTGCAGTGTATTAATTTATTTGGATGAATTATTCATTTGTATGCTGCAGACTGCAGTAGTAGAAGTTTAGCGGAACACCTTCCTCACAACGTGGGTTATAGGGGTACTACTTCTGCAGGATCATTTGTAAAGTTGCTGCGCTTTCTACTGCTGAGCTGACGCATTGCCCTGCACAGGAAAGTGGGTTTCGCTGATGACGCTGCGATGGCTCTTCTTTGCAACACCCCACAGACATCATTCTGTTTGCAGGATGGCCTTGAGATTTTTTTTTTTTTTTTTTTTTTTAAAACCCACTCTTTATAACACCGAATGCAACCTTAAATGATCAGAGGACTGAGTGGTGTCTCCAGAGGTCAAGGACAAACAGCAAAAGCCAGCGATTAGAGGGATTCAGAGTGGAGGTGGTTCGGTAAAAGGGATGTGGTGACCCATAGAGAAAAATAAGGAATAAGATGCTGTTTTAGATCAAGCTACTTGTTTAAGAGCATGTACTGAAATGGCTTTAAAAAAAACCTGGCCCCACCCCACTGGTAGTGTGCTGCAGCAAAGGCTGCTTCCCGTAATCTGTTGTGAATGTGGATCATCCAGCTTTTTTTTTTGGGGAACGTCTCTTTTACTTGTGAGAAGTAAACTGGGAAATCTTTTTTTCTTCCCTCCCCGTGGAATTAGAATGTAATCCCTCCTCCATTGCCCCTCCCATGCCTGTTGTTTTGATTTCTCGTGGCCCTTGAGCTTTCGGGAAAATGAAATGTTTGACCCACATACAAATGCGACAGTACAAGCAGCTTTGGGATCTTGTCTGTAGGATGGTGCTGATGAACAGTGTGGGTGGTGTCATTCGCAGCCAGTTGGCTGAGGGGAAACCTGGCAGGTGTAATGCGGGGTTGAAAATATACTTTGGCTTATATTATGTTTATGTATGGCAGGGAGGTTTTATTAATACCTTCTAAACTATCTGCTCACAAGGCTCACAGTTGAATTTCTATACTCAAATGGCAGGCAGGCAAGTAACCCAGCAAGCCTTTCCAGATGGATTCATTAATACATGCTGGGACATCTCAACTTAAATGCCCTGATGTGTGTCTAGCTGGTGCCAGAAAACATGTGACTCCACCCTGTCAGGCCTATCTGGGGGACCTACCTGAACCAAATGGGCTCCATGCTGACTGTTTGATGTGGGGGTGTTCACTTTGAGTTTCTTGGTGTATCAGCCAGCTTGTTTAGGAGACCCGAGCTTTGGAAATGTGTTCCCCTTGCTGGATGTGGAGTTCACAATCTCTTGCCTGCCCATTGTAACCTTTATATACTGGTTCTGCAAGCGCTTATTACTGTTCATATTAGCTTAGCAAAGATCTGTTCTGTGTCACTGTAGACATTACAGGGATGCACATAATCCCCCAACATTTATATGATCTCTTTCTCTCTTCAGGAGTACTTCTATCCCAAATACATGGGTAAGTTGTTTAATTTGTTGTCTTTGTTTGGTTGATCAGGGGGTGTCATGTTGAGAGGGAACTGGGCCACACGCACGCATCTGGACATTTCACTGACGGCTGTGCTCTCTCCTGCATGTGCTTCCTCTGCACCAGACTGCGTGGCCAAGTTTGGAGACCCAGAGAAGAGACAGGATCTGATCACCTGTGTCCACAGTGAGTTTTCTTCTGCCCCCCCCCCCCCGGTTCTGCAGTGAGCTGGTTTATAAATAGCAGAATGAGGAGCGCTCTGCCGCCCTGCTCAGCTGCACTGCAGTACCCATCCGCTGCAGAGAGGAGAACCGAGACCCAACAGCAGAATGCTACACGGAGAACATGACTGAGGGTTGCTGCAGCGCTGATGTTGGCCCGTGTGTGTGTGGGGGGTTTTTTTTTTTTTTTTTCTTTTCCCTCCCCCCTTCCAATCGAAGGACAATGGGTACTGGGTGCCAGAGTTCTCCAGTCTGGATTCCAGACAAGCTGCTGCTTGAGCCTAATTCACTGTTTGTGTTTTTCTCCATATCTGTTTCGTTTGCTCTTTTACCTCCGTTTATGTAGCTCCAGTGAGGCTGTTGCTCACAAACAGACATGCCCAGGCTTGTTCTGTCAGCCATCAGCACTGCACCCTGACTGTAGAACAAGAGGGGGAGTTTACAGGAAACAGAAAGTTAGGAAGCAGTGTGTTGGTCAGGCTTTGGGCCAACAAGCCCATGAGAATCAGACAGTAGTTATTTTCTGAATGGGTCTGTGAGTATGGAACGCACTCTGCCGGGATGGTTACCGGCCATAATGGCATATATCAGCATGTAAAAGGCATCTTCCCACTCAAGCACTGAACAAGAACCCAAACTTGAATTAAATGTATTATTTCTCAGTCCAAAGATTCTTATTATTGCTATTGTATAGGTTGTTCAAACTTAGGTCCGTGACACACAGGAACTGAAATACCTTAACCACAATTTGTAGTCCTTGAAAGGTTTAAACCAGTGGCTGGATATCAGGTTTCCTTCTCCTGAGTGACAGTTACAAGTTTAGTGATGTTGATAGATTTTTTTTTTTTTTTTTTTTTTTTTTTTTTAAACTGAAACATTCTGTTCCTCACTCCACTTTAATGTTATGTTTGGGTGCACTGCGACAATGAGGCGTATGCAAAACGTGTTCTTTTTGAAGCTCTGATCCAGGTGACCACTTTAAAACCTTTACTGTCAATTACAGTTTGCTTGAGTGACCTAGCAGAAAAATTAATTTGTTTTGAAATGGCCACAGTGCTTTTGACTTGAAGGTAATGCTAAAATGATGTGTTTCCTGGTGGGGAAAAAAGTCAGGAAACATACCAGCACCTGGATCTGAATTTAGATCTGATGGATTGAATATATCTGCATCTGGGACACATGGGATGATCACAATGGAATTCTGTCCTCTTCTGTCAGACATCCCGGACCAGTGCACCCCTCCACCCTGCAACCCCAGGGGAACAGTGCGATGCGAGGACAAGAAGGGCGAATTCCACTGTCACTGCTTCACTGGATGGACGGGTGCCACGTGTGAGAAAGGTACCGTCATAGATGTCCTTAGCTGAGGAACAAATATCTGATGGAATTAATCCAAAGATACCCTGGATCAATTTGCTGTGTAATGAGACTGTGTGTGTGTGTGTGTGTGTGGCAGATGTTGACGAATGTAGCAACAACAATGGGGGCTGTGAACACCTCTGCAACAACACCCTCGGGAGTTACCGGTGTTCCTGCCAACAGGGCTACTTGCTGGCTGATCGGCACCTGTGTAAAGGTAGGATTCCATCGCCATCATTCAGACTGTTGCGATAACTTGGGTCAGGCCTTTATTTTCTTCAAGGGGGGCACATTTTAGCATTTCTTCTTGTCCTTTATAACTTGAATCTTTGAGTTCTTCCACAACTGATAACTGTAATACCCTCCTCAGCGGTGTCTTGAATCAATCAATCTCGTGTAGATTCAACTTAATTTTGTCCTGCGGTTTTGTGTGTGGTTTGTGGTTTTCTTGAGCTTCTGCCCCTCTACTTCAGACGTGGATGAGTGTGCAGACATCCCTGGGGTGTGTGGGACTGCGCAGTGCAGCAACCTCATGGGGTCCTACCAGTGTCTGTGTGAGGAGGGCTACGTGTACGACAACATTTCCAAGTCCTGTCAGGGTAATTCTCTCGTTTTCCTTTATTTCATTGTGCTTTATTGTCGTGACAAATCTGTATTTCCAAACAAAATGCAACAGTTTTGAGAACAAGACTACAGGTCTACTGTTTTGCGCATTCAATTCACTCCAGAAACTGCTGCGCAAATTGAAATTGCGTACACCAGGACTTTGGCCCATCAGAAAAACCCAAACCAGCTTTCCGAATTGTGTTTTTTACAACCCGTTTTTAGAAACAACTTAGAATCGAATTATGAGAGACGACAGGACTGTAGCATAGGATGAGATGTAAGGGACATAATTTGCCAACATCCTTAGTTTTATGTTTCGCTCACTTTCTGAAGTGTCTTAATCTCAAAATGCAGTCCTGAAAAATGAGTCCAAAAAATGCTGAAAAGCTGTGTGTGTGTGTGTGTGTGATGGGGGGTAGAAAAGTGTGTACAGTAGAAGTGAAGATGGACTCAAAATGAACTGTTTGCTTCAGTCGTGAGTACAGTTCATCACAGTAAATTACATATATATGTAAATGAAAGGTAGTTATTCTCTAATTTCTTTATATTTCATACAGCTGGTCAGGAAGTGTAGCAGTCTACACCCGTATCATTGACAACATACACACACACACGCACACACACGTGCTAAGGAATAGGTGCAAGTGCAGCCACACACAGATGTGTATGTAAGAGTTAATGTGGCGACTTTGTAAATAAAGTTTTGCAGCTGAGTAGACGGGCATCCACGTACATTTACTTACCACATATCTCATCTCAAAGAAACTAAACCCCACATCAGAAAGACGACACGGCAAGTTTTTTTTGTAGCATTTCATTTGGTGTTTAGTGCAGAGGGAAGAAAAATCTGAATGAATTGGTATCTGCAGCAAATGCAAGATATTTGGCATCACATCTTTTGTGAAAAAGGAATAAAGCTGTATTAGAGAGTATTGTAATCCAGATCTTTATTTGCACTGTGATTTTTTTTGCCTCTGTTTCCAGGGGGGAGTTAAAAGTATGCGGGAGGTCAGAAGGGCTCCGTCTGACAGGAAATCGGACACAGCAATATCAAAACAGCAGCACTGGCAGCCAAGTTCCTCGCTGCTGGAGTGGAGGAATGAATTTTCTACATAAACCACAGTTTCCTATGAGACATGGATCTTTATGTTCTATCAGTCCTTACGAAGCATATTCTTCAGGACTGAGAGACTGTGGGGTATCAGTTGCTGCTTGTTTTTGAAGTCCTTATAGTGTTACTAATAGACGTGGGGGGCAGGGGTTGTATAGGAAGCTGGGCGTTTCAAAGCAGCCGATTCTGCAGGTCTCTGTCTGGATGCATCACAGCGCCCCCCGTTTTTAACCTGATTTGGGGAGTTGTGTTAGACACTCTGCCTTTGTCCCCTGCCCTACAGATGTGGACGAGTGTGAGACACAAGTGTGTGCCGAAGAATGTGTCAACACGCCGGGGAGCTTCAGCTGTTTCTGTGATGGCCGGCGAGGCTTGAAACTGGCGCAGAACATGAGAAGCTGCGAGGTAACGGTCCCCCCCCCCCCCCCCCCCCCCCCCCCCACCCCACTTTATTTTCACAGCCCGAACCGCATTATGACACGCGGCCAAGTCGAACCGTGAACAAGGGACCGCTTGGACCTTCGGCGACTCAGCCAGTCTCGTGCTTTGTGCNCCTCGCAGCTTCTCCTCCTTCACGACGTGAAAATCTGCTGTCCACAGCAGTTCCTTCAGATGCAGTGGAGCTCCTCCCTTAAATGTGTTGCTGCTGTTTATTAGCTGCTACGAATCCCCCTTCACCTTGTAATGAGGGACTTTAAACCTTCATTATTCAGCTACTGCTGCCATTGACACAGAGTCTTTGTTTGTCTTTGCTTCTCTAACACAGATTTACCAGCATTTATTCTTTTCTGTGTCTGTTGCAATGCTGAATCGGGATTTTATGTTCAGTGTTTGTCTGGCCTTTGTGACCCTGTGTAACCACCACAGCCCCCTTGTGTTTCCAGCCCATAAAGCCCTGCCTGCCTCTGAACTTGAAGAGGAACTCCCGCTCCCTCTACCTGGGCCGCATGTTCAGCGGGGTGCCCGTCATCCGGCTGCGCTTTCGCCGGCGGGTCAATATTGGGTGAGAAGCCCCCGTTTGACCTGTTATCCATTGTGTACACAGATCAGCATTTCCTCAACTGAAATGCACCACAACATTTGGATGAACCACCTCTAACCCTCCACTGTACACCACAGCTTCACAGCTGAGTTTGACCTGAGGACCTATGACCCTGAAGGAGTCATCTTTTTTGCTGGAGGGCACCTGGACAGCTCTTGGATTGTACTGGCAATGCACCATGGGAAACTGGAGCTGCAGCTAAAGTACGGGCTGGTAAGCCGCGTGACCAGCAGCGGACCGGCCGTCAACGACGGGCAGTGGCACAAGGTAAGGAAGTGGAACCACTTTGTAGCCCACGGCATCGTTTACTCATCTTGTCCGCAATCACGGCTGGAGACGCAACGTGTATTTCTAGGAAAATGTGCCTTTAGATGGTAGAGATGATTCTGCACATTTCGGGAACTGCAGGAGAAAATTGGCCGTGTCAGTGTTGACGTATGCTGTTCCCGTCCGCTGGATCGAATATTTAAAAAAAAAAAAAAAAACAAAATTCTGGTTTCTCAGGAATGTTATCCATGCACAACAAAACTGCCCTCCTTTTGATAACTTAGCCTTGTGTGGATTTGTTTTTAAGTAATAAACTACATTAATTTTGATGACAGCTTTAATAATCTCAGATAATGACCCAACA
Source organism: Arapaima gigas (assembly GCA_900497675.1). Taxonomy (NCBI): domain Eukaryota; kingdom Metazoa; phylum Chordata; class Actinopteri; order Osteoglossiformes; family Osteoglossidae; genus Arapaima; species Arapaima gigas. The sequence continues at coordinate 608,447 of UFQX01000150.1, forward strand.
AACGTGCTGGTGTTCCGATTGACACGCAGATATCTGTGGAGGAACAGGGCCGGAGTCTGGTCATCAAGATCGACAGGGAGGCGGTGATGAAGATTGCGGTGAACGGAGACCTGTTCACCCTGAAGAAAGGGATGCACGAACTTAATCTCACCGTCGGTGGCGTCCCGTTCAGGGAGACGGGACTAGTCACCCAGGTGAGAGCATCGCCAGCCGACCCTCACTAATTCTGACAGCAGCTCTTCAGCGGAGTCACGATGTCCAACATCTGATACCACTTTATCTGTTGTTTACGTTCCTTATCGGCTCCTGGCGCCAAGTCGTTTGTTTTCCAACAGCACCGTCATTGTGGACGTGTACAATCCGGTTAAAAGGCCCAGCAGTTAGCAGCTGACTCATTTTCTAAAGTTTTGTGAAGTAATTCTTTCTGGATGCAGATATGGACAGAAACAAAGGAACCTGTAATACACAGGCAGAGGAATTGCTGTGCAGTTCTGGTAAACAGTTGAACCAAAGCGTCGTGTAAGAAGCAGCGGAGGAGCCAGCGCTCAGGGATCTTATTTTCAGCATATTTTAGGGGTCAAATGCTTTAAGCTGTCTAGCTGCATCTGTCCAGCTGGCAGTGGAAGAACTGCAAGGCAGATTAAGAGCCGGTTCTGGTGCTCGGTTTACAGTGGTGTGGAAAGCAAGTACAGCCTCAGTTCTGGTTTTCTGTATCAGGACATTAAATAATTCATCTGCTCCTTCCCCACCTGTAAAATGAGGTTAATCGAACCTCAGGTGGTAAATTAAGTGCACCTCACTATTCGGCAGCTTGAAGTAGTAATGTTCTCGTTACTGGGAGGAGTGTTGGTCAGCTCTGCACAAGGTGGCTTCAGTTCATTGGTGTCTGAGGTCATGCATTTATATACAGATTTAAGGTCCCACCACAGCATGTCAGGGGGACGGCGACGTGGGCAGCGGGGGGCGGTTCCAACGCACCAGTTCTGTTTTCTCAGCTATTCGGTTCTACATTCGATTGCGCATCAGGACCGAGCATCTACACCGTGGTCTCGTCTGGCCGAAGGACGTTTCTGTGGTCGACGTGGTGTGAATTTGGTGGGACGAGATTGACGTGTCTTGAACGTTCAATTGTGAGTGATCCTTCTCGCTGTAGAGTGGATTTCAAATGATCTTATAACCCCTCCCAGTTGTTCTGCGCTCATTGCTGATGCTTTTCTTCTTCGCAGGGTGTTCACATCCCCCTGGATGTTGCAGACCACCAAAGTGACAAACGTTGTGCGTTTAGAGGTGCTCACACTTGAAGTGCATTTGAATAGCAGCACCTGAATAATTACCTTCATCCCTATGGTGGGGTGTTAATTTCTCCTGCATTCTCACTTCTTGTGGGATATAAAACCATTGAACTGAGTATTTTTCACATGACTGTAGTGGAAGCATTTGCTAAATTGTATGTTCAAGTTTTGAACGGTGCGATAGCATCACTTTTTCACCGACTGCGGTGCCGCTGTACTCGGCTTCCCCGCGCAAATGCGCATTTTCCACTTGCGCACGAGTCCCTGGAAAGTCTTAGTGAAAGAAACCGTACCACAGAACTGCCACAGGGATTCGCGCTGCGGCGCGTCTGTAGCTCTGATCTGGGATCACGTTGGCTGTTACTTTCTGGCTCTGATGGGTTGAGCTTCACGTTTGTGTTTCTGGACCCCTTGAGCGACCGCTCTGTTCTCCGCTGCGCGGTCGTCCCGCTGACTGACGGACGAAGCGGCTCCTTGCCGAGTCTAGACGGCTGTGGCTGGTGACTCACAAGGGAAAGAGTGACAAGAAGGGTGTGGAGGAGGGAAGTGGCTCCTCTGGCCTCAACCCCGTGTGAGACCGTGTCACCCACACCTCGTACTCGTCTCCTGCGATCTCTGCACGGCGGAGCAGACGTTACTTTGCTGGTCTGGTAACGTGTCCCCCCGCCCAGGTGAACCCTCGCCTGGACGGCTGCATGCGGGAGTGGCGCTGGCTGACCGGGGAGGACACCTCTATCCAGGAGACGGTTCGCTCCAACGAGAAGATGCAGTGCTTCTCCACAGAGGACCAGGGCTCCTTCTACCCAGGGAGCGGCTTTGCCCTTTTTAACCTCAGCCACGGTGAGTGGGCCTGCGGGCACGTTTTCTCTGACCCTCGTCCGCAGTGCCGGCTGATCGCTGTGTGTCCGTCTCCCCGCAGCGCGTTCCCCCGTGATGAACGTTCAGCTGCGGCTTCGCCCTGCCTCCAGTCTCGGAGTTTTGTTTGCGCTCATCCGTCAAGATGGAGTCCCTCTGTCCATCTCCCTGTCAAACTACCATCCCTCGAAAAAACTGTGGCAGGAGGTGAGGCCTCGTGCGCGCGCGCGCGTGTGTGTGTGTGCGTGTGTGCGTGCTTATGTTCACTCTCTGTGTGCGCAGGGTGTTGTGGTCAGTATGGGTCAGGCAGTGGTTGCCAGTATCCCTGTGTTCCTGTGTGATTCGGAGCTGCACCTGGTCAACGTGACCATCGCAGGCAACCTGACTGTGCTGGAAGTGGATGGGCGACTAGGTGAGGTCGAAGCAGGTCACGATCAACAACCCCTGGACTTCGCGTCTCCAGCCAGCACCTTCCTTGGGGGCCTCCCTGGTAAGCAGAGCCCTTGCGCTCCTGGCTGCTTCGCTTTGCTGTCTTCGCTAAGCCGCTTGTCCGAGTTGACCTGAAACCGCATGTTGACAGACATACCGCTGGTGTCCACCCCCGTCTCCGCTTTCTACACGGGCTGCATGGACGCCGTGGTCAACGGGCGGCTGCTAAACCTGGACGACGCCTTCTACAAACACAACGACATCCGCTCTCACTCCTGCCCCCTGGGAGGACCGCAGCAGTAAACACGGTAAACGCACACTGTCCACCCCCCACCCCACCGAGGTGTGTATCTGTCAGGGGAGTGTGTTTATAGTGGGGAACAATAGCACTGCGCTGCTCCACAAGCTACTGAGACAACAGTCCACTGTAATATACGGGATATGTAAATACTGTACTATTCAATGCTTTCTAGAAAGAATTTAAAACCTCAGTCAAGTCTCAGCGCGGTACGTGATTCTGGACAACAGCATTTCACATTAACCATATTTCATAAATTATATTTTTCCTTTTTTATATTATTGAGGCAGTTATACTATTTAAGATGGGTTTTCCCTAAATGTTGAGCTTCATGTTGTTTTTTTTGTTTTTTTTTTTTTTTAAGTCTTCTGTATTTTACACCATTTTTGTCTCATGAAAAAGCCAACGTGTGGTTGCTGGGATATATAATGAATGTCCCCCCCCCCCCCAGTCACAAACTGGTATAAAAATAAATACGGCAAACAGGCAATTTTGTCATCTTTGAAACTCNCCCCCCCCCCCCCAGTCACAAACTGGTATTAAAATAAATACGGCAAACAGGCAATTTTGTCATCTTTGAAACTCATGTTCAAAGTGCTAAAACAGTCATTTATACTGACATGAAGCACACAGGTATAACAGTATCGACACGCCGAGGAATTTCTGCTTACACAGCAAAACTGCAACAGTTTTTACAAGAAGATCAAACTGAACACACTCAACAAGGATGGGAGGGATATCCTAAATCCCAGTGCAACAGTCGCTTAACTAACACACTGCCTACCGGCACATTCCGTGCAGCTCACTTTTCACCAGCTCTGCTAAGATGCATTTGTTCTGGGAGTTTTGCCGTTTGACCAAAATGCCTCGAAGCAGCAACACTCAGAAAACCGACAGTCAAGTGAAGTAAGTGGTTCAGAAATATTAAATATCCATTTATGTTGATACATTGAGGGAAAGGTTTTAAAAGTGTACCTTCACATGGTGTCTGATGGATTTAATTTAGAATCTGTGCTGTAGATCGCAGTGTTGGGCGTCAGGGGGTGGGGTTGTGGGCGTGGCTGCACGCCGCCCCCTCGCCAGCTGGCCAGCAGTCGTATGGCGGCGGCTTCTCGCAGGGGCCGTAAGAGGCGGCGCAAAAGGCGGGGGCGTTGGGGGTCAGCATGTAGCTGGAGGACGCCTGGGAGATGGGCTGCGAGGGCCACTGGCTCTCCTCCGACGGGGACACGGCCCCCTCGGGGCCTGGCGCTGCTGCCGAGGGGGGCTGCTGGGAAACGGACAGCAGAGTGAACGGCGCCGAGGGGACAGCTGAGCTCTCTGAAAGCTGTGGCTTTGGCAACAGAAGCGTCACAACACTGGTCAGTGCAAAACCGAACCGTCGCTTTGACACCCAGCAGAAGGGGCACAACCCTCTCAGCGGCGGACACCTGTCCGTTCAGGCTCCCAGTACAAAAATACCAGAACGGCCACCCACACCTGATGTTTTACAGGTAAAGGAGGAAGATCCTGGGTACCTGCAGTGGAAGAGGGTAGTTTGAATAAGCTGGCATCGCCTGTCCAGAGGGGCAGAATCCTGAGTAGGTATGGACGTACTGCGTAGGGTTGTACAGGATGTGGGGGGGCGGAGTGGGGCTTGGACACATCTGAGGCGTCGATACCTGCGGACACACAACAGGAAAGCTGCTATAAGCAGGAGTGAGCGCACACACACACACACACTTTCCTCTGGCTCACTGCAACCTCAGAGGCGGTGTGTCAACAAAAGGACCAACTGTTCTGTTCCTAGGAGTTGGAATAACAATTTAATTTCGCAATTTGCCTTGTGGCCAAGAACCCCGTCGCAGATTAGCATAAATATCCGTGTAGCTGAATCAACATGCGGTTGCTTCGCTGGCCTGACTGACAGCTCTGAGCGGTGCGTGTGTGTGTGTGTGTGTGTGTGTGTGTGTGTGTGGTGTTTCAGGAGTGTGTAACCTGTCAGTTCAGACCAAGCAGCCGTGTTTGTGGTATAAACCCGTATATGACGGACAGCATCGCTAAGGACCGTGCCGTTAGATGTGTGAAAGGTTTGGTGTTTGGGGGGTAATGTTTGCTGATGAGGGTTAATGACGTGAACGGCTTCCCGCATCGTGTGGGAGACGTGGCCGGGCGTGCGGGACGTTCGCCGCAGACTTACCATGTCCTTGAAGGCCCCCAAGATGGCAGCCGTGACGATACCGAGGAACAGGCCCAGGACGTTGAGCACCACGGAGGACCAGAGCAGGCGGTACAGGGTTATCACGTCTGAGCAGCTGTTCACGTGCGTGAACGTATAATACTGCACGTTATACTCGGGGCTGCGGAGAACACGCATTTATTACCTCCGTTGACCGTCCTCTAATCCGCGTCACGGTGGTCTCCGTTACACCACCGGTGTCTGATGTTCATTAAACCGACAGACCTCACCTGTCGCAGTTGTACAGGTCACAGCAGTAGCAGGAGTTGCTCTTCACGCGGATCTTACACTTGCTTTGAAACGATAAGCACGTGACCTGTAAGGAAGTGAAGAAAACGGGGAGACTGCGGCTGAAAAACTAGACACCGATAACTGGGTGCAAACGGTGTGAGCTGGTGGGCTGCAGCACCAGGCAGGGGGTTGACCGAGAACTCGACTGCCCAGCCGAAGTGATGACCACCAGCTGCCACCACTCAATATCAGTCAGTAGATGTTTAAGGTAGATTTACAGGAAAGCTGCTGCTGCTCCTCTGGACACACCGCCATATCCCACTGTCACCCACAGTCCCGTTTTCCTGCGCTTCCCAGTCCAACGCAGTACAGCTACTGGTCACTCGGCCACTGGCTGAACTTCCACTGCACCCCTGACAGACGTACGCATCCGTTTTCACCATTTTCTCCAGGTTTGTGCTGCAGCTCCTGCTGTTGTACCTTTGACGGTGATACTGTCCCCGATTTGTGTCGGTAAACTTGTCCCCGCTGTATAAACGGCTAAAAGACTGCAAGTGGTGCTTCAAAAGAGCCACCTAAAGAGTAAGAAAGAACTGCCCGGAACATTACTGTAAGTTGATCTCAAACTTCATTAATAAGGCAACAAGTTTGTGCAGTTTTAACATTTTCGCACTAGTTTATTGAAACTGCCAACAATGTTGGTAACTAATTAAAAGCGCAATTTGAATAAAATTAACTTTATACTTTTGTGTTATGTAATACTTTTTTGCTTTTAATCAGATTTCTGGACAACTACTTTTACTTGCTGTACTGTGCTATAGGAAAATGTGAAAATAGAGACAGTTATTTCCATTATTTCTTACAGGGGAAATTATACATTCCAACCAAATCCAAAAACCCCACACCATTTCCCCAAATTTCACCAACACACTGAAAAAAAGCCTATATAAGTAAACAACACGTTGTGTCCACTGGGGTGGTAGCGATTAAAAGGATTTGCAACTGCGATGTAATTCAAACAAACATTATTTCTTGCACAAATGAAACCCCTACAACTGTGTTCTCAGCAGGTGATAACTTGCTCAGTTCACCCATGTAAAGAAGCAGTAAATATTACTGTAGTGGTTGAGCACAGATGCCACCACGTACATGAGATGAGCACCTAATTTCTTCTGGCTGATTTTCCTGGTAGGAAACTGCTGAATCGAGCAGTTCGGCACATAGAAGAAGTTAAAAATCAGATCACGAGCCAGCAAAAACAGGCCGTGTGCAAATTGAGGGGCGACTGCACCCACCTCCGCTCACTCGCCACCTGCGTTTACACACCTTACTGGAGAAACTCGGGGAACTTTTTCTCGAGGGCTCTACAGCTGGGATCTAAACCCGTGACACTGACCCACAAGGCAGAGGCGACAAAGGGAAGCCGGGAAGGAGCGACCCCAGCACAGACCGACGCCCGGACCCAGCTGCACCCCCAAAGTGGGCGGGCTCTCCAGGTGTTGGCAGGTTGCAGGCCTGACCGACAGTAAAGGGACTGTAACCAGCGTAGGTGGCTGGCGCCTCGACAGGGGGCAGCATCGCGTTGTCAGCGGACGTCGTTCTCCATTACTGCTCAGCCCAGCGGCTGGAAACATAAGCACCATAACTTTCACATCTCATCAATGAAAAATTAATCTTCTCTTTTCTAAATCAATAAAATGTAATTTAGTTTTATGCTCTGAACAGGAGTAATCACTTATTTGGGTAGTTCTGATAATGAAATCATCAGCTTGTATTACAGCTAAAAATCGCGCTCAGTCGATACACAGCAACCAGCAGCCGAGCTGGCCTCCGCTCGCATACAGTAACCTGCCCTGTAATCGTGCCAAAAACAAAAAATAAAGCAGCAAAATCACATGAAATTGAAAATAGCAGGTAAGGAAAAAGACACCTGTGGTGCTGTTGCTGACAGGATCTCTCTCCAGAGTTATATAACAGTATAAACATAAACACTATGTAGAAAAAACGAGGCTTGGGGGGGGCATCTTTGGTTCCCAAGACTCAGTTTAAACTTCATTTACCTGCCGGAATTACTGTGTCAGCTTCCTTCTATAGGACAGAAACACTCATTTCTACAGGAAACACAACTCCTGTACTGCCTGAGGTCAGAAACGTCATTCTCCGCTTAACAAGTGTCCATTCAAACAAAAACATATGGTGACTAGAGATCTGAAGAAATACATTTATAAAAACACTAATCAAATAAGTGGTATCAAAAATCCATAAATACACCTCTGTTCGTACACTGTGGACGTGGGAAGTGGAGTAGAAGCAGTTCATGATAACGGATGGATGGATATTGCACTAAAAGCCAATTTTGTTAGTAAAACCACGTGATACACAAGTGTGGAAAAAATGTGCAAACTCCAAATACGCTGAGCACGGTAGCATGAGAGCAAAAGCGATTGTTTTTATTTCAGCTCTTTTCCACCCACTGTGAAAGTAAAGTGATGGAGTAACAGGCAAATAAGCCTTTGTACTGAGTCATGAGCCTGTTGTATTAATAGTTGTAAACATTTCCATAAGTTGATGTAAACGTTTCCTGTGTGGGGAAAACATGAGCTGTATATGAGCATCATTACGTCAGCAAAACAATCATCATCATAAAAAGAGTTAAAAAAAAAAACAGTAAATCAGTAATTCTGATCAAATGAATCCGGTCAGTTAGTGCAGCACATTTTTTCTACAGTTTTGCTAATATTCACTTTCTGTATTTAAACTAAACATAAATTAAAAAATGGAATAATATATTGTCATTTTATAGAATCTGTCAATTTTCATGCGATTTTGTGAAACTGTGTTTGCTTTTCTATAACTTCTACCACCATGCTCACCATAGTACTGTACCGCACAGCCCTGGTGCTGCTTCTTCTGGTACAGGGATGGATATCAGAAACACTAAACAAATTACGTGTGAATACTAAGAAACCATGCCGGCATACAGCCAACCTTCAGAAGAACCAACGTCCTTCTTGCCATTCTTTCACACAGACCCTAAACTGGGTCCTTTTGGGGCCACCAGTTCTCAAGAGATGGAGGCGGTAGAAATCTCAGCACTTCAGAATTGCTCAAAGGTTCAACAATATTTAGATCTTGTGATCAGGAAGGTGTTTCATTTCATTCTGGTGTTCAAGCAACCATTGAGGAATGAATATTTACACCACTAGGCTTCACAATTGACACAGTTTGGGTTTGGGTTGGCTTTTTCTGAAGAATCAACATGTTCAAATAAGAGGGCAGAATTATGACTCATCAGCCATATTACATTTTTCCACTGATGTGTAGTGTGGGTTTTGCATTCATCGCTCAAAGTTGAGTGTTTTTACACCCTGGCCTTGGACAAATGCCTGTTCCAAACAGCAGCCCTAGCATAAATAGCAGCTCTGTGAAGGTGACAGCATGAAGTGGCTGAGACTGAGTCACAGAGGCTGCTCTTCTGCAGTTTTCCCCAAACACACTGGTAAGTGTGTGTCCGTCTCTGATGAAGGCAGTTAGACGAAATACATCTGTGTTTTGTACTGTTTATTATCTCACAGAGGTTCAGTTTGCGGTCCCACCCACCTAAGTTCCTGTGTACAGGTGACGTTTCAGCAGTAGCTGAACAAGTTTGACAGTAGTTAGGCCAACTATTTATTAACCTGCTATGCAACCTGCTGCTCCTAACGCTGAAAAGTTAAAATTCCTCACTTGTTGAACACAACTGAATAAAGAGGTGTTCATATTTGGATTCATCTGTTCTCATGTTCCCAAACTGCTGCAGCTGTAGGTTTTCTTGTTAATGTCCCTTCAGTGCAGTTCCCAGCAACAGGGAACCAGTTGATGTAACAGGACTCAGACTTACCTCATAGCTGCCATAGGAATATCCAACAGAACTGGAGTAGAAATCGCACCTGTTCTCCAGTATGGGTCTTTGGTCCTGTTGTACCATGAGAGCACAGAGGAGAAAGAGGGAGAGGAAGACTTAGGTGTTTTGTTGTCACAGCATCAGAGATCAGCGGCCCTGTCTTATCTGTATTTATCACCATGCCTAGATCTGTATTTATTTGTGTGAAGTACGTTTACCGTGTGGTGCGGCCGTAGGCCGATTTATGTCGCACCTGAAAACCATATTTTGTGTCTGCTGTACATCTCTGCATAGCGAAGTACTGTAACTATAACCATGAGCTCAACCGAGACTAGTTCTGAACCCGCTTTACCCTCTGGTGGTCGTCAGCAGTACTGCTACACCAGCTCCTCCACTGCCAAATGTTAGGTCAAGTTTACCAGGCTGTTGCGCTCAGAAGATACTGCAGTGACGTCGACGTGTCAGCCTGACTTTAGGTAGTCAGTGGGTTGGAAACAAAGCTAGAAAACACTGGCAGACTTGCGCAGTACAGCTATTATGCTGCCAGTTAGCCCTGCCCCTGAGCTTGACTTCCTGGCCACATATGGGATCACAAACTCAGCTGATGTCTCTGTCCAGTTCGAATCCCGCCGCTCTTACCATTCCTTGTTCTAACACACCAAACGCCTAGCAGGAGCTCTGCTCACACCGGGGTAATGGTGTATCTAGTAAATCAGTCATGACTGTGATTTAAGGCCCAGTAACATTTATGATATTATATATCTTGTGGCTAAAGGAGATAAGAGAAGTAATGGATAATTTAATTGGTTTATTCTGTTTACTGGGTCTCACTTGTGGTGAAACTGAACCCCTGTGAGATTGCAAAGCCACAGCTGGGCTGACCTTTGGCGGCTACACTGGAGGCAAGACGGATTGGCAATAATTTCGCAGTGAGTGATGTGCATCCAACCGTCAGAGAGCTTCCTAATGAAAGGGGATAGTCATGGTTCTCGCTCACGTTTGCCGCTCACCTCACTGACGCCTTCGCGGCTGCAGAGATGCAAGACAAAAGCCGCGGTTTTTCTGAAGACGGGTGTGGGGGCTGCACGACTATGAAAACGTCCACCCTTTAGGCAAACGGGAAAAAAGCACCAGGGGATCTTGGGATACTCACAATTAGCTCTGACGCTATGACGCCATCCACAATAGCGCAGAGGAAGGAAGCGATGACCCCAATGCTGATGAAGATGATGGACGCCACAAGCTGGAGCAACAGAGAGAGTATTAACATCAGCGGGGATACATCAGCTCTGACAGGGTTAATTTGACTGCTGCGTGTTCAAATGAACTCTCTCAAAGTCAATTTAACTTTCCTCCTGTTGATTTAATTCTGCTCGTGTGACTGTGCATCATTTATTGAGGTTCACCTCTAAGAAAAACTTGACATCCTATTTAAGCACCCCAGTAAAGTCTGTGCGAGGCCTGGCGAGAGCTGCTTTAATGTCCCCAGGAGACGACAGCCTCAGTTAATTTATCTGCCCGGATAAGGAAGCCCTTTTTCACAGCATCCCCATTATTAGGTAGCTATCGCCCTCTCTGTGCAGGATTGCTGACTCAAGACACCGCACCTGTGATTACACACGACCCTCCATCTCTACTTCACACCCAAGTGTCCTCTTAATGTTTCTTCAGTTTAAAAAAAAAAAAAAAAGCCATTTGTTGTTTCTAAACCTGGGTTTGAATAGCAACCTGTAAAGCCAAGAGGTCAAGGGGGCTGCAGTGTCAGCTCCCCTTTCACTGCTTTATGATCTTTAATTCTTCTCGTTTCCTCAATCTATTATAGTCTTCACTGTCAATCTGTTTCGGCTCAGATGTTGACCTGAATGCATGTGACACAGCTGTGCCAAATACATCACTCAACAATCGATGGGATGGATGGTGAGACCATCCTAACAGTGGTGGTGCAACCAGCTCCACAATACAGAACTGAGTAGAGGCCTGAGGCGTGTGTGTGTGTGCGCTACAGTGGAAAGACTGTGTAACACCCTTGCAGCTCACTTTTACCTCTGTAAAAAAAAAAAAAAAAAAAAAAAAAATGCTTACGATGTGCTGCTCCCAGCTGGAACAATAAAGGAAAATCTACAGCTGTTCTGTCAATGAGGCAGGAAGGGGAGTGTTTAAGCATCAGTTAAAACCATGAAGAGGAAAGCAGGCTGTGGGGGGCCTATAGGGAGCGCGTTCACATTTCCCCTGTGATTCAGCACACAGACACACACATACAGGGTTGAATCAGCATATGCACACAAACAGATCCAGCCTCAGTTCACACACACACACACACACCTCACAAATGTGCACGAACAAAAAAATTACTTTAAAGCAGTGCAACTGTTTCTCCAAAAAAAACCACTTTATATCTAACATATGAAAAAATGCAGCCCACAGACACTGCATTAACATCATGTTGGCTTCCACCCACAACGGACTGGCATCCCATCTAGGATGCGGTTTCATATCCTCGTGCCCTTTGATGCCAGGATAAGCCCAGGACCACTATGACCCTGACCAGGATAAAGTGGTGAATAATGATGGTTTGTTGGATAGAAGGATGTTGGCTTCCTAATATATGTAGGTGCCAATTTTGGACCAGACGATAACCACTGATATAGGCGATAGAATTTATTTGCAGTACAAATGACATTTGTATTGCTGCATTACACCATCTACTGGGTGGGTGCATACAGCTGAGGGCAGCTGTGCAGACATGTGCTGAAAACCCTGCTGGGGACACAATCTATCATGCTAGCCAACAGTCCAGATGGGCCTTCACATATCTCATTGCTTTTGGCTCCTTTGGTCTTCCAGTACTCTTTATTGCTTTCCACACCGGACCGCTGGCTAATGCCACACCGAATCCCCACACTGAGTACTACATAATTCCGTTTAACACGTATACATCTTTCCAGGAGTGTCTTCAGCGTCTGTTTTGATCATCTGCTTTAACCGGATACTGTAGGGTCAAAGACCAGAGAAACATATCTGCAGAAGGCATCTAAAAAAATTATAGTACTGTGCAAAAGTCTTAGGCATGCAACTTGAATGTGTGTTGAGAAGTACAGGTAGATTCTTATCTACCATCAGGGAGGTTTCTGGTTGGTCCCAAATTCATTCTGCAGCCTGGGAATGACCTCAAACACCCAATCTCAGTCATACACAACTATCTTCAGCAACAGATGGTCTGGTCCCCACAGAGCCCTGATCTCAACATGATCGAGTCAGTCTGGGAGGACATGCAGAGACAGTCAAAGTGTGCAGAAAAACTGTGGCCGGTTCCTCAAAATGTTTGGAAGAACCTACCGACCTCTTGCTTAAAATGCATGAAAGTTTGCGTAAGAGAATTGATGGTGTTTTAAAAGCAAAGGGTGGTCCCACCAAATATTGATCTGATTGAGGTTGTTTTGTTTACTGCACTTTTTAGAAGGTTTATTGATTAATAAGTATTAATGGCATTATTTCTGGAACCGTCCTCGCTTTATAGCATTTTTCCCACCGGTGCAAAGACTTTTGCACAGTACTGTAGATCTGCATAAAAAGAGAGGAAAAAAATGACATCTATCGAGAACGACACCGGTGAAAAGCACATATTCAGAAACCACAATTTGTGAGCAGTAGGCCAAGCTGCAAGGTAGAGTGCAGAGGGGACAGCAGATGTCTTGTTTGCTATATGGCCAAGTGGTTTAAATCTTGGTACTAAAGCCAGACAACTGTATAGAAGCTGCTCATAAAACCAGGCAATGATGCTTTATAGGTCCAATGGTTCAAGGCATGCAGGTGAAAAATATGGAAGAATTCCCAAGTCTTCCTCTATGACTAGATGTTTGTCTATATAGAACCTATAACACCTTTAAGTGTACAAGAAGTTTTAGTGTTTGGTTAAGGGCCAGGGCATATTTTTCATTTGTAGACAAAACTAATGAAGAATGGTATAGTGGCATCCTCATGCAACAGTTTTTCCAAAGAAAGGGTACAATAAAAACAATAATGTGGCTTTGACCTCTTTCATTATTGAAAATGATCATTTACTATCTCTTCAGCCTCTACTGAGATGCATTTGCTGAAACTGCGTTTGTTATACCAGTTTTGATTAGTCTTGGTACCTAGTGGTGCAGACCACAAGATTGAAATGCTTAAATCCTGGAAGCAGAGCAACCGGTACCCACAATCGGGTTCAAAGTCACTTACAGCCCACACCTTGTCCATTGTAATGCTCATTCAAACAGTAACTGGACCTCTAGTCTTCGTCTGCATGCTTTGTATACCGAGTCACAATCCCGTGATGCCAGTGTGCAGGGTGAGCTGTACGAATAAATGGCCGCGTGTACATAATAAAGTGGTCAGTGAGTGTACCGTCTTAAGTCCACTTGGTGTTTGCATTTCTAATCAGATGTAAGAATGCCTTAGACTCACGAATGAAGACCAATTAAATCACTGTGTCATCAATAGTCTGGTGTAATCAAGTCCCCCAAACTGCAATAACTACAAGGCCAAAGTAATCAAATCCCTAGCGCCCCAATGACAAATATGGATTCCAGCAGTAATGAGTCCTGTAACCGAGGTGCTCTCTGCCAGTGCGTCTCTACACCCATTAATATAAACGATAGGATTAAACGACTGCCATTTAATGTGGTGCTGCGGCGGCGCTGATGTCAGAGACAATGGACCTTGACGGCAGCATTAGTTCACATCATTGGAGCGTGCAGCCGCTCGCTCGTAAAGAGCCCCTCCCACCTCCGGTTCTGCACACCACACCACACCACACCGCTGTGGAAGACAATCCATAACGTTACGCAACCGACTGCAAGGTCTCAAGGTCGACCGTAGTGGGACCTTCTTACGGTTAGGAAATGGTTACAATGAGGTCTAGAAGAACCCTTTTGGGTAAAATATAAACATGCAAAAAGTTGAAAAAGACCCTCCAGAAACCTGGTGTAGCAACAACCATACATTCCATAGGGACAGTGGCTCCTTCTACTGTTTACAAAATCATACAGATACTAAAACTGGTACTAAAATGTCGTTCGTTGTACCATTTACTAAATAAAGCAGCAGCATGCAGCCACATAATTGTTGGTATCAGTATTAGGTATTGTTAGCGTATACCTTTGTCCACAGCAACTTAGCGTCAAACAGGCATCTCTTTTTTTTTTTTAAACAATGATTTATCCATTTATAGAGAAGAGTATTGTGACAGGATCAACTTGAGGTAAGTAGTCCAGCTGGAATTTGAACTGAGGCCCTTCAGATTGCAAGATGATAGTCCTGACCACTTACTTACCTGCTGTCCCCTGGATATATCCTGGTAATTTCAGATACTCACTCACTGTCAGGTCTGGAACAAAAATTGTGAACTTTCTTGTGCTTCATAAGATAACCTTCCTCCTTCATGAAATGACATCAAGAAGCATTGGCAAAACATAGATAGCAAAGCTAGAGGGTGACTTCATACCGTACGTACACACAGGTGACTAATATACATATTTGTATGCCAGAGCAACAGTTCAAGCATCAGGAAGGAAAAAAAAAACTTGCAAAAGACTGAGAAATGAAAAGATGTTGGGAAACAAAGCAGCTCTATTACAACTCCACCAGAGCTCCAAATGAGCCAACAGCTCATTCATTAAATTTTAAAGCCACGACTGTGAGCGATGGCAGCGAGTTGGGTGAGCACACCTCCTCCTAGATCAGATACAGATAGGACGTTTGAGTAATGGAACCCCTTCGTCCCACCTACTCCGTCGCCATGGGAACCATCCTGCCTCTGCAGCAGCCGTGTGAACGTTCACTGACGCCTCATTTACACACACCTTGTTTAGGCTGAGCAGACTTAATTTGTTGGACATATCTAGAATCCCCTTAAAGTCACTGTTAACAACCCTTCCCAACCTGCTTCTGTGAGACTGGACACACTGTAGTACACAACTGTGTGAGCCATTGCAGAAAGAAGTTTATCTCCAATTTGTATCTGCCTATTTGCCTAACAACTAGTGTGCAACTTAGAGGGATTTGCCGCACGATAACGTTGACGGATGTACCGAGGATACAGAACCACAAGGGTGTGGGGGGTCACGCAGGGGGTCGTCTGGGTTTACAGATTAAGAAAAGCACGTACTAAAAAACGGAACATGCAGGCAAAGAGCTTAGCAATAAGGTTTCTGACTTAGAGACTGGGTATCACCAATAGCTTTGTAACAGAAAACTGCTGTAGCCAGTGGTTATATGATCCACCTGAGCGTGTTAAATGTTTGACATAAAAAGGCTGTGTGAAGCTGTGAGACTCCCTATGATAAGGGACTCTTCAGTCCGGAGTTTGAGAAATAAAAAGGTAAGAAGTCAGACTGCAGACGCGAAGTCCCTTCATGACTCCCTGGTATGAATTTCTTCTACACCATCACTGAAGTTAAACCTTGTAAGACAACTTCCAGATACTTTTTAAACCCTTCGACATGAAAACTGCACACACAAATGAGGAAAAATGAAATTAAGTCCTTAAAACAAATATTATTCTCTACTGCCATTTAGTCACCAGCAGCTTTGTTTGGCTATACGGCCTAAATTATGTTTATACACCTTGTCTGAACTGGGAATTACTGCACTTTACTGATAAGTACTGCAGTAAGTTAAGTAAGCAGGGTTTCTGACCCAACTACAGTTTAACAGGAGCACTGTACACAAATGGTATTTTTCTTATTTGTCGTCTGGAGTGAAGGGAAACGTAAGCAAAGAGCATCTTAGCAAAAAGCAAAACTATTTTTTCGTGTCTGTATGTATAAGTATGCACACGAATATGCGTTTTGTGAGAGTTTGTGATCTAGAATTCAGATGATAAATAATAGAGGATTAAGGCTCAGTCTCCAGATGGGAAGGATGGCCGGAGGGTAGATGGCATTACACTGTGACCTAGCTGAGTGTAGACACCAAAAGCTGTAAATAGATAATGAGCCTGACAAGCATACACCTGAACCCAGGTGAGCAGGACGAAATCATGCCAAAACTAACCCGACAACATTCCCTCAATGTGTTTTACTAAACGAACAACTTTAAACTGCAGGGTCTCTCACTGAGGTTCAACATGTGACCGGTAGATGGATTTTCCTTCGTTTACAGTCTGCCTGAAGTGCCACACATGTCTGTCAGGACAAAGGTATAGACCTCCTGTCAGAACCTCATAGACAGAACAGAGGTACAGATGTGGTGATGTGGGTTAACATGAAAAATTGAAGGAGGACCAAAGGGTTCATGAGGAATCGAAGCCCTTATTATTTCACAAAAAAATGGTCATCTGACAGGCTCAGCAGGGATTATCTAAACACTTGTCCAAATCTGCACTGAAAATTTTTATGTTAGAGTGTAACACCGACGCAAACAAGTGCTATCATCTCCTACTCGGTGCTTTTACACCAGCCTGCACTCCAACCCAGCTCTCCAGCTCCCCTGCCAGGCTCACTTTATTTTATCAGAGGTTTCCTGTGATACAACAAGTACAGGAGCCAATGTGATCGTATGATGGTTCTCAGCATCTTGGTGGCAATGCGATACCGACACCAAATCGATCAATTTCCAGTTTGGATAACAGGGACAAAACATTAGACTGTTATGGGTCCTGGTACACCTTGAGTACTTTTTATGTTTTATTTCCCAGCTGTCAAAGCTAATCTAATTTCTCTTCTTCCGTGATAAAGCAGCAAATGGCAACACGTTCTCCCATGGAAGCTTCAGAAAACATATCAATGCAGCAATTTTATATGCCATAGACAGCCACGTAAAAAGCCATCTTCTCTGAATAGACCTTTACGCTTAAAAAAAAATCCATAAACCAAGGTTAACATATGACATCAGGCTAAAATATAGATCCAGAATTAAGGCGGCTTTAGCTAGTCGACTGCCTGAAGTCGGTACTTGTCTTACAATGCAATAAAAAGACAAATAACAATAAGATGATTTCACTAAATGACACAAAGACAGAATGTAAGTGAGAAGGATTCACTGCAGTCATCCACAGAGAAGCACATCTCATCAAAATGACGCAAAGTGAAACACGAATCAGAGACCCATTAAAAGATTGAAACCCACGACAGTCATTTGACACTTACCATCGGTTTTCGATTCTCCACCAGATATAACCCTACAATTCCCAGGAAGGCTCCAAAACTTAGCTAAAAAGCAGAAACAGAAAAAATGCGCAAAATAGTAAGTCCTCTGATGCACTAAACATCTCACTTTACATTTAAGCCAAGGAAATTTCCTTTACATGTTTGTGTTTACCGAAATTTCTACTCAAATGATTTGTAGCGTTTAGGGTGCAACAGTAGTTTAGGAAATATTGCATTCTGGCATAGTGTAGATGCAAACTATTAAACTCCACATTTAGTACACTGCTTAGGTAACAGAATGCAACGTGCTCCGTGTTTTCACCCTGAATCTCAATTTAAAGATTTTCTTTTTATGTACGAGATGCATAATTACTGTCACTTTGCAGCATAAAAGTGCCATTGTGGAATCTGCACAGAGAATTGACTTGTCCTCCAGATATATTCAAATTAACTCTTATTAGACTACATTAGCACTGGCCTATTTTTCTGTGTGCGTGGAGGAGGAGACGGCGCTTACGATGATGCCAGGGTAGTACCCGGCCACAGCCACGTTTTCGGTGCGCGTGGCAGACACGAGGCCCACCACCAAGACGACGATGGAGAGGAAGAGGAGCACTGCGGTGAACCACATGGCCGTTCTGCGCCTCTTTGAGAACTGCTCTGTGGGAAGATGCTCTGTGACAAGCCAGGAGAGCAAAGCTCAACATGTCTGCGTCCAACTCGGGGCACGCAGCCCAAATTAACTAACCTCGGCGAAATTAAACACGACCTGCGGCTGCTAATAAAACATACTGTGCTACATCGATTGTTACTACCTGTTAAACTTTATTTAACTTCTTCCAAAGTCATGTAAAGGTTAGCCAGTCGACGTTACAATTATTATCCATTTATACAAGTCCAGCAGGAGTGGGATTTGAACTGGAAACCTTCAGACTGCAAGGCAACAACCCTAAACTACACACACAATAAATGGAAAAGTTCTCCAGGCGACTACTTCATTTGAGCCTGTAGCTGAGAAATCTGCTGTGCCCGCATACAGCATAACAACAATTATATGTGTGTCAGGAAATTAATAAATTATGAAAAGAGAATAAATTATGAATAAAGGTCTAAATTCTAAACCTGTGGTCCAGTTTGAAGACGGGCAGCTGGCCAGTGAGGACAGGAGAGGCGATATCTGGCTTGTTTAACCGTTTAAATAAGCGCTGCTGTAACAAATTCATCATTTTACAAAACTGTCCAGTGCAAATACTAAACTAACCTTTAACCCAACAATTCCTGAGTGTAACACAGCAGCTCATTGGCCACCTGGCTCACAGGTGCCGAGGCGCTCACCTGCAGAACACCTTTACACCTGTCTAATGCACCTTCTCCCTATAACGGTTACTTTTCACATCTTAACCGTGCTATTTTGTTTAAGTGTGTAAGGAAGCCGGGCGGAGACGGAGGAGCTAGACTGTGTTACCTGTGGGCTCCGGGACGGCCGTGGAGGCGCGCGCCTCGGGCGGCTGCTGCTGCATCGTCTCTCCGCGGGGCAAACGGACGACTGGGGGCGGAAACCACGGCTGGAAGCGCTGCAACCCTCGCAGTGCGAACCCAGTGTCCGGGGGACGGTTCTCTCGGATTCCGCCCTCGAAAGAAGCGCGGAGCCCGACTTTGGCGGAGAGAAGGACCTGCGCAAAGTGGCGCAGGACAGGGAGTGCTTCGCCCAAAGGTGCCGCTTCCCCCCCCCCCGGCGCTCACCTGCTGCACACTTTTTACCCTTTCAGAAACACCTTCTCTCCATCAAGGGACCGCTGGTCCACGCCGAGCAGCAGCAGCAGCAGCCGCCGGGGAGCAGAATGTGAAGCTCGGCTGCCTCAGGTGAACCGCCTCACTTCTGCAGGGCGCGCGCGCCTATGTGTGTGTGCGAGCGCGCGCGCGGGGCGGCGCGGCGCGGGGCGGGGCGGGGGGTCAGTTCCTAGAAAGAGCCGAAGGGGGTGACCGACCACCGAGTCAGTAACAGTTTAATTCGCTCTGTGCGGGATGACAGGTAGAAGCAAGTTTTACATACCGTAGCAAACAAAACATTAAATATTTTGAAATGAAAGGCCTTAATGAAAGTCGACATACGTAATGAATCTTAAAACTATTTTATTTCAAATTACAATATCGCTTTTCCTCTACATACAATCTACACATGCAGAGCTTAAACCGGTAAAAGGAATTATGGCAGAAAAATGCCTACAGGTCGCAACTGACCAAAGTAGCAGCACAAGAGCAACGTTAATGGAATAACAGGGTCTCTGTAGGTTTCTTTAACAGTCGAGTAGCACCATCTTCCACTTTGTACAGAACTTCTGCGTCTGTTGGTCATTTCTGGAATATTTGCCCTAAGAAACACATATCAGGTATTGAGCATTAGTGTGCAAGCTCTTTCAGCCACAACCCAGACACCCACTACAGCAAACAGCTCTATAAGCTGCTTTTTTTTTTTTTTTTACAATGATGACTATGCAGTAGAACAAATATTCAGTCAAAAAAACCCCTTTTTTCAGCTATTTCATACAACAGTGACGTGTTTTCAGACTTTTCTCTCTCTGCAGTGGAATCTTTTGACGTGCTTGAAGGTTATCGGTGTCACACAGAAGTAGAATGAGATGTGCTGTGGAAGACAGAAAATCAAGTTCCCCTCCAGTCTGACTGTGGAACAAGAAGGACCCCCCTGAACCCGCCGGGTTCAGGTCTCACACAGCAACCGGAATCAGTTACAAACAGATGCGATATGAAAACACAGCCATACAAACTGAACACACACACACACACAAGTCACCCTGGCAAGCGCACACTTACCCATCACTTTCACATGCTGACAACAATACAGGAATGACAAGTAAATATTTTAAATCTGTTGCCTGTCCCACGATGAGGTACATTTAGCAGTGAGAAAGCTGGTGCAGTTGGTGACGGTCACGTCACTCACTTCTCCGCCATCAGTACAGCACAAGTCAAGCATTCAGACAAATAAGTTATTCTGCTTAACAGTAAAAGTGGCGACAAGATTTCAGACATTTCAAACAACAGCAAATTCTAGAACTGTACATTTTTCCCTCCACTGGATGTGTAATATTTAGAAAATAAAGAGCTTTCTTAGGGAAAATCCTTTTAATATAGATTTTCCCCATATTATAGCTGACTCTAGCATTTCCAAATACAAACAAGCAAATCCTTAATTTTTTTTGTGGAAAAACAATTTTAACAGATATTTCGGTTTAAACTATCATTTTAAAAAGTCAAATATGAAATAAATATCCATAGATTCACAAAACTAGGAATCTACTTATGATCTGACATTAGTGTTATAGATATTTCTATTGCTCTGGAGAAATACGGTCCCAGTCTTCTCATCCAGGGGTTTCAAAACAGTCCACATCTAAGGCCCCCATAGTCGTGTTTCATTTGGTTTCAATTGATTCAGTCCGCTTTCTTTTTAAAGCTAGACTTTCATTAAATAAACTCTGTTATTTGGTGTCCTGTTTTGCTCAGCTATTAAGAGCAAATTTAAACTAATGGTAACTGAACCCGGGTCGCAAACCCATATTTTTGTCGGAAGAGAGTTCTATTTACACGGTGGATCTACACATGTGCCGTCTACGAGATGCAGCAGGTCGAAGACTTGGGAGGCTGCTCCAGGATTGACTCACGCCGAAGGTCGTTGGGGACCCCACCATTTGGACCCCACTGGTTCAGTTCCCCAAATATGCCCGTTTCGATCATCTCCTCCTGCCACGGGATGGCAATGTTACCGGAGGCAAACTCATTAAAGAACTCCTTGTCAGGGTCCTCCAGGTTTACACCCTTCACTGTAGAGAAGGCACCCACTTCATCCAGGTTTTTGGCATATACTGTCTTAGAGTCGGGAACAAATGGTGGTGGCAGGATGCCTGCAGAACAGAGGAAATAGAAAATGGGTTGAAGAAATCAATGAGTGCCAGCATCATAAGGTGTAGCGCGGTTCCAAAGTTCAAACCTAAATATATCACCATTTCGCCATCAGCACACATGGTACGTTAACATGATGGAACGGCGGACATTTCTGGCTGAAAATGTCGTAAAGACACTTTATTTATCTCTACATCTATAAAGCTGAATCTATTTGTTTGTTCTCTATGAAGGGCTCTGTTTTACAAGCCACACACTTGAAATTTGGCACACAGGTACTCCTCACACTAAGCGAGGCTTTTGTGTGGTCAACTTTGTTAAAGTCCAAAAACGCAAATTACTATTTTGAAATTTTTAAATTTGGTCTCTCACTTGGATGTCGCACGCCGAGTGTACGTAAAGACGCGGATAGGTTTTTAGAGTCCACACACAGATGTACTTCCTCACCCACATACACAAACACACACAAAGTTTGATGATAAAAATTTGCTACTATTACTGTTTCCATGTCAGTGCCGCCCACCTGTTTAACCACAGGAGCCAGTATGCTGTATATGCATGTGAGCAAATGTAAAAGTTAATCTAAAAAAAAAAAAAAAAAAAAATTAACCCCCCTCGTTCTTCACATAAGCAGCGATGGTAAGGTTGTAGTACTTAGCTGGAAGCAGTCAGAGAAAAGGTTGAAAACNTAACCCCCCCCCCCCCCACCACCACCACCACACACACACACACACACACACAAAACCATGTAAGGTAATAAAGTTTGGTGATATATATTTTGTTGTTTCCTTTTCCACTGGACTAGCAGTACTTATGTACTAAAGGCAACCACTTTAATGGTAAGAAAGTCCGGTGACACGTGTATTACTACTTTTTATTTTTCTACCACTATACATTCTTGACCCAGCAGGTACTGGGTAACTCTGCCAGTCAAGTTTAAATCAAAAACCAAAGCAAATTTCTTCCATACAATATTAACGTGTTTGCTTTTGTCCCCTTTTGAGTCTCAGGAAAAACGTAAAGTAGCGTTTCTTTTGCTGCAGATTTAAAGTAAAGACTTGTCTGAGTTACCTAGATGCGTGTATATGTGTAAGAGTGTGTGTGAATGTAGCAGCATTTTCACCTGCTTCCAGCTTCCTCCAGTTGATCCCGCTGAAGAAAGGATGCGCCCGTAACTCATCACAGCTGCCGTTCTTAAAGCCCAGTCTCTTGTCCACTTCTTTGGCCAGTAGCCCCTCGCAGATGGACCGGGCGTTCTCACTAAACTTTTCAGTATAGGTCACTGGCTCATTCAGAATTCGCTTCTTCACTTCTTTGTTCTCCACCTGCAATAGAAATGTCGTACAGCTGTTTCAAGGTGCTTGTGCGTATCCCAAACTTCTCTCCGAGCAACCATTTCCCTCATTCTGTTATTCAAGGAGTCAGCAATCGCAATATTATTTATTACTGGCCAAAAAGTGGAAAGGAGTTGGCACGTATTATTTGCAGTGATGAGAATCCTATTAGAGTCAGGAGGCCATTAGTTTGTATGACAAGCCAAGTACTGGGATAAATTTATGTCCTTGTTTGGTGCCTTGTAATAGACCTTAGAAAGGTTCAAACATAGTTCAGACAAAACAGAGAGTAAAAAATAAATTGTGAAAAAACACTAGTGTTTGCAATGTTCTTTCAACTGTTCTCTACACACAGTCATCTGAAGATGAATGGAAATGACATATTTAAGCAAACTATGCAGAGATGTGAAAACACGTGAAGCAGAAGGAAGCAGATGAGTCTATAAAGCTCAACGGAGACATCTTAAGATGTACGGGATAAGAGACACACAGTTACCTTCTCTCCTCGCGTTCTGAAGGGACCTTTTGCCGCAATGAACTCGTACAGAGTGACACCCAGAGTAAAGTAGTCCACTGAGTAGTCGTACTCCTCACCTTTCAGGAGTTCTGGGGCCATGAACCCTGAGGGAAAGAGGCAGCTTGCACCATTGCAGAATGAAAATTACTAAAATGCTAAATGATCATTTGGAAAAAATGTGTCACACAAAAAAGAATCACCAGTCTGGTGTGAAAACCTAGTGAGATTTACCTGGAGTTCCAGCGTAGCCTTTGATCTTGAACTGGTCATCCTTTAGCTCCACTGCCAACCCAAGATCTGATATACGGACATTACCTGGAAAAATTATTTTACATATACATTTAATAAATGTTATATATTTAGTGTCTTTCTTTTTGTCATATATATGTTCCAGTTAGGGGATTAGACTACAAACAAAAATTAGACTTTATTTTATGCACAGTAACAGCACAATAAACTTTAATACTATCCTGAGCAACACAACTACTGAGCTCATCATGAAATGCTACTTTAACTTCAAATGTGACAGAAGATGTGGTCATATTTGAACCCAACAGTTCAGCAGTTGGGGGGGGGGGGGGACTATTTTAATTATTCCTGCCGAGAAAAAAAAAAAAAGACATTTAAAATAACGCATCAGCCATGTGCCCATTTACCTCTGACATTTATAACATCAATTGAACAGAACATTTAGAAGGTGTACATTAAGCACACAAGTCCTTTGAGCAATATAAGGCCCACAAGGTCACATTATTCATATTGTATTTATAAGAAAAAAGATAGGCTAGAACTTTATTGATGCCCAAAGCGAAATTTGGCTACACAGTAACTGGACATAAAGGATACATAAGGTGCTGGCTAAATAAATCTAATATTATAACAACTGCTAACAACAACAAATGAACAAGTTATATAGAAACTGATTTACTGACTGCTGATGCTGGTGTGGCCTTACGGAGGGAGAAGGTTGGTAAGAAAGGCCCTGCACACCACATCATTGCAACCCCAACTTAAAAAAAGTAGTATCTGAAAGAGTAGCACAAACTGATTAAATAATAGGCAGCCGAGATGTCCACGACACGCATGCTCTACACAGCGTGTGTACCTTCATTGTCCAGAAGTACATTCTCAGGCTTCAGATCCCTGTAGATAATCCTCTTCTGGTGCAGGTGCTCCAGGCCACAGATGATCTGGGCAGCATAGTAACTGGCACGTGGCTCCTCAAACCCCGGGCTGTTCTCATCCACATTGTAGATGTGGTACCTCACATCCAGTTACAAACGCAAAGTGAACATCAGCACGCAGTCATAATCCCACGACACATGGATGTTTATGTGCCATTATTTAAGGCAAAGCACTAAACAGGCAGCAGCACATAGACATATACAATCTTTAAACAAGACCCAAGTTTCATGTAGTCATCAAGAATTTGACCAATTAAAATAAAAATTCACAAGGTGGATACAAGTAAAAGCAAAAACGCAGCGTTGAGGGCAACCAGCTGCGCAAGTCCTTGAGCATTTTAACCTTAATAAAAAAGTCAAAGGAGTGCAGCTACTCTGTAAGCAAAATCAGGGAGCGGGTGGACTGCCAGGGTAAAAGTCTTTAAGCTCTCACCTGAGGTCTCCTCCATTCATGATGGTCATAACCAGACAAAGATCAGTCTTAGTCTGGAAGGCATAAGCTAAAGACACAATGAAGCGACTGTGAACTCGAGCAAGAATCCTCTTCTCCACCATCGCCCCCTGTTGGAGAGCGAGAGGAACGAAAGGAATTCAGTGCATGTAGTTACACAAGTTCTCACCCTTATTCTCTCTCTCACATAGGGGATGCCGGGAGGGTAGGGGGATTATAGATATAAAAATAAATGTATGACAAGCACGTGTGTTCACGCTCCCATGGTCAAAAAGGAGCACTAGAAATTTAAAGTTACGCATATGCACACTCCTCTACACATCCTGCAGAAATAACAGTTCCTACATCATACTGTCTTCGCCACACAGAGCTGTGCAAAACCACACAGCCAGACTACAATAATTATAATGTACAGTAGATGGTTGACACATGGCTTTGAGATGGGGGGGGTGATCTGCCACAGAATTCAGAGGACACGGTGACTCAAAGGGGACCTTCTTTAATCTGTCACTGCACCCTCCTCTTCAAAATCCATCAGAAAATCTGTTCCATTTTTAGATGTGTTGGAATTTGCATTTCATATTGAACTCAGTACTTGTGCTGCTCAGGATAATATTAAACATCACGTGGTCTGTGTGAACTCTCCCGTTCAATACCGAGGACACCAGCCTATGGGTGTAAATACCAGCGTGTGATGTCCTTTTCACTCAACCTTTTCACACTGTTTCCAGGATTTCAGGACATGCCAGGGGTTAAGAAATAGCTCCAGTTTGTCTGAAGTGCAAACCCTGGATTCTTGCATTCATGAAAACACAGGCCGCTGCAGCATTGTACTGAATAATATGTCTCGATATTCCAGCATCAAGACGCCACGTGGAACTAGAGATCCCAGTTTTGTTTTCCACGACCAAATAGGGAAAGCCGGCGCTTTAGAAATTTTGCCTGACATTATACAGAAGTGCAGAATAGACGTGGAAGTGGAAAAATTAAAGGTATGATTCCTTTTTTATGGTTTGTTATAGATTATCTCTTCTTGTTTCTCTGAAATCAAAGTTCGGAAAACACCATACGGACAATGCTGCACTGCTGGGGGGGGGGGGGGGGGAAAACTTTTTCTTATTTTTNGGGGGGGGAAATGTGGGGGGGTGGGGGGGGGGGGGGGGGGGGGGGGGGGGGGCAACTCATGCTCATGTCATTGTCAACAGGTTTAGTTATCTTGACTCAGAGGTTAAATCATGATGCATGAAGATCTCTGCAGACCATAGAAAAAGCCAAATTTTCCTCAGGGTGAAAAGTCTGACCACAGTATATGCATGTGAGCAAATGTAAACGTTAACTTTAAAAAAAATTATACATCACCCCCCCACACACACACACACACACACACAAAAACCAGAAACTGATAACTGCCAACCTTCTACCACGCAAACATTACAGCTTTTTCATCTTATTTTTATGATCTCTAGAACCCCTGGTGACCACTTTTTTCCTTATCACTTTGGTGATCAGCCTTTTTCTCACCTCATAGCCTTTTCTCTTCTTAAGTCTCTTTTTGTTGAGCTTCTTGCAAGCGTACAGCTTGCCTGTGGCCTTCATCTGGCAGGCTGACACCTCCCCAAAGCCACCCTTACCAAGGACTCGGAAATCCAGGAACCAGTCCTCCCCAATGGGCTGCATCTCCAGCCACTTCCACTGCAGGAAACGTTTGAAATACATGGTCTCTAGGTAAAAGGTGAAGGGGACTTCCTTCAGAAAGTCCAGTACGTTACGCAACGTCTCCAAAAATAAGTCATCCGTAGTATCCTGGTGCCTTTCTTTGACCTTGGTGATGCTGTTCTCGGGCAAAAAAGGGCAGAAGTACTTAGCAGAAGGCTCCATGTAGCGTTCGAGAATCTTTGAGGCCTTCTGGGCACGGACCTTGTCTTCTGCTGTGTCATACTCCTCAATATCCTTCCATAACCGTCCAGGACCCTTATACTCATTAGTAGCCTCCAAGTACTCCCGGAAAAGATGTTTTCCAATGGGCTGCTCCACACATATGCTTTGGAACTGCACATCCAGCTTCTCCTGCAGGTCCTCACACACTGTGATGTGAGGGAGCTTTAGCTTGGCATGGTATTTCTTGTCCCGGTTTGCCGCAGCGTTGGCAGTGCCGTCAAAACTGCCACGAGCCGAGATGTAGGCTGAATTGGCCACCACAGTGGTCAGACCACCAATGTCCATCATTGTGACAAAATGTGGAAAGTGTTTCTGACTGCTGCGAAATAAATCGAGTGGCTCACTGAGCGAGCATCCAAAGAGAGGCCAGGATTGAAGAGAACTAGAACCTCGGCAAAAGCGCGGAAGACACAAAGCCGTCTGCTCACCGCGGACAACTGACAACTCTCCTCCTGCGTCAGGATTTGAGAGGCGCCAGCGTTCCAGCAGCAAGTTTAGACAGAATCCGGGAGCTGGAGCAGGGCACACATCCACAGACCCCCGAAGTACGTGCAGATTCAGGGAAAGTCTCAGCCAGAGGGTTTAGCTGTGACATACACCAGGATCCACCTGACTCAACACGTTTATGTAAAGTCTTTATCCACTCTGTAATACCACCTGAATTAAAGCACTAATGAGAACAGAGACATGAGCCTCAGCTCTGGCTGAGCTGTTTAAACAGGACCTGTGTTGAGTTAATGATGCTTCACGTTACTCGGATGTGACTGTTTAGTTTCCAGTGGACCACATCATTCAACAGGAAAAGCTATATTAATGACTGAATTTCACTGCTGAGATTTACAGCTTTTTGGGGGGGGGGGGGGGCGTAACGGTTAGTGTTCATGAGAAATTAAAAACTGCATTTCTAACAATTGCCACTAGTGCAAGAGAGGTTCACACAACCGAATTACTTTGTCATAGAAGCAAAACTTGAGTGGTAAGTTATTAGAAGCAGCGCTGAGACATTAAGTCTTTTTCCTAACACATTAACTGTGCTAAAGTAGTGTGGAAATATATTTTTTGCGCTTAGCTTAATGTTATTTCTGGCTCTTGCTTATTTTTTGCATGGGAATAACAGTTTTTTTTCATCTCTCCATAACCTAATCTTAACTCCAGTTACTTGAGGTGTTAACCTGTACCTGACCTTGCAGAGCATATCCGGAATTAAGCATGGAAACACTGTAAAATTTGACCCCACCCTCTTCCAGTCTTTGCTTAAAATAACCTCAAACATCACACGTAAACACTTTTGATGCTGAACAAGACAAGTCTTTCAATCTTTTAATGCATTAATCTTACTAATATGCCCCCAGTCTAATTTAATGCAGCGCAAGGAAGCAAAGATGTCACATATGCTGATCCTTAAAGAAAACAATCTGCCCATTCATTGTTCTTCTGGTGCGCAGAAGACTAGCAAACATGCCAGACTTTACTGTTGAACTGATAATTAATATGAGCGTTTCATGCTTAATACGGAAAAAAAAAAGTTCAGGTTATAAAAATAAGTTTAAAAGACCTTTGCAAGAAACAGGCAGCCCATGCGAGTCAAAGAGAAGAGACTTTAGGTTCTTCTTTTCATCATTACTGTGGGATGTTGTGTATCAGGTTGTCCAAGCAGAAAAACAAGCTCCAGTTAAAAGCAGCAACAGGAAATTCAAATCTGATGGCCCAGACGGGGGCTGGGTGTTACCCTGGTCAGACTGTCAGTTGTACACACCACTCCTTCCAGTTTTTCCTCAGGATCAGCTACTTGTATTGCAGGCACTTGCTTCTTTAAAAGGTTGAAGGTTTCTTGTCTAACAGAACCTGTTGAGATACAAGTGAACACAGCAGCCTGTTTGGATTTCCTCCATTTACAGCTCATCTAGCCTCACTTTGCGCAAAAGCTATTCTGATCGCAGGCAGGTGGCACATCTAGGCTGTGGTCACCAAATCCATACGCACAGAAGCTTCCGTGTGATTTTTACTCTACTATTCTTACAAAGAGGTGCAAGTTGGGACGAGCCTGTGATCTCTCGCCTTGATATTGCTACTATGCATGTCGAACTGCTTTGCGGTGTGTTGATTTTTGGAAAAAGGCCGGCAAGCAACACAGCAGGTAGCGCTGGTGCCTCACAGCTCCTTGGAACGTGTTTAGTTGCCCTGCAGTGGACTGGCGTCCCGTCCAAGCTGTACTCACTCTTGCGCCCTATGATACTGGGACAGATTCTGGAACACTGCAGCCCTGCACAAGACAAAGATGGAATGAAATTATGGACTCTTGGCGAACAAACATAACGCATAAATATTTAAACTAGAACTCTCCTCCACCGAGACCTTGGCCACCAACAGTATATTGCTCTTTTATGTAGACAGCAGTCTGTGGAAGGTAAGCCTGTAAAGGTCAGTGTAAACTCCTCCACATACAAACATAAATGGAACTACAATTCGTAACGCGTACGGATCGCCAGGAATTTTGATGAAAGCTAAATACATCTGTCACCAGACTGATGAGACCTTCCTTTAATCCTTAGGCGGAGCTAGAAAAAAAAAAAAAAAAAAAAAGTCTTCAAGCTTAAGCTCAAATTACATTAAACACAACTACTTAAACGGCCTTAAAGTGCATCTGCAAACTCCCATTCAAAGGCAACAGTTTGAAATTAATCCCATAAATACGTGCAGAATGTCTGCGCCACTTTCGTCGCCATGGGAACAATTAGCCTCTAAACCAACAGTCAGGAACACAAAATGCGGCAATGTGTTGGATTAAGATGGCATTAGAATGCATCCATCAGCTTGACAGGTAAACATGCATTTGCTTAGTCATTAAAGAAAAGACAAAATGTTATTTCTAGTTGGATTTAAGTTTCTATTTTCAAGTTTGTTACACAAAATACAAGCGTATTAAGCTGTAAAACCTTAGCAAACCAAACTTTTTTGCAAATACTCCTGAGCAGCTGACTGTCCCTGCATGGCAACACCGCTTTATCCATCTGAAAGTAGCTTCACCGCTTAATAGATGGAAGGAGCTCCTTTACACGGCTATCCAATAAAGCAAACATTGGCTCTCATGACAGTCCAAATGGGAGGCTCGGCGCCTGCGAGTTAGAGCACACTGAACTCCAAGAGAAGGCAACAGGTTGGTTTGTAAAAATTCCTGTGCTTTTTATTTAAGAAAACCAACAGTGGAAGTTTCAGCAGGTGGGACATCGTCCCTATTGCAACAAACAGTGTAGTTAGTAAAGAGCTACCGACTAGCATGGTACTCACTAGTACGATAGAGAAAAGAGGCTCCCTCAGCTACATACTAAAAATATTTATATATAGTCAAACTGCAGCAAAAGGTTTGAAAACTAACTGAATTCCAGGTTGTGAAGCACCACTTTGACAATTTGTTCTGGCTGAACCCAAGGAGAAAGGTAAAGGCTTTAAGCAACCCAACAAGCACATAAAAGATTAAACACTTCTATGGCATAGTTTTACACTGTAAAATGCATATATTCTTCTCCTCCGCAGCGGTCTATCGGCAAACTGATTAGTACCCAAGAACTGACTTCATACAGTTCTAAGCAAACTCAGGATTAAATGAAAGTAGGACTGTCCAAACTTTGAATTGCAAACCTTCTAAATAAAACGCAGTATCACGACTGTAGCGGTTCTTTTTTCAGAAGCGTATTTGTCAGCGAGCAGAAAAATTACTTCTTCGTACTCGCCTGCATTTGAATGAATTTCACTCACTTTGCCGTATTCCCAATTCTCCACCAAACAAGAGGCAAGTTCACATGCGTTCGTGCCCTCGGGAGGCTTTCGTGATGAATTTTAAGCCGGCAAATGTGGTCTTCAGACCTCTTTGTAATTTTTTTCTGGACCATGTGGCAAGATGCCCATTATAGGGTTACACTGACAAAATGCCACACGTCCATAAGTTGCAACAGGACAGTCCAAGCACAGCGGTCTTCAATTCACATAGCTTAATTGTGTAAATAAACAAAACTGTCTAGTAATTGCTTTATAAAATTTTTTTTGTACATTTCTTAAAGAAAAAACTGAGTAACAAAACCCTTTGTTAAAAAATTCTATATTTAATTTTAAAACTTAAATTAGATTACAGAAATGAGATGAGGCATCTAGGATAAACAGTACACCTGTGGCCCATATCTAAACAAGACCACCTTTAAATTTGGCTTTTGCTCCACTCTAGACTGACCTGTAGATGAAAACTAGAATTTGATCTATCTCACAATCAAAACATTAAATGATACTGTACTGGTTGAGTTTTTCCCCAATGCCCCTAATCGGCAAGAAATGTAAACAGAAATGGGAGGCTTCAGGTTGAGGGAACCCAGACTCCTTGACAGCAACTCATTCCACACATTCAGAGTTGCAAATATAGCTGCCCACGAACCAGCAGGAAGCCAAGCAAAACAAGGGACATGGAGGACAAAAATCTACAAATCATACAAAAAAAAAAAAATCCACACAGTGCCGTGAGCCTTCTTCAGCTATCTCATCCATTCAAGGGGTGTCATAATCCAGTCTTTGGAAACCACACATCTTCAAATATGCCCCATCATCAGTCAAACGTGAATCACAGCTCAATCCTGTGCCGTTGTGGGGAAAGTGGGTGTTTTTGAGACAAACTACTAGAAAGGCTGGAAGTGTAACGTGTACCGCCTCCAGTACAGGTTGCTTCCCACAAGTTCAAGTCTGAAATCTTCAAAAAAGAAGCAAAAATGGGCCAAATTGAAGGGTCTTGAGAAACTTCTAACCCTCCCGA
The DNA here is from genome assembly GCA_900497675.1 of Arapaima gigas. Classification (NCBI taxonomy): domain Eukaryota; kingdom Metazoa; phylum Chordata; class Actinopteri; order Osteoglossiformes; family Osteoglossidae; genus Arapaima; species Arapaima gigas. The sequence goes on from UFQX01000150.1 coordinate 639,919, forward strand.
TTCCCCACCTCAAAGAAAAAAGGTAGAGACAAAGAAGGTTTGGGCAGACACAAAGAGCATAAGAGGGACATCTCCCGAAGAACGCTAAAGGAATGAAAGACTGAATAGATGAGACTAATCGTCATCGTCATTCTCATCGTAGTCGTCATCGTCGTCATCCTCATCCATGTAGGACACAGGAGTCTCCACACGGGAGCCACTGTAGTGGGAGCCATTAGAGCTGGAGGCCAGGGTGCCATCAATGCTGTCACTGTAGACAAGAAAGCCAGCGAAGGAGAAACCCATTAGAACTTGTCTGCTGCACATCAGCCATTTCCCTCCTCGTACTTTAATACGAATTCTAACTCACCTGCCAGTGTGGTATCGCCCCCCATTAGACGACACGCCTGAGATGTAGACATTACTTATGGACCCTTGTGCCATTTCTGTAGGATACAGAGCAGAAAGGAAGTCGGTCTAAAACCTTTTTGGTGTGTCATACGATGACTGAGAAACTGACAGTACTAGCTGGCTGACCTGTGACATAGGGTTCCAAGGCTTTAGGCACCAGACTACGGGCTATCTTTAGGTCCTCTGGGGAACACTTCCCCACCTCTAGACCACATGCCATGCCCATTCTCTTCAGTACCTCAATGTCGTCATGAATTTCAAACATATTGTCAAAGTTGAACAGATATTCAAATCTGAGGAAGCAAGAAAGAAAAGCATAACATTTAATTACACAATCCAATAAAAATGTGACTTCAGCATCGTCATTAACTGTACTGCAAGCAGCATAGAGATCACATATGCACAACATTCAAGCGGTGCTCAAAAAAAGCAGCCAGTTAATAAGCTACCCGCAAACCCATCCTTCGCCTCACTTGTCGTTCGAGATGCTGCAATCAATGACAGTCTTCTTGCTGGTGTTGACAATGATGAAGGGAAGGTGAATGACCGAGTTTGGCGGTGGTGGTCTCTTCGTCTGCTGCTCCACCTGGCGATTCCTCTGCACTAGCTTCTTAAAGGCAATTTGCTGAAGACACATGGGGCACGAGCACAATGCATACAAATTTACCGCAACTGTCAACGTATTTGATTCATACTTAGACGCTCTTCACCAAGCACAAAGGTTCTTCAGGGCAGCAACAGGATACACAGTACCAGGTCTGCTGACACAAGGATTCAAATCAAATATTTCTCACCTGCAAAATAAGTTCTTGTAGCTGGGATTGTTTTTGCTTGATTCTTTCAAGCCTTCTTTGCCTTTCAACCTGAAATGAAAAAAAGCACACAAAAATATACTAGTCTGAGGCAAACCAATTACTTATACCCTTACCTCAAACTTTAAAATGTGACCTGACTCAGTACAGTCAGGAGTTGAGATAAAGTGTGTTTAAAATGTACCTCCAAGTTCTGGCATTCCTGAGCAGAATTGGTGGGTAACCCAATCCACTTTATCTCTTTCTTTTCTTTGGAGATGATGTTCATGGCCATTAGCACATTCAGTGCATCATAAACACGGCGTCTGATATTCTTCTGGTCATATACATGCTGGAAAAAACAACAAATCTCTCCACAATACAGCTTAAAAGAAGGGGGAAATGAAACATGAAATGGACAGTAAGACAAGGTATTAATTTCCAGAATGTCTCACCGAATCGTTGGGGGAGATATGATTGTCAGAGGCGCTGAATTCTGCAACCAGCTCATCTGCAACCTCGTTGTAGGTGGTGACCCCCTTTTTCTGGACCTTCTCACAAACCTTCATGGAGAAGTGCCTGAGCCCCTTCCCATTCTTGTCCCCTTTCTTACTACGCTTCCTTTAGAAACAAGATCAACCACATTCATTGGAATGTCTTCAGAGTCTGTATCAGCTTTCTGCAAAACTACCTAAATATTACAACTGATCTGTTTTGAAGATTTTAGATTTAATGCCAGCTACCCATAACATATTTCTCTACTTAAACCTGTATTTCAATATCCAGAAACACTGGTGTAACATTTCTAAAAAGAAAGGGGCACAAAGCCACTTTGACTTGCACGATGTTGCAGAATTCCAGCCTGTCAAAAGGCCTCTCTGAAGCAGCAAAAACTCGGCTGAAACTTACCCGGTGGACCAGGGTGAGGAGTCGGACGGCTGGCCCTGAGAAAGGAACTGGCTGCTGGGTGTGTGTGGGCTGCTGACTAGGATGGCCCCAGAGCCACTGGGCCTCTGTGGAGTCCCAATTACCTGTAGAAATCCCAAAGCACAAGTTGCAGACTGTCAGATGTATGAGAACTGCTGGATGAATGTCACTGCATTTAGTTTGACCCAATGCTTTGAACACATGAAGGACCAATAAAAGGAAACACAAATGACTGTCAACTAGACTGACATACTGCATCAATTTTTTTTAAACACACAAAGCAGAAGCAGTGCTATTAGTAGGCATTTAATAACCTGCTGCAACAGAAGTCAGCAAAGATAGTCAAGTCAAAGAGCTACTCAGAACCTCGAAAGTTTCCTAGATTTGGTTAAAACGTCCACTTAAGACTGCAGAAAGTCACAGCTTTTCTTGGGAACAGTCCTCACAGAGTAGGACAATACTGAACTGCTAATAAGTGCCCATCATACAATCGGCTGCACACCAGGTAGGCACAAGTCTGTTTATTTCGTCATTCATATGCACAATTTTACAATACAATTTGTGCACTTCTTTTAATGCAAAAATTAAATCTGAGCCATTAAAACAAGATTTGATGTATGAAATACTACAGAAGACACTGCTTTCCCACTGTTTCAGCCACTCCTGTAAATCATTAAAGGCTGCATAACAGCATTCGGCTCCACAATTAAACAGCTTAGGAGCCACTGTAATAGAGAAGTACATGATGGGTGGAGGGCGTTACAACAGCGAGAGGAAGACCGCAAATCGTCCTAGGCAAAGGCTTTAGCTGTAATAGGATGATTGGGGTAATCCTGCTGACTGCAGGTTTTGTTACAGGCTTATGCTCACAGGTCACCTCAAACAATGGCGAGAGGAGATTTTATTGCTACAGAGACCGCCTCCTATATTTCTCAACAGTTGTGTAGGCATACCATCATGAGAACAATTATAGAAACACAGAATGAAAGACGAGATCTGTCGCACGTTTTCTAGTACTTGTCTCACCATGTGTGGGGCAATGTTGACATTGGAGGGGCCCAAGGTTTTTGGCAGCAGCTGCTTCCCCACTGTAACAGGCGATGGATGGACAGTCACCAGAGACAACACTCCTGAAGAAGGCATAGCAAGGGGGGGAAGAAAAAAAAAAAAAAAAAAATCGTGAGCGCTTTATGTCTCGCATTAAAAGGGCTCAAACTTGGATCATTTTTTACTTACAGGAACTCACTGAGATACAGAAAAATTTCCTTTATCATCAAATTTTTATTTTGTACCTGCATCCTCATTTGAATTTAATTGATCTTTTCATACAAAAAGAGAGTCTGCTCCCCAAATTGACATTAGCAAACGGTTCCTAGCACAAAATCATTGCAAAAGGTCATTCACAGCTAGGAACCAGTCCAGAGTTGGGCTCATGACTGTATGACAGCTGTGCATCAGATATTGGTGAGACCTGGAGAGGGAAGATGCTAGAGTGCAACATCACTGGCCAGTAAGGAGGAGAAGGGTCACATATGCCACCCATGTTGGATTTTACTGCCATCTGCTGCTGAAACAGAGTCATCTGGCACTAGAGCTGCACCAGCTTATGTGGCCTTCATTTCTAAAACATGCAGCTGCCTGGATACTTAATCCTGGCCCCTAGAGCAAGTTTTAGAGGTCCCAAACATCCAGGACGTACAACCAATTTTAACCATCTTTATTAAGATGTTGTAAAAGATCTATGTCTTTTGTTAAACTGACGAATGATTAAAAGCAAATAAAATAGTGATTCAAAAATTTTAAATAAAAATGGCAAATCTATTCTTATAGACACTAAAGGCACAAAAATCCAATAAGTAGGACCTTTTTTCCCCCAGTATATATCAAGGGTATTCAACCAGCCTCCTGTGTGTGTGGGTTATTGTTAGAGTCAGGCTATTCATATTATTTCAATGAACCTTTTTAATCATTTGAAACTGAATAAGGTGGTCTAAAAGTTATTGGATGTATTGTTTAATTCATACCTGTCCAGAAACAGAACTCACTCCTGAAAAGCTAAGAATTAGGCAATATAATTACTTTAACAGCTGTTGGAAATGTTTTCATTGAGGCTCACAAGAAAAGCCTTTCCTGCTCTGTTCATTGTTTATACTTTGAACTAAATGCTTCCAAATGCATTACAAAAAATAAAATTATTATTCTTGTAAATGTACTAAAAATTTACACTCATACTCCTCTGGAACAATGACTTTCTGTTTGCATTGCATTGTGAAAAAAACCTTCACACTACATAAACTACATTATCATATGAAAGACATTTGATAACATGATTTTTTTTTTAGCATATTACACAGTATTGTCTACAGGTCAATCATTTTTGCACCTTATTCTCTAAATGTTGGTATGGCCAACACTTCAAATATTACATTTCCCATTAAAAAGATGACAGTCAAGGCACACTGGGAGGAGTGAATTCAGGCGCACATCTGCTCCTCTGTGCATGCTGTGTGCCACCTGCTTCTTTTCATGCTACAGGCTCAAAAGACGCCATACTGTTGGAGAGCACTACAGGCTCATTCAACCTGCAGCCCTTTCACGGCTCAAAGTAGCCATCGTGGCAATGCACACGGACGAGTTTTACCTCTCTCTAGATACATTCATCTTGTAAACCCACGCTGCAGGAGTGTTTTTTAATCACACAAAGTTGCCTACTTTACTGGAACCAGTTCATCTTCTCTAGTTGCACAAGAAGGGCTTAACAGGGCCAGGAAGCATAGACACCACAAGTACTTTGGTTACAGCTGCCCCCCCTTAAAAAAAAAAGAGGGAAAGCTTCAGCTATTTCTACCTGAAGGTACTAACAGGTCTACAATAAAAACCAAAAAAAAAGTGTGATGAACCTAAACAGAAGTTCAGGTTTTGTTCGGTGTGCGATTCAATGTTGATGTGCAGGAACATAATGAAAAGGTTCATACAGTTGTATGCACAGGTGAACACTTAAAGACTCAAATCATTCTGAAAGAAAAATGAGGAAAAAAAATAAATGAACCCAAAACAAAACCTGAAGGAAAAAAAAAAACCACACTAATGGAAATTGCACGGAACTTGGTTTTGGGCCTATGGACAGCTGTTGTCAGCACTAGCACACATTGTAGATGGAGCTATTCAGCTTACTAAGTTCTTGCAGTTATTTACACTGCACTATTGACTCACTCCAAGAATTTAATCTGAAATGTGCCCCTGTGCTTCTACTCCCATTCCCAGCACATCTCACATACTGGTCCACAAAACAATTGTTGGACCACAACTGCGACAAATCAAATTATTCATTTTGTTCTGGTCTTCACATTCCAAGAATAATCAGACAATTGGACCATGTAGTATTTCATATGAATGGACAAAACACCCGATAACATAGATGTTTAAAAAGTAAAATCCTGTCTCATGTTGTAGTACAAGAGGTTTTTTTTTTTTTTTTTTTTTTTTACAGTGGAAATACAGAAGCCAAAGCACCAGCAGGAAAAAGGCAAGATCAGCCAGGTACAACCCAGTCCAAGGAGAATGGAAATACTGTCCTTGAGCCTCCATCCCACCAATGGCCAGTGCTGCTCTGTGTGGACCCTCGATATCCAGCACAAGGCAAAGAAAGATTTACTAGTTCACCAGTGTACGGCTACAGAGCATCTTAAAATTAAAAACAATGTTATAAATATTTACTGCACAACAAAATAGTTAAGTATGAGAAAGTAAAAGCAACTTTGAGTAACATTACAATTCAGATATTTTGTACAATTTAGTTAATCACTCATTTAGCTGATTCTTCTCTGTTTTTTAAGCTACCTACAGTGTTGATAGGGTACTAATGATGATTTAACCACTTACACTGCCGTTTCATTTTTACTCAAGCAAGTCAGACGAAGTTCCTTCCACAAAGGTACTACAGCATGACCGGGGATTCTTCCTGGACCTCGAGTGCAAGGCACTCACTGTAACCAGCACATACCTGCCGCCCACATACTAATGAATGAGTAATAATGTAGGGGATGATTTAATAAAAATTAATGCAGAACCAACACAGATCTGTGAACTGCACATTCAAAGAATCTTCAGGTTATTCTGGTCCTGCCTCAACCATTCAAGGCTACTCACCTTTACTAGGACTCAAGTTCTGGTCTCTGAAAACTTTCAGCTCTCCATTGGCTTCAATTAGACCACCCTGTGGATCAGAAAACTCCACTTAACATTTCATTTGCAGCTAAATTTATTGTACTACATATGCAGGTACAATAAGACAAATAAAGCTGGACTTCACTACAGCTCAATATCACCCAGGGATGAACAACAACATCCATCAACACTCAGTCCAGGGTTGCTTGCACCACTGTACCAAACAGATGTTTTCTGATAGTCACGGACTCCTGAGACTTGAAGGGTGTAAAGCAAAGGCCTGCACTCTTCAGCCATACCTTTCTCGTACAGGTAATGACATTTCCGCAACAGCCGCTGGGATTTGTAAGTAGACTTTACATGCACTCAATCCTAATCAGGGCCAAAGACAGGACCCACGAACCGCACTGCCTTCTCCAAAAGATGCCCAGGGAAGCCGTGGGAGTCGGTGCAGCTTTGAATGTCGCCGGTATACCTAACAAAACGAAGATCTGTGGGGCTGGGTATTCAAATCCTGATGATTTACCAAAAATCTACTGAGAAGAAGGTATTTAAATACAACTTCTGTCAATCTCTGAGCTCAATTTAAAATATATTAAACACCACTGTATGCATATTTGCAGTGAATAAAAACACAGTTACACTTCTGCAGAACAGTATAGTCAACCTTAAGTGATACCGATATCGTGACAGGGTGCGATTTCCTTTACAGCACAATGCCCCTCGGAACTCAAGCAGAACGAGGAGCGCAACAGTGGAAATCTATAGCAACCGTGATGTATTATGGAGCAGCAGCAGGTCTTATCATCTGGGCCTCCTCCTTTCAGCAAACGTGCACACGACTTCAGACAGACAACTGGGGACATCACCCAAAACAGCACTTGGCAAACACACAGAACTCACATCCTTTGCCATGATACAAAATCCCAGGGAGAAAGGAAGGAGGCGATGGTGTCTCTGGAGGAAGAAGAGCTCTTCTCAGCAGTCAACAGCAGGTCTCCTACAACACAAGAACAGTGGGGGGGGGTGAAGATCAGTCCAGCAGTTTTCAGTTACAAGCCTACATTTCAAACATAAACAGTACTGGGCAGCCGGGCCTGGAACCGTCACTTTCCCAGCAAGCAGAGAGGAAAGGTGCTCCCCCACAGCAGAAGAACATCTCTCAACTGCACATATTCGGGGTGCACCAGTTGTCGACTTTGTTCAGCTACCGTCAATGAGACACCTAGGGGTTTACAGCGGTTCTGAACGTGTAGGGCGATCACTTTCAGGCTGCTGCGGAACTTCTCCGCTCCAACTCGCACAGCGAACACAACCGCGGGTAACGTGCAGACGACAACGGCCAAGTGCGAAGTTAGAGAGCGGGAACGGCGGCTGAGGCGGGCAGAGCGCGCTGCCAGTGGCCTGGCTGACACCGGAGCGTCGCGGGGGGTCAGCGCTAGGCCGCGGCTCCCCGTCCTGCAGCAACTTCACACGTCCTAGTCAAGGCCAAGGACCGCGGGTGGCGCTCCAAGCACAAGAACAGCAAAATAAAGGGTCGAACAAAACGCGGCATCGCGGCGTCAGTAAGGAGGGAGGCCCGCTCGGCGAACCGGCGCAGGAAGCCGCTTCAACACTCGCAGCGCGAAAACAAACCGCTTCTTAACAGCGTCGACACGATTCGATGATGGTTTCCGAATTTTTCGACCACACAGACGAATTTCTGTGCCCCCCAAAACTTTTTAAATGCACAATGCACGGGCCTACGTGACTACTAGTCCCAACAGCAAGCACGTTATTATTAAAAGGCAAACAAAATCCACAAGCATGGTGCGTGAAACGCAGTTTAATGTTTATATTCGCGGTGTGTCAGAACTCGTGAGTTTACCACGCTGCTTAGAATTGGCTGTATAAGAAGAAGCGCGACGGATTTCTTGAAGGTTCGTAACACCGACTGTAAAATGATAAAACAAAAGTATTACAACCGAGTACAAACACTTACGACAAACTGGGGTCAATTCATTGTCTCTCGGCTCCTTTTCTGACGGCAAAGGACAGAGGAAGAGGAGGTCTGACCCCGTAAACCAAACAGGAAATAAGCGCTAAACCGCTCCGAAACTCGGCGAAACGACCGAAATCCACTCCACACTAATCCATATTTATTCACATCGCAACCCCCGACCTCCCCGCACACCGTCGCGACCCGCCGTGTGACATTAAACAGACAACTAACAGAGTTACCAGCCCCACAAGTTTTCCAGGGTGCCTCAACTGCTGCCACAAAATGGATGCTCTGCACTTTCCCCTCTTATTAAGACTCGGATTATAAACAGCAAAAATGCACAGTCGGCATGCAGTCAAATAAGAAAACTTTTAAAAATTCTTTTGTGCACGAGCAAATTCAGATGCAACTGTGTAACGTGCGAACTAAATCGCAGAGAGCCGGCGATCGAAAGAGTGAATTCAAACATGGTGCCCGTCTCTCGTTAGCCGATTTGGACGCTATGAAAATGTCACTCCGTGGTCTTTCTAAGTTCTAACACACACAGCAGTCCGAGCAGAAGGGCTGACAGCTCTCCGGGTTTGTTCTGAGGGATCATTAGCGAGGGGCCCTGCTCCTCATGGTCCGGCTGCTACCGTCAGCCATTTTACCCTGGAAGGAGAAAATAAAACTTATCGCTGTTTTGTAAAGAACATATATTTCGTGCTACGCTTAAAATGTACTCGAGCCGATGGCAGCAACGGAGCAGATGCACATCCAGAGTGAAAATAAGAAGTTGCTGGTCGTTAATGCGGCACTACTCAAGTCGCACTCAGCGTCCCGGTCTGTCACACGGTTCGGACGACTCAGCCGCGTCCAGCCGTCCATCTGCCCGTCACAATCGGCGCACAAAGTGAAACCTGCCAGGGAAACCAACTTACGTGTTCAAAAAATACACAGCATAACCTCTTCGGTCGATTTTTCGTAAAAAGATGAAAGGAAAAAACTTTCAGGCACGTTAAACGCGATTTCGTTTTCTTCTTACGACTCTCGAGGCCCTTGCGCTAAATTCCCACTGTTTGCTGGCAGCCGACTCACAACAACGGTCTCCAGCTCCCTCTATAATCTCTATTCTACTCAAACTGATCTTGGCGGTGTCCAACAACGGAGCTCCGTCATTGGATGCGGACGACGTGACGTTTCAAAGCGTGTTGCCTACGAACCAACCTCTGGAGAAAGCGCATTGGCTGAAATATTGACACTTCCTGTTTAGCGCGCTTTTATTGGACGGCGGCATTGTCGGTAAACATCCCCGTGCGACGTTTTCCGGTTAACGTTACTCGAAAGAGGTCTTTGACTACATTAACTTAGGCAGGGCGCACACGTTTGTCCGGCTGTCTGAGTCACAGGACATGTTTGGTACGGCAAAAGTGACTATCACACAGGATGGGATTTTGTTTCAGTTGCACCGACTTTAATACTTCTACAAACAACGAATTCCGATTTTGACTATTCTCTGCAGCCTTTTTGCATATGCTGGTTTGACTCAGAGCAGAATAACATGAACAATTTGAGATATACATGTTTTATGACAACAAAACTGCATATTTTGAGAACAAAAGGACATCGTTACAGAACACTTCACCCAACTACTTGCAAAGTCCTTACTAATGTACAGTAATTACATTACAATTTTCATTATTGTCTTGTCTTTGTATGGTTCTCTCACTTGTGCTCGTAAAGCATTTAACGTAAGTTTAATAAACAGCATATTCGACAAATCAGACACAATTTGCTTAAAAATAGAAATTCATGTAAACATGGTTCCCCCCAAATCATAAAAGTTGGGGCAGTTAAAAATATCCATAAATGATGTTGGAGTGTGCTTGTGAAGCCTATTTCAATATTAGACATTGATTATTTTAGTCTTAACCACAATGACAATTTCTTGGTGTAACAAGACATGTTCATTAAACAAGAGGTACACAGAGAAGGGAAAAAAATATTTGTTTCTGTAAATAAGTCCACTTGTTATTAAGACACACAGACTCAGTTTAAACTCAGTGGGTTTAAAAGTAATTAGTCACGATTGTCTAAATAATTCCAATCACTAGGCTGTAAGTCTTTGGTTCTGTTCAGAATAGATTAGCATTTGGAACGCGGTACTGTTTTGTTTTCTGCGTGGTGTAAAACGTTTTTAAGACAGGCTGTTTTTTAGATCGTATTTCAGACAATAAATATTGAGTGAGTAAAGTGCATGTGCGATTTTAAGGCACATTCAGACGTATCTTCAAATGATATTGTAACCTCTATAATATGGAAAAGTTATTTGCTTACAAACATTGCCACTGTGCTGTTTTCCATTTGTATAACTTTACCATTAGATTAAAAAAAACATTCAGATCATAATCAACAGCAGAGCAGCAAAAGTGCAATATGTAAAGTCTACAGTATATGCATATGTGGGTGAGATCCTCTCCCTAAGAATATCGTCGGGATCATCTTTCACATATGATCAACTTCCTAAAAGGATATTTGAATATTTCTGGAGAAAACACACAAAAAAAAGCTCATCGATGGCCCCCCAGTGACGATGTATTACTGTGAAAATTTAAATTTGTAAACAAATTAAATCATTTTTCCCTTGTTGCAACACCATTCTTTGCAGCACTCTGTAGCTTGAGGCTGAAAATGTGCATTGACCTCCATTTTTGGGAAACCCTCTTATGACGATCCCCTTGGAACATTTCCCTTGGGTCCCGATGTACAAGTCACATCAAATGATGTCTTGCGTTCCACTCGAGGGACACATCTGAGGATGGCTGCTCTCCACAGAACAGGAGCAAGGAGTAGGCTGAGCGTAGTAACGCTAAGGACGAGCAGGTACACCTGAGGAGAAGTCAGATAGATTTTATATAAAGGCACACAAATCTAATTTATACAAGTGAAGACAATGAGAAAGCTTTGTAGTTTAAAATGTGAGAATAATGAAATGGAATGTAGTTTTAGCTACTGATGTACAGATGTTCAAATAACAACGCTAGGAACTGTACATGACAATTTTAAGCTTCTACAGCTTAACAAATTAAAAAGGTGCTTACTTTCTAAACAAAATGCAAAAGGAAACAAACCGGTTTGTCAAAACAACGACATGTTAACATGCATCACCAGGACAAGCTTAGCTTGTTGTACAAACTCTAAAAACTGAAATATTGCTAAAGTAGTGCAGAATAAATGGTATGAGGTAATCGAGCTATGTAGTGTGCAACTGTGTACATGGTACGGTTTTAATAAGTTTTAACCCTGGGAATTGCGTGATGCTGCTGTTGCTCCAGGAGCTCAGTGCACATCTGTCACATGTAATGGTATAAGAACTCTATAGTGATCACAGCAGCATCGCGGGGTGACCAGTCTCAGAACTTATTCGCTATCAAATATGAGTTGATTGGCAAAGTAATAAAATTTGAAGACAGGCATTTAGTTGCAGTAGACATTTTCAATTGCTCCACCGGAACACATTTGTGTTACTGTTTGATAAGTACAACATATACCCTGAAGGGGTTTGAAAACACCATCATCACTAGCAGATATCACACATCTCATGCGCCCAGGACTTTTCAAGTAATAAAAGAATGACAAACACTGAGACTGACAGGAAGCAACTGCCTCGGCACTCCGGCATTGTCTAAATGCTCACCTCTCGAGAGATGATGCCTAATCTGCGGGCGCGGCTGCCAAGGACAAAGGAGAACTCGCTGACCTGTGCCAGGCCTGCCGAAATGATCCAGCGTATGTGTCTGGTCCCATGGGGTAGTATGACTGATAATACCAGCACTGCTATCAGAAACTGATGAGAGATAGATTGCACATTGTGAGCGTACAAACATTTCTTCATAAACGCATAATCCTTAAGCTCACCCTCTTTAAACAGCCAGTATGGCTCGTGATGACAGCAGGACCAGACAGAATGAACACATATAAGACATTAGGACTCTACCTTTATGATGACCAGAGACAACGTCAGCACCATCAGGATGGTCAGCTCATACAGCACAAACGTTGGGAAAACATGAAGACCTATCAAAGTAAGTACAATGTCAGTTTTTCACAGCATTTTTTTAACGTATAAATATACAGCTACAACATCCATGCAACATAACTATATTTTGTTCTGTGAGAGCATTTTGAGTTATTTATAAAACATGGTGCGAAAACTTCCGCACCTAGGGACCCTCAGGGACCATAGCTGTGCATTTTTAGCTTAATTTGTTAATTTGCATTAAAATGTTATATTACCTTTTGGCATAGGGCATCGGCACTCTGTAAAAACAGAACTTTAGTCTTATTTGGATAAAACAAATGTGAGCCAGCTCACCAATGGATGCAAAGAAGATGATGGCAAGGAAGTCTCTGACTGGTTCAATGCAGCTCATAATTTCTCCAGTGACAATGTGACCCTGAGAGGACAGAAGTGCTCCAGCCAGGAAACATCCCAGCTCCATTGAAACGTCTAGGAATTCAGTCACCTGCAGCAGTCAGTTACGGATATGTTGGGATTCTCAATCACAGTCTCATTCCAGAAACGGTACAGAACTATAATGATCAAAGGTGAGAATATAGTACTAGTGAGATCTGAATACATCTGAGTGAAACCAGACTTACTTGGGCCAAAACACACACACACACACACACACACAAAACGGTTTAAAGAGTGGAAGGGTCCAGCTGCTGAGTATTTGAAAAAACGCAGAGGGGCTGAGCGTACGAATTCTGCCTGTGTTGTTCTCAGTGTCCAGCTTGGAAGAGGCAGTGATATGGTTTTGGTTGCTTTGCTAGTGATCTTTACCAAACCCACTGTGATCTCACCAGCATGACTATCACAATGTACCTCAGAGGCATGAAATTCCATTAGCATTACAGGCAGGTGGGCAGCCCACCATTCTTCACCAAGATAACAACCCGAAACATGTCAAAGTTGTGTAAGAACTATTTGGTGAAGGATAAAAGAGAGGGACGACTAATGACCTAATTGTAAAGCATCAAATATGAAAAAAAAAACTAGTGTCCAGCAAATACACTCCAAATTTTTGGTTGCTACTGTATGTGGAAAGAAGACAGAACATTGCGAGCACTGGATGAGAGGAGAAGAAAAGCCTTCTGCTACATGAAGACAAGGATGACGAGCTAGTAGACGACTGCATGAGGAAGATGAGGAGCACGTACCGTTAGCATAAGAAAAACAAAAGCTGTGGTACCCAGCACGAGGATCTCCTTTGAGCCCTTACATTCCGCATGCAGCTTCTTGTAGAATGGGCCAATAAGGTAGAACTTAATCGCAGTGCACAGCAGAAGCACTGCTACCAGGGAAAACACAACCTGACCCAGGAGCATGAGAACATGCAGGCTTCCCATAAACACACTGCCAGTGACAGGGGATAAAAAAAACAAAAAAAAAAAAACAGGAAGAAGGGAGTAGTCATTAATATCGTTCCACCACTACAGATTGAAGCCATGAAGAAGTAAGGCTTTCTGAGCGCTTGGGCACTTGCCTGTCAAGACCTCCCTCACCAGCTTGGATTAGGGTGGGCAGGACAGCGATGAACAAGCCTAGCTGAACATCCTGCATCACCAGCATCCCCAGCAGGACGCTGCTGTATTCCAGCTCACCTGTAGACAGAAAAACATTGTCAGTAGGAAATGCAATCAACATATACAAAAATAAACATTTACTGTGCCCAGTTTCATGTGCCAATTTGGGACAGCAGGTGGCACAGTGGTCACCAGAGCTATTGGCATACAATCAGAAGGCCTAGGTTTGAATTCTACTTCCTCCAATAGTACCATTGTACAAAGTAGTTATCCTGAATTGCTCTGGAAAAAATACCCAAATGTTTAACCGTGTTTTAGGTCATTGTATGTGCATTAATGTACAAACCTAACATTGTAAGTCACTCTGGAGAAAACCGGCAGCTGAATGAACGGATGATGATAATTTGCAAATTATGGTCCGCACATTTTTTTTTAAGGCACCAATAAATAATACAAAACAGGTGAAAACTTTAATTTAATTTACACCACACAAAGACTTACGCGCTCATACACACGCAAACATCTCCGCATTAAATAAAAAACAATACTGGCAACCTTCCTTATCTGTCCGGGGCCCTCCAGCAAGAAAGCGGGACACTAGAGGGGTGCTGGAAAGAGATAGGCAGGTTGAGATAAAGATGGTCTGAGTAGCTCGGATGCGTAAGAGCTGCCCCCACAGGAGCCCGACCCCCATCATCAACAGCATAATGTAGCAGGGCCCCTGCAAGGAAATCTTCCACACCTATGAACACACATATTACACATATTAGCCCATGTACACACATTAAAGAGAACAAGCAGCTCCACATTTAGCTTTCTTCATTGTAACAGTTACTTTCCCTGCACTAACCTTGCGCACCCGATCCGGGGAGAACTCCAGACCCACCACAAAGAGAGTAAAGAAAACCCCAAACTCTCCAAGTGTCTCCACCTGCACCATAGACTGGAGAGAGAATATACAGTGTACCATCACATCTTCACGAAAGAAAACACACTCTTAGTTTTAAAAGATACTTTGAACAAAGATCTCTTTATATCAGAGGGTTTTAGCCTAGGATCCACCTCTTGGGAGTCTGTGGATGGACTTCAGAGAGTCCATGTAGTGCAGGCTTGCATTGAAAACAACACAGCCTAAATAAAATTTAAAAATAAAACAAAAATAAAACTATTACTCTGATATTACAATCAGGTCTGTGGCCTAGAAAAGATTAAGAACCTCTGTGTAAAAATTTGCTCCCTAATCTGCTGGTTGAAGGTTAGCTTTATCAGGATCCTCACCTTGATGCTATTTAATCCAGAAGGCCCAAGTAGAACGCCACAGATAATGTAACCAAACATTGTGGGGAGACCAATCTGTGTACAGAGCCATCCACAAGGCAGCGAAAGTGTGACAACTTTCACCAAGTCCTGGGAAAAAAAAGAAAGAAAAAAAAAATCAAACAAATAAAGATGCACAGAATACAAACTTGATTCGTAGGACTTAATTATTAAGAGATCAGAAAAAAAATGTTACAGCATTTGGTACAGAATACGGTAGAGTCACCAGTTTGGTAATACATGAAGTAACATCCTCCATTAAAATGGTGTCACAGTAACCACAAGATATGGTGACCAAGCTGGACCAGTTGAGGGTGCAGAGGTTAAGAGAGAGTGGTCGTAAACACACCTTGATGAAGTGGTGGTCAGCACGGGGCATGGTGGAGTCACGAGGTTTGGTCAAGACATACTGGTTGTTCTGGGAGTCAATAAGCATGCTGAGTCCCAAATTGTCCTCCACTTCCCGCCTAGACAAATTTCTCTGAGAATCTTCTTCGTCCTCCTCCACTCTTAGCACTGCCTCCACATTAACCCCCTTCATCTGAAGAGAGAGCTGCAGTGAAGAGCATGCAGTGACAGAGGGGCCATTCTGTCTTGGCTGTACAGTTGTAGCCTTACTTGTTTATTGTAATCAAAGACGTGATCCTCAATTTCCTCTTCTAATCGGTCAGCCGCTCGTCGCACATCGTTCAGGATCTCATCGAGCATCGACAGCGTCTTATTTTGGTCTTGGACACTTTTCATTGCCTCCTGTTGGTGTTTCTCTGCAGCGATCAGCTCCACATACTCCTGCTCCTCCTGCAACACAGCGCTCAGTTTCAAGCAGGTGTTCTGTTCCTGTCCACACTGATCAGCTCCACATGTGAACACTGCTGTTTTCAACCCAACCATATAGACCTGAACGCAAATGAGCACAAAACACTTCACAGCAGACAGATGAGCACACGTTCACATTTGTGCAAATAGCACTGTTGTTATTCTTAATTTATTTACCTGACAATTTTGTCCAAAGTGGAATCACAATAAGTCCCTTACAATTATTTACCCATTTACAGAGTGGTTGACTTTTGCTGGAGGAATGTAGGGTAACTACCTTGCTTGAGGACACTACAGTTTGTTGCTGGGGTTCCATGGTCCTCTGCGATAGCTCTAATCACTACGCTATAGACGGCTTCCAAGTCAGTACTCGTGTAATCTGCATTCCTGGCAAATTAAAGGCACGAACGTATCCAAAAAACTCGGATAAGGTTGCGGACTAGACAATAAAAAGCAGTAAAAATATATTTATATAATTAACATCAGTATTAAAATGCAAAAACAGATGAGTTATTAATATCATAAATACAATGAACGCATCTTAGGCGTTCTGTCATTTGTGAAAGATGTAGATATCGGATAAGTTGCGGCTCACAGCGAGGTCTCACGGCCCCTCCCCTATCTCCCCCACACACTCTCTGCCATAGACCGATAGCAGTAATCAGCTGAGCTACGCTGAGTCATGTCATGATCAGCAGGGCTGCAGCAGCACTTCCTCGAATCAGAGTCCTTCTTGGCCACAACTCACACTGTCATCAGCTGCCCAGCTAGAACGCCGTTGTCATTCAAGTGGGGACCACTGTGGCTTTACCCTCCCTGCTCTGATCCTCACTGTTAACGCCTGACTCCACATCCCCAGGTCCACACGTAAAATGGCCAAACCCAAACATTTCAACCACCTCCTTCTTCGGCAGCCCATTCAGACTCTCATAGCACTGCCTCTCTGCTGGCCACCCCCCCTTACCTTTATGGCAGCTTCTCTTAGGGCCTCGAGTCTTTGTCGACTGCTCTCCTTCATGTTCACCACATCCCGGTAGTCTCCCTGCAGGGCACGCTGGAGGCCTAACACAGCTTGAAAAACAGACTTCTCACTCTCGTTCAGCTCCTTTTGGAAGATCTCCAGGGTGTGCACCTGGAAGAGCTTCTCAGCATCAGAGAGGGTGCTGTCGTGCTCTACAGCGGCTATGGCAATGCCCAGCTTCTTCACCGCCGCATTCTTCTGCCTTAGCAGGCCGGCTAGTCGGCGGCAGTGTTCGGCCAGCCAGCGCCGGCCCTGGGTTACTGCTGCCCCCTTACCACGGTGAAGTTTAATAGCATGCTGGGCTAACTGTTCTTGCTGCAGTGCAGCCACCAGGCCAAGGCAGAGCAGTGCACACACTCCCCACATCATCATCTGTTTCGCTTAGTTGGGGAGAAGAGGGACAAAGGCAGCACTGAGTTGTGCCGACTCCTGTGAACATTACAGAACAACACAAATCAACATAGTATCCTGTTATATCAAATTTATCTGAAAAAACTGAAATGAAAGCTGTCTTCTCTGTAACAGCCAAATGAATGTTGCCTTTTACAGTGTATGGGCAAATGACGTTACAAGCAAAATGAGATCGCTTTTACAAACACTATTCTTTTGTAAAAGTTTACTAACGTATCACAAGCAAAAAGCAAGTGTCAAACTTATTCATACAGACACCAGAATCAGTTTATGTGAGTTCAGCTGCTACCGGGAGTTACGACAATGGCTTTTTCCAAGAGTGCAACCCTAACTACTAAGCCTGGAAACACAGCTTATTATACAGAACACCTTGAAAGCTCAGATAAAGAGAAAGGAGAGGTAAAATACTGCACTGTTGACTGTGAAATACTTCAGGCTGTGCCTGGTTGTACAAACAGCAATGAATCTGTGTTGCGTGCAAACAGCACACACCCTGAACAGCGAAGGAGAAGCCACCGAGCAGGCAGAGCAGGATCCAGGTGCAGGTACTAGTGTAGGTAGATATCAGAGCTCAGGGTCGAAATCTAGATCAGCTCCATCTACTGTGGAACTGTGCAAACCTGTTCTGGAGCAGAATTACAGGTGAGCTCAGTCACAGCTCTCACACCAGAGCCCTGCTTCTCAGGAGGTGTCAAAAAACAAGTAAGATGATCAGGCAAACATGAAAATACAACTCTGCTACCATAGGTTAGCAAAATCAATAAAAAATACCTCCACGTGGCACAGACTAAAATCGACTCCATCCCTAGGAAGGTGTAGGGGAGCTGCACGTGTAATCTGAGTAAAAACATCAGTAAACTGTAGTACTGTACTACCCTCTGTGTGCTGCTCTGTTACGACCACTATGTGTCGATGCCGAGTAAATGGAGTTACTGTAAACCCCCGGGTGAGAGACAGAGAAAGGGAGTGGGAGTGTGTGTGTGTGTGTGTGTGTGTGTGTGTGTGTGTGTGCGCGCGCGTTGCTGAAAGAAACCACTGTTTGCGTGAGCCTGCCCGCACTGTTCTCATGGCAGCGTGTCCAAATCCTGTATACCGCTACAAAGCATGAAAATGACGACTTTATACAGGTTTCACAAGAGAACGAATAAATGGAAACGTTTCGGTTCTGCGCGTTTTAACCCGGTTAAACCCGTGATGCCCGGTAGCCCCTGCGCACACAACGCCTTCCAGTTCAGGCTCCGAGGTACGGCCGACGGGGGCCGAGACTTGGCACTGAAACACACCGAATACCTGTTCACACACAGCACACACGTACAGCGAATTAAAGAAACAGACGTTAAACCGCTGCCAGAACCGTGGCAGTGTGTGCGCGGGGTTGGCTATCAAAGCGCACGTCACCGGAGAGCATTAAACACACCGCCGTCAACCGAAAGAAATTGTTTTGTGCGGTACCTGCTGGAATGTAGCACCGTGCACATCTGCCAAAGCCCGCAGTGTGACGGTGTGAAGCAGCTACACGCCTGTTTGCGCCGCTCCTCATGAGACGCGTTCAGCGACTCGGGGTCTGACACCTGGCTGCTCCGGGCACCATCTCGTGCCTCTTGCTCCTTGGGGATCGTCCTCCGTGTGCAGCTGTGATTCTGGGACGAGGCATCGCCGCGGCCTCTCGGTAGAAATGAGACATTTAGAACCGAGATTTGTTTTCAGTCCTTCGGCACAACGGCTCCAACTGCCAACTCGGAGGGGGAAAAAAAATGTTGACAGTTTGTTGGGCCGCGATTTAACAGTTGGTCGAATGTATTCCTGTTGGTAAAAGACTGGCAGAAAGTAGTGTTTCAACGATTTTATGTTATGCACTGAATTATAACAACGTTAGAAAAAAAAATTCCTTCAAAACCAATAGAAATAATGTGGTCCACTGCACTGCCAGCTGGGATATGTAGTTTTATACGTTTGTTTTGAGAGGCGCACATTACGCTTCTTATTCTAAACAGCTCCTTATTTAATAGCTAAAAAACTTTACGAGCAATTTGTTTTCAGCAGTACGTGCTGTGTAGCTATCCAATCTTACGTACTGTCTGTCTTTCCTTGGAAGCGTAGGTAACGGTCCCATAGGTACCGGCTTTATCTTTCTCTGCACAACTCACCGCACGTGTTATTCTGAAAAGTTGCTTGGAGACTGTCAAGATAAAGGAAATTTTGTAAATGGGAATCCACAACCGGTCTGGGTCATTCCATGCAACAAGGAAGTTTCAGATTTGTCAAACTTTAGAACAGTGTTAGTGTCACCACCGAGTAAGTAAGTTTCAAATTGGCATGCTCCCCAAAGTTCTGTTAAAAATTCAACAACAACAATAATAATAAACAACATTTCCCAGAATTCAACCACATCCACACGCATGCTCCGTCGGACTCTAGCGCAGTTCCTAGTAGCTACCGCGCACGCGCATGTCGAGCTACCAGCTATCAAGTTGGTCAAACAAGCGGGTGAGAAAATGGTAGGTACGATCAAAATAGGGAACCGACGAGACGAATAAACCTCTCTGGTGAGGTGTGGCGTGGTGCCGAAGGTCGGGGTACGCCGCGGAGGGACAGGTGGCGGCGTGCGCACCGTGTCCCGTGTCAGTGTCGCAGTGTCAGTGCGTTTTAGTGTGTCAGTTTGAGAGTGATAGGGAAGGTCAGAGTTGGTGGTATTTTGAGCGCTGACTCCTACGGTCACTCCGCACGTTCCATTCCCTTTTTGGTCTTTGAGCCAAGCGGGGGACCCCAGAGCTGTCCGGCCGCGTAGGCACCGGGGTAACTGGGACGCGATCGGTTTGGGCTGGCGGAGCCGCGCGAGTAAGTAGGACAAAGAGGGACGGGAGCTCCCAGCACGACCGCCTTTCGGCACCGCGGAGCCGAGCGCTGCGAGCGGGAGCCGCGGTCGCGCTTCTGGATCACCATCCTCCTCATCCGTCCTGCACCTGCTCGTCTATCCCGCATCTGATCGTACTCCTGTCCTGTTGTGTACCTGACCCTCAACTTCTGTCGCGCCACTGACCACCGTCTTCTAGCGTCCACCCGGTCACCATCCTCTGTCGGCCGTTTTATCCCCAACTTCTGTTGTGTCTCTCATCGTCATCATCATCTTTAGGCGCCGTCGGATCAGTTTCGTTCTAGCGTCATCAGTCTGATGCCTGGACGTCTGTATGCGTTTGCCGTCCTGTATGATTTATTACATTATCCAAAATTCACGGAGGGCTTAATGTAAATAATAGTAGTTGCTTTTACAAACATCAGAAACTACATTCATCCACAATCGCTTCTGTTTTTAATCTGTGCACACGATAAAATGAGCCGTTAAAACGGAGCACGTGGGTCTGTATTTAACATAGCTTTAGGTGTACAGCTGCTTTCTTATTTGGGTGTTTTCTAAACAACATTAACGGCATGGTATATAAAATGCTACAGCAATATGGAATTATTTCATGTGGTTTATTGTACAGCCATCAAACCAACAGTCAAATGCCTAAACTATGGATTTGAGATGAAAGATTTTCACATCAATGTTATGACAAAGGATACTTGTCAGTGGTAGAATGTAAATCACTTTGGTCACAGTTTGGGTGCTTTCTTCTGCAGGTCAGCGCGCTGAAAATACGCCACGTAAATGCTGACCTTTGGCCTGTCTCGCTCCTTTTATTATTTAGAAATGTGTGTGTTTTTAACCTGAGCTGTTGAGCCTGTGGATGGTCTGTGAGACATAAAAGCTGAATAAGGCCAGCAGGGTCAACAGGCCAGACAAACCTTGCTTCCACTCCCAGTAAGATGACAATACTTAAAATCACTAAATAGGTGTTTACTATTGACAACTGACTTGTCATCTGAATGGTAAACAGATGTCTGACATTTCCGAAACCATCTCTGACTTGACGAAGTATTGTCATCGATGAGCTCTAGTTTTATTGAGTGAAAATTTTAAAAATTGTCCAGCATAGACGATGCTAAGAAAATAAAAGTGACCCAGTCACACTCAGTCACTGTGGGTTGTGAAATGCACCGCAGCCCTGGTGCACCGTGGTGTGTTTCTGTGTTGCTGATCTGTGTCTTTCGGCAGCATAAGCTGAAGTCGTCACAGAAGGACAAGATTCGCCAGTTTATGGCCTTCACGCAGGCTGGGGAGAAGACTGCTGTGTACTGCCTGACGCAGAATGACTGGAAACTAGAGGTGGCCACAGACAATTACTTTCACAACCCAGACCTCTATTATAAAGAATCCATGAAAAACTCTGTGGACAGGAAGAAGCTGGAACAACTGTATAATCGCTACAAAGGCAAGTGCGGTTCGCGCCTCCCTGCTCTGCTCCTCATCACGACTCTGTGCCGAGCAAAAGTGACAGCGCTGCTGGAGCTTCTGTTTATTATGTCAGATGAAAATTTTTATTTGAGTAAGACCTGGAATATAATTGGTAAAATGAAAAGCACCGTTGAAGAATGAAATGGAATCTGACATATTTTAAAAAAGAAGTACTGTATTCTGACTGAGGCACATGCCTTTGAGTTGTTTTAAATCTTTCATTGCCGTCTTTGCTTATCGAGTGTTATAATTTGGAGTCGGGTCTCCTATTCTCTAAGATGTAAGCATACGGAAGAAGCGAATAAATTTGACAAGTTGTGTTTATGTTACGCTGCTTGCACAGAATATTTATGCATGCAGAGTAAATTTGGTTGTGCTTAAGAACCTACACAGTTTATCATTGCATGTTTAAAATTAATTCCCTTCAGAGTTTATTTAATGGTGCTGATTTTAAAGTGTGTGCGTATATATTGTTTGTATTGGTGAAATGTGGATATTTCTGAGTGGGTGCATTTCATGTGTATGGTGTTTAAAAGCTGGTGTTCTGCTCAGATCCCCAGGATGAGAATAAGATTGGAATTGATGGGATCCAGCAGTTCTGCGATGACCTCACTTTGGACCCTGCCAGTATTAGCATTCTCGTGGTGGCCTGGAAGTTTCGGGCTGCCACACAGTGCGAGTTCAGCAAGAAGGAGTTCCTGGACGGCATGACGGAGCTGGGGTACGCTGCATCTGGTTTCTCCTACGATTACTGCTGTTCAAATTTTGGGTCTAAATTTTTGTCTTTTTACATTGAGACCTAATAAGACATGTCTTATAAGCACGTTTAAAAAACTTACCGTTCCTGTTCGAGGATTTAAATTGATACATTTAAATTAATACAATTTAGAACCTGAAATTTTAGTGCAGTAAGGTCAAAGCCTGAGTTTGCTGGACCTGGTGAGAGGGTGTAAATTTGATGCTGATGAAACAAAATGCAAATGCAGAAAAGGGTCGATGGTTTGGCCAGTGCTGAAAGGAAGTCATTGGACATCTGAAGACAGAAATACACTTATTTCAATTGTTTATATGGATTTCAGTTTATTGTTTTGCACTTGTTTGGGTGAAGTATGTGCTTTTTTATGCACGTACCACAGTGTAGCATGTAACAGACAGGCTGTGGGAGCTCTGTCAGTGTCTCTGACTGGTGTGCTAATGGTTGGAATCAGTGGCTGTGAGTAAGTAAGGAACACAAGGTCTCACTGCGGGGATCCTACCCATTATATTAATGAATTCATTCTTCTATCAAAGAATTCCTCTTTGATTATTTCAGTTGAAATAGTCTGTAAAATAATGTGAAATGTGTAATTTTGCGAAATCCATGGGGGATGATATGTGCATGTAGGGGTGGTTGTACTGGTATTTGTGTATGTTCTCGCAGCGTGATGATCGACCTGTCTTCGTCACTTCTTCTGCTCTTGCTCACTCTCTCATTCTCTCTCTCCCTTTCCAGCTGTGACAGCACAGAAAAGCTCAAGGCGATCCTTCCCAGATTGGAACAAGAGCTCAAAGACAGTGGAAAATTCAAAGACTTCTATCAGTTCACTTTCAACTTCGCAAAGAACCCGGGACAGAAAGGTCTAGGTAAGCTAGAGAGAACGAAGCCAGTTGGTTGACGTGAACAATGACGTTCAGGAAGGAAAAACTAGTGGCATTGTAAAGCTGGTGAAGAGTGTGCAACAGTCAATCTTAAGTTGTTTGTTGCAGCAGAAAAAATATGTTCATTAGCTTTCCGATACTGGCTTGTTATGAGATGTTAGCAATTGTGTGTTCTTTGGAGTAACATTTGAAAGCTAAAGCTGAATTTTATCAAGGATCTACTGCCTGCATAAAATGGGCAACAGCAGCAGAAGCTGGTCTGTTGTCAGGACTGTTTAGAGGAGGGTTTGGCTCTGTTGAAGGGTCCTGACAAAGAGTAGTAGTATTGTAGCACTCAAGGTGGTAGCAGCAGATTAGTTCTGGAATCATCTTTCCTCTGGCACCAGTCCCACCAGCTTATGAGTGAGAAGGTGTGAGGTTTCTTCTTTGCTAAACCAGCTGACCTGAGAGACCCAAAGATTTTTGTAGAACAGGTTGATAAGTTTACCACAGTGTTCAAATTATTGTTTCTACTGGTGTTTTTCATTAAAAAAAAAAAAAAAAAAAAAAGCGATTATGGGTACTTTTCATGTTTCAGACCTAGAGATGGCGGTTGCCTACTGGAATCTAGTTCTCAATGGTCGATTCAAGTTCCTGGACCTCTGGAACAGATTTCTTTTGGTGAGTCTGTCCTTTATTGTAGAGGGATATGAACAGTGGAGTAGGAGCACCTGGCATATGAGAGTGAGGGCCATGGTTTGATGGAAACCAGGAAAAAATCAGTGCCCAGGAGTAAGGTTCTGTTCAACCTCTATATCAACAGTTGGTTGTCAGTTAATTGTAGTTGCAGTGTTATAACACCGTGTTTATACATCGTGATCATTGTTAGCCATGTACTCTGGTCAAAATATACCTATTCCTCAAAGTGGGTTAATTCTGTGAAATCTCCCTGTTGTGAGGGTGTCAAATTAAGTACTTTTTATAGGGGGGGTAGGTTCTGTATAAAAAAAAAAAAATCACCTAAAATTCAATCATAAAAGTATTTTTAATTGATAACAATATATTTTACAATGTTTGTAACAAAATTAACAACAAAGATAATGGTTCTAGTTTATCTTCAAGTGTTATTTTTCATTCATTCACTTATTACCATCAACGGCTTGTTAATAACCAGAGTCTAACAGAGGACACAAGGCAGGGTGCTTCCTGGAAAGAGACACTGGGATAGTTTGGCTTACAGGTGTTTATGACATTAAAAAGTAAAATTCACAAGAACACTGCTTATGTCTTTCACTGTGGAAACTGTGCTGTGAGAGGTGCTGTGCAGCATTACTAACAGATGCTTGAACCCCATATCCTGTTGTAATATTTTTGAACAAGGTGCTTAATCTGTATTTTTTTCAGTAAAAACGATCCTGCTATAAAAATGGGTAATTCAAGTAGTTTAACACTAAAATGCATTAAAAATAGTATTTACCATTTTAGCTATTATATTTACCTTAATTGAGGGCTATGGTTGGTTTAGACTTTAAATGGAACAGGAGGTACTTGGTTTTGTTATTGTTAGGGTCTGTGTGCTTTGCACGGGCTCATAGACAGTAAATAAATTACCTGCTTCGAAAGTAAAAAAAACCACATAAATGAGCATAAACACCACTGTAATAAATAAGCCCATTGTATGAAAACAGTTTATGTTTTCAGAAGTCATTACAGTGATTTATTTTTTTTCAGCATGTGTTATATGATGACTGGGCAAAATCCTATTGAATAGTGTAATTCATCAACGTAATAATGCATGTCTTGGAAAATTCCGTGATAAACTTTCCTGCATCGCTTCTTCTATAAAGGCACTTGTCTGAAATTGGTTCCCCTGCATGGTCTGCAGGGAGCAGCACTGCCTTGGAGCTTTGTGTGCTAATGCCTCATCATGGTGCTTCAGTCCAAAAATGACACAAGGAGAATACTGAATACTTAATACTTAAATCTGGAAATTTTGCTGTCCCCCCAACAGTCCCATCACTGTCACATTTCAGTAGGAGAATCCAGCTTTGTAAAAATAAAACTGGAGAGGAATGCTGAAAGCTAGATTTATTATGCTTCATCTTTACTGGCCTGTTTTTTTGGGTACCATTGTAATGGCAAATCTTAGCACTGCCATATTTACTAGTTACTATGCGTTGCTTTTTCTCTGATTTGTTTTTCCTGTTATCATAAGGAACATCACAAACGCTCAATTCCCAGAGACACGTGGAACTTGCTGTTGGAC
Organism: Arapaima gigas; assembly: GCA_900497675.1. Lineage (NCBI taxonomy): Eukaryota > Metazoa > Chordata > Actinopteri > Osteoglossiformes > Osteoglossidae > Arapaima > Arapaima gigas. Next base: position 665,527 of record UFQX01000150.1, read on the forward strand.
TTTGGGAATATGATTGCTGATGACATGTCCAACTATGACGAGGAAGGTGAGTCTTCACATGCTGCTCAAGAGTTCTTGTTATTATTGCTGTACAGTACAATCCAAAGCGACTGACAGTGTTTGACACATTTATGCAGCTTTACCGGAGCAAATCATGTTGTTTATCTCAGGTTATATGTGTCATTCTGGGTACTACAGCAGTTAAAAAAAAAAAAAAAAAAATCTGCTGTCACTGGTTGTATTGTTAATACACACGTTATGGATCTCAGAGGAAAGTGAACATAAAGTTTTTATGTATCTGTCCCTATCCGCAAGGGCCTTGTGAAAATGAGCTGTGGGGGTGGGGCAGAGTGCTGACTGGCTCAGGGGGGCACCGTTGTTGGCATTGGAATGACTTGCTGCCGAGAGAAGCACTCAGGCTGACCATGTGTTGTCTTTCTTGTCTCAGGGGCGTGGCCTGTCCTTATAGATGACTTTGTGGAGTATGCACGGCCGATCGTCACTGGGGGCAAACACAAAACTGTATAATGACTGCCCAGCTCTGGACAGGCCCTGGCCTGTGTGCTCATTCTATATATTTTTGTTTGTTGTTTGCTTTTTTAAAAGACATCTCAAAAAAGTAAAGAAAAAAGCATTTTAAAGTTTTGAGACTGCATCGCCATGTGTCAGGTGAGGGGGTGGAGCCAAGACTACCAGACCACCACCAAATTGGGGAATATAGTATGAGGTAAAGGAAGAGATTTTTTTGGTCTATACCATCACAAGCAAACTACAGCTGTTGCCCTTATCAGCAAGAAGCTAGCTCCTCAACTCAACCCCCCGAGACTCCCCCAAAAACCTCTTTGGAGCTGGCATCGTTGTCAACTGCTTTGGGGGGGCCCACCCCTCCCACCTGTAACTGCATCTGCTTTGATAAAGGCAAAACGCAAAACAAAGAAAACTTATGTGGCAATGGGTGTATGATACAGGATAGATTCTGCATGTGTTTTTCTATTTTCAATTTCCGAGTGGTCAAAGGACAGATCCGTTTGCTCGACAGTGCCCCGGCACAGACAACGAGAGCGCCACTACCACTTGAGTTAATGGCACATCACCAGCAGAAACTCTTTTACTACAGCTGTATTATACTGTATCTATAGGAGTATGTAGAGAGAACTATCTATCTATACATCTTCGTGCGTGTATAAATATATATGTATGTGTGCGTGTACGATTGTGTGTGGATGCATGTATATTATATATATATATATTTTATATATATAGTATACATATTTTATGTACATTATAAGTATGAAAGTTGAATATTTGTGGTGTAAATTAAACTGTATTATGCTTAATTTTCTTTTGATTTGCTTTAGTGCTGCTTTCCTCTGTAAATGTCAGCTGAATGAGAGCCAGACAGCTTCAGGCACGGCCTGGTGTCCACGAACTGTTTAACTTGAATATAACTTTTTGAAATAACCGTGGCAGAGTGGTGTCGAAGAGCTGTGTTTGCTCCAAAACTGAGGTCTCTGGCTTTCTCCTCGGCTGATGATCTGCCCCGATTCCAGTTGTCCAAAAGGTTATTTATAAGTTGGCGGTTTATTGGCGGCATCCTGTGAATCTGAGGACATCTTTCATCAGTTAAAAACAAAACATGAGCATGTGCAGGGAGGGATGTGTCCTCTCGAGTTTGTGGCTTGAATCTTTCCTCACAGAGGGGCTAAAACCAAAAAAAGAAAACACTGGTTTTGGGAGACCTCATTTGTATAGAGCAGACACGCTCTCCACTTTGACAGGGTTTAGGTCTGTGACTAATGCAGCACATTTGTGCCAGCCTGAAGTCATGAATGCAGATTTTGCTATTTATAAAGTAACCTATGAATTTATACATGCTGTCATTTTGTGTGCGAGGTGAGAACCCATCCCCATGGACGCTCTCGGCACGTGAAGAAGCTGGAGGATGCCTGTTGTCTGATGTGCTTGCTTTCTGCATATATGCCACCCAATCCCAGCAGTGGGAGAAGCAGTGACTCTGTTCTGTGAGCAGACTTGCCCACAAATGCAATGCAGGGACACTGTTCTTTGCTCTGGTAGAATTCATACAAAAGTGTGGTTTGAGCTCTAAAGGGGCTCCTTCCTGACTGCTTAATGGCCCTTGGAGATGCAAACCACAGTTCTGCCATATATTCCATCTACCTGTGTAGCAGAGCCTCGCTGATCATAACGTATGCTAACATTTGGCAGGGGAATGGTGATATTCAGACATAAATAGAACCTTGGTCCAGAATAAAAAGCTGTTGAACTGGTGTTCAGTCAGCACTGCGTTGACATTTAAAGACCAACAGCAGGTTGCTGAACAAGAGCCGTGTTTAGGCTGTTGGACAGAATGCATTTAAAATCATAGTCATAGAGTCCTGTAACACCTATAGCATCTGCCTGTATTGTTGTTGCTGACATCACACGTATTCTGTGTAATGGCTTTACTGAAACTGTGTTGTCTAATTTGGTTAAACGCCACGGTTCTCGGTTTGGACCGGCAAACCGAACGGTACAGGTGGACGAGATGTGCGATAGCGCATATCCGTACGAATGAAGAAGGTGCAGTGCCTTGATGGATAAAATCCTTTCAGTATTTTTACCCTTGACTACCAGGGTCAGAAGAGTGCAGTTCTAAAAGGTGACGATGATATCACCGGTGTGCAGTTGGCCCCTGTCAGCAGCAAAGTGTAGGTGTTCTGCAGCCAAACCCACCACCCCCTGCTGCCCACACGGGACTACGCAGTGTTAGTGTGCGACTTGCGAAGAAAGCGGGACGATGTGGTGCGAGATGACGACCAACTCGGATGACAGCGCTTGCCTGAGTGACTTGCTCCAAAGGATTAGTTTAATATTGGTGTAATTTTGGTTTATTTTTCATGCACAGAAGTGGGTCGCGAGTTGGGCTGCAAGTGTGTGCATATATGTGTAATGCGGTTTAAAGGCTTGATACAAGTATGCCAAGTTTATCTTTTTTTTCCCCTCTCCTTGCACAGTTGTTTGTTACAGCTTTGTCTGTTTTGTGCGTGGACTTGTGCATGTGTGCGCTCTTAAGCTTGGCGTTGCTCAGGGAAATGGGGAGAGAGTGACCTTGACTGACCTTGCTGCCGAAATGGGGAAACGACCACGAGGAGGTGCTGCGGCGCGAGCTGTCGTTCCCGCGACACTCTTTCTCTGCCCCTTTATTCCCCGCACACCACGGGCCTCGCCTGTAAAAGGCCTTTACGCAGGGAGAGTTGACTTAACTAATTTAACTTGTGTTGGAATTTAGAAGGTTTTAAAGGAAAAAAAAAAGAGTTTTTCCCCCCTGCTGTGAATACATGCGACCAATCTCAAATGTTCAGGTATCAGAGTGGAAGAATATGTTGACTGTTTTTGTGTTTTTAGATGTGATGGTACACTCACGTTTGCTATGAAATTGAAGAAGATTTTGAGAAGGCCTCAGGACACCACCTCCACTAAGATGCTTCAGTATCCTCTTTCATTTAAAGGCAACTGTCACAACACCCTGGTCCTCATGGGCACTGAGTTACAGCTGTTGACTGACTGCTTGGCCCAATGAGGTGACTCTAGTGTGAAGCGTCCTGCAGGGGAAAAAAGGGGCACTTCGTCTCATGGCCATCTTACTGCTTCTGCAAATAAAAGGTTTTCTTTTTTAAAGTATTACAGTCCTCCGGGTTTTTTGTTTCTTACCGCCGAGTGCTCTTGCTTAGGCTCTACGCTAGCTGAGAAGTCAGGTGAGCTACTCAAGTTAGTCACATGGATCAGTTGAAATTCAAGTGGTTCAAGCTGCTGAGATTCACTAGATTGTTGGACTTCTGTTTTTCCCTTTTGGGGAAGATGCCCGACGTGACACAAGTGTGAGATACTGCTGGGAGGGAATAAAAAAAGCACCTAGAAGGGCTGGTTGTATGGTGGGTGCATGGGACCTCTCTGAGATGGAGGGAAGCAAGGGTGGGCTTTGGTAATGGTCCATTCTTATCCATAGTGGTGGATTGGTTTCAGCACTGATAGGGGACCAGCTGGCTACTTCCTTTCCAGCCTGGTCCAGGGAGGATTGCCTTTTTAGGAGATACCTGATACCAGCACAAACCATGGGCTGATACAGACACACCGCAGTGCCACACAAAGAGTCTGCAGATAAAGGGCGGCCAGGAGAAGAGGATGAGGGGGAGGGGACCTGTGACTATGTGATGGGGGTGTGGTACTGAGGTCGGAAAAAATAGAGCAGTGGACGTGAGAGTGTGTAGAGGGTGAACAGGAATTTATACCCCAGAGGAAAGAGGCAGAGAGACATCTGAGCATCAACAATTGTGAGAAAACTGGAGGTGCCCACAGGCTGGAGTTGGAAGGTGTGTGCGCCTGACTGACCGCTACTTAAGGGTTCGACGGTCTCTGACAGGGGTGAGGAAGCGTTTCGAAGGTATTGGAGATAGCTTGGGTAGTTGAAGGCTCTGATGGAGAAGTTCAAAGCAGGCATGGTGCTCGGTGGCGTGGGCGATGCCTTAGGGTACCGTAAGAATCGTTGGGAGAGCTGCACTTCTGGCCAGCAGATCCAGCAGGAGTTGGCATCGCTAGGAGGACTTGAGGTACTGAAGCTGGACGTCGAGAACTGGCCCCTTAGCGACCGGACGCTGATGCACATGACCACCGCCGAAGCGCTCATCACAGGTGAGAACGAGCACGAGCATGGAAACGTATGTGGTATGGGAATGTTAAAGAACGTTCTGGAAGCTGGAATCACCAAAAGTGGCAAACCTGACAAATGAAGGTGTTTTTTGAAAAGCCAAAGGCGCTTAGCAGGGGGGGATGTTGCCAGATTTAGGGAAATGCAAGCCAGCCGCTCCTTCCTAAACACTTTAAACTGAAGGGGCTTTTGAAACGGAGGCTCAACAGGTATGACCCCCACTGCATGGTACAGAAGCGTGGCCAGTTGTGGTGAGATAAGTAATGTGCAGGTCTCAGACACAGAATGGTGGTCCAATACCAGTTCAGGTAAAAGCGGTTCCCTGTGCCTGTGGCGAGAGAGCGACAGATCATTACGCTTCTGGGCCGACTTTGCTACCGCAGCTCATTGCCGTGCTGCTATTTTAGGTGCTGTAATAAAAAAAACCTCTAAAAACAGTGTGTTCAGAAAGAGACCCCTCTGCAGCACTTGCTGACAGACTAGCCTGGTCCAAACACGCAGATGCCCACAAGCATCCATATTGTTCTCCCCTCTGGCTCAAGTTCAAAGCAGGACAGGGCTGCTGAAAGGAGGCTTCGAGAGCTTCTGGGATCAGGGCCCTGCCTTTTCGCATTCCGCTCAAGTGTTTGCCGGTATAAAGGAAATAAATCACCTGCCCGCTGGAGACACGGCACCTAATCTGCTGCGACACGTCGCTACTGCCACGTCCTCCTTCGACGTGTAGAGGAATCGGTTCGTGGTCCGAGTGCGACCGTCTACGAGCTTCACTCAGATCCTTTCCGCTGCTGCCGCTCGCTCAGCGCTGCTCACACGCACCGCGTGCGGACTAGTCAGCGCTGCGATACACACAGCCACTAATATTGGTGTCTGAACCGTGTTTAGCGTGCGCCGGCCGTGAGTTTCCCCTCCGCCCTCGGAACCACGGCCTGCTCAAACGGTTCTGCTCCCCGCCCCCCGCGAGGGCTGTAATCCCTCCTGCTCCTAAATTACAACCATAATCCTCCGCTGTGCCTGGCTGCCGAACAGGAGGCTCTACCGCCGGCTCCCCACGGACCCCCTAATGTCCGGAAAGATTCCCAGCAGCTCTCCGTGCAGGCAGGGCTAAACTTAGCTCATGAGTTAGTGCTTCTCTCGGGGACAGAGAGGGATCCTGCTGCTGCGTAACGGTACAGTAGTGAGATGACAGAAATAGACCAAAGAATGAGAATGTTTTTATGTTTCAGTGAGTCTGCATCTTCCCATGTGGCTGAGAAACCGTTTTTGAGGGTATTACTGATGCCATGCTGGCACTTCTCTATCTATCTATCTATCTAACCATCCTCTTGTTCCATCTGTCTGTCTATCAATCCACCAAAAATGTTTTTAATGTCATTTTTACCTATTTGTACAACTGCCTCTATTCAAGTGATGCACTAGCAACTTTGCTTGGCAAGATGGATAAACTGGAAATGAAGTGACAAACCCCTAGGCCTTCAATGCTACCTACTGTCGCTTCTGACACTGTCCACACACTCCAGAACCCACACACCGCTTCCATCACCCTCTTGTTGTGTGAGCTGTGAGACATGTGACGTCCCGCTGGGTCTGACTTCCTACAGCAAATATGTTTTAGGTATGTTTTGCAGGACAGCAAAATTCTTCACAGCCACGTGTAGCTGCTGCGCTAATGGAGTGTTGTCCCAACGTTTCTTCTCGCAGACTTCTGGTGTCTGGAGGACCTGTACCGGGAGCTGGTGCGGATGTACGTGGAGGCCATGGTGTCCCTGCAGGGTCGCCCCCCTGACCCCGGCACCGTGGAGGGCTGCACGCATCTTAAACCTAACAACTACCTGCTGGCGTGGCACACACCCTTCAATGAGAAAGGTCAGAGGGCACGAGACACGGGGGTCTGGCTGTGTGTCCAGTTGAAGGGGTTAATCTCACTTCAGTGGTGTGTGTGTGTGTGTGTGTGTGTGCTATTTGTGGAGTGGGTGTGTCTGTGTGAATATTTGCCTTTCTCCTTCTTTATGTGTTTGTCTTTGACTTTCTGACTTTGTTACATTTGTGTTTCTTTACATCTTTGTGTCTTGCCAGCCCGGCAAAAAAGTCAAAAGTCCTCGTTCATTATGAATAACGCTGTGGGCAAATTTAACAATTCTGTGCAAAAACCAAACTACAGTGTCTTCCCTTTGAATACATAATAATAAATTAAGCAATATATAAACATTTAAATCTGTGCTGACCTTTTGAATGGAGCAGCAGCTGGTTGACCTGCATTTGCAGCGGAGTCAGACGTAGTTTTGGGCTGAAACTGAATTGAGAAATAAGATAATTATTTATGGGATGTAAATGAAATACGTCGGAGAGGTGGGTTTCCTCACTTGGGGCCTGGAGCTGTGATGAAAAAGAAAGGTAAAAATCGACCCGAGGGAAGTCGGCTGTAACATTCAATGCCACTAATGCAACGTTCGCTAGTTTCTTGCTCAGAGGTGTGTATGGAGGGATCGACGGTGGTCTTGCAAATACCACAACAGATGTGACACCTTTGAAACTTTAGCTGCCTTTTTTTTGGGAAGTTTTGCACATTGGATGCCCATCGCCTTCTCCTCACCTCTGGTCACTTTTAGATGTTCAAAATGCTCCCGCGCTGCCGATTTAAGACACTTATTTTGGGGGATGAGCTCAGGTTTCGGGCTAAATAAAGGTTAAATAAAGTGTTTTTGCACCAGCCAAGTTGAGCCGAGTCTCATCCGACACACCGCACCCGCGCAACTGCCTCACAGACAGAATTTTTCAGGGCAACTTGACCCATGAGACTTTAGAAATATAGTTTTATCGAGGCGTATAAAATCCTTTTGGTTTGAAAACCGTGACTTTTTAAATTTCGGTTGATCCTGAAACCAGCCGATCGCGACACCCCCGATCGGAGGCGATGGCTATGGAAATAATCGCTGGTTTTTATCATCTTAAGTTCTGTTTTGCCAGCAAGTGCCACCAGTCTTGGTTGAGGTTGTTACTGGGGCTGAAAACAGCGGAATTTGTCGAGTGCTCACTTGAGGCACAAAAGGATGTGTGGGTGTGATGTGCCGCTTAAGAGACCTCCTTCACGTTCCCATTTTGGATTTCTGCCTGACTTAGAAGCGCTGGGCGATGAACACAGAGAAAGATCCCATCCGGATATTTCTGCCAAGGCAACTGAGGGCTCACGGTTGTCGGACGGTCCTCCCTAAGACACGTTCACCAAAGTTAGTTAGCTTTGTACTATTGGTGTGGCCCTGTGTGTAAACTGTGGAACTTCATATTAATCTTGTTGCACAACAGTTTGTGAGCTCCTGTGAAGATGCGAAGATCACTTTGTTTTCACGGTGGTCCAGCTCTGCCTCTGCTTTGGGTCTGTAATCGTGTCTCCTCCCTTTCACCCTTCTGCCTTCAGGGTCTGGATGTGGCGCGGCCACTAAGGCCATGTGTGTGGGAATGCGGTACTGGCAGCCGGAGCGACTGGACAACCTGGTGGAAGTGGCCATTGAGACGGGTCGCATGACTCACAACCATCCCACAGGTACCCCACACCTACACCCTCAGCTACACCCTTAAGGGGAACCTGCACTGAAAAGGGTGACGTGAGCAGCTGCAGGAGACATCGTGACCCCCTTGTGTGTTTGTACTGCAGGCTTCTTGGGGTCTCTTTGCACTGCGGTGTTTGCATCCTATGCAGTGCAGGGCAAGCCGCTAGTGCGCTGGGGTCGTGACCTCATGAAAGTCATCCCGAAGGCGCAGGAGTACTGCAGGAAGACCATCCGACACATGGCAGGTGGGTCAGAGCAAACAAGGAGGGGAATGTCTGGAGCGATGGCTGGTGGAGAAAGAGCCTTTTTTTTGGAAGCTGCATTTGTTTTCTTTATAAATCCAGCACATGGGCATCTCTCCTCACTCAGAGTACCAGGAGAAGTGGTTCTACTTCGTAGCAAAGTGGCAGTTCTACCTGGAGGAGCGAGGTATTGAGGAGGAGAGCCAGAACAAAGCAGTGTTTCCTGACCGCTATGACCCTGAAGAGATGGACAAGGTGACTCCCCCCACACACACACACACACACACACACACAGGCACGAGATCTTTCTGTATCTCACACAATCACAACCTGAACAGCGTGATACTTCACACTGAGTATCCAGACATGGCATGAAGGAGCTGATGTAAGCAGTTAACACCATTATTGCCTGATGACTTTTAGAATTTAAACCCATCTTTAAAGAGAGTGGAGACTGCATGTTGAAAGCAGGACAGCGTTACACCCATGTGGACAGAAGAGTGTAGAACATCTAGTATTGATCCTTCTGCAGTGCATATGTGAAGGCAAAACTTTCAACGTACCGTCTGCTTGCGTGGATGTTTGGGTTGCCGTCAACGCTGCCTGTACCTCTAAGACTTGAGTCCAAAAGAGGATGTGGAATCCAGCCACATTTACTGCACTTTGCCTGTTGGTTCACCACATGTGGCAGCCAGTGAATGTGTTGCCAACCCCTGGTCTAAGCTGTGGTTTTTGGAAGAGGTCATGTGTAGAATTCTTTCTCGCTGCTTTAACGCTGCTGTGCTTCTCCCCCCTCAGGTTTACAAGCGGTGGAGTTCAGAGGGTCGAGCTGGTCACATGGGCCATGATGCACCCATGATCGCCTATGATGCCCTCTTGGCTTCAGGGTCAAACTGGGGTGAACTGTGCAAGCGGGCAATGTTCCATGGAGGTACTGTGTAGATGAGTCCACGCATAGAGAAGAATCCATACTGTGTACTAATCCACTATATACTGTTGCTCATGAAGCCCACAATCCTCCTTGGTGTGTCTGGAGGCATCTGGGAATCTGGAACCATCATGAGGAGACCGGGTTTGCGTTGTTGGACATCCTTGGTCAGCATCATATACTGTAGCTCTCATATAGCTGTGGAGAGCAATGAATGAGCCCAGGGACACACATGACACGGCCACTTCTGTTACGAATCCACCAGCGTGTCTCACACGTCACTGTGGACCAAAGACTAGGTTTTCACCTAACATCAACATGTGTGGAAAATGAAAAATGCATCACATCTTGTCCCTTCTGCCCCAGCGCTCAGGATTCCAGGACTTTATCTTCATTATTCAAGGTTATGTGGTTTTGCATATAAGCCCCGGATGAGTTGTTTTTGACTGCTGGCTTTTTGAAGCTCACAGTCTAGTCTTTCCTGAGACCAGGTCACATGTTGACTGGATACTGCAGTAATTTTGAAGTCCACCGTTTTATGATTGTAAGCAGCTATCCTCACAAGTCTTTCTTCCTTCCTACCAATGACCCTCAGTTTGTGCCACAAGAATTTTGAAGTCATGACCTGCAGCTCGTGCTCCAAACTTCTCGCCTCTTCCAAACATCTCGCGCTCCTTTATGTTAAAGCACTGATTCTCACACCTCCTATTCTCTGATGTTTGGCCACTTGGTGTTCAGTTTCATGGTCCCCCTGTGAGGCTTCCATTTTTATAGTAATTTGGTTTTTTCCAAAACACTGGAATTATTTTTCCCCTCCGTTATGGTTTTTCTAACATCTCAACAGTCCAACTATTTGTATGTCCGCGTTCGCATGAAAGCAGCTCTGTGGTTCTGTGTCACAAACCCTCCAGACCAGTAGCTAACTGTACACGTTCACTTCTTGTTTGTACTCCGCAGGGGAGGGCGGAGCCACTGGTTCCATCGCCGGCTGTCTTTATGGACTCATGTACGGGATGAACCAGGTTCCTTCGACGCTCTACCAGAATCTGGAGAAAAAGGACCGCTTGGAAGAGCTGGGGGGGGAACTGTACAAAGCAGCGGCCACAGAGAAGTAACACCCCCCTTTTGGCTGACTAAGGACCTGCTCACCACTCCCACACAGCTCCAGTCCCCAGCACGTCCCTGTCTGACACGTCACGGTGGCAAACATTCCCTTCGGCAGCTCCTTACCGCAGTACATGACATCCTCTGCAGGAAACTGTCTCACTGTATAGATATAATCCAGCAAATTCCTTTCTCTGCACACACTTATTTGTTTGTGTTTCTGTCGTGTATTTTACGTTTTCAGATCAAGGCGTGAAATTTTCACACATTGATGCATTAATTGGCAAAACGAGACCTTCATTGCGCAACGTCAGGCCCCCTCGATCAGACCTGGCCGACAGAATACGAGATCACAACGCAGTTATATTTACGTAACAGGACTCTGGAATGTTCCTGAAACAAGTGCAGAAGTCAGGGTCCGAAAAGTAACCCAAAAGCAATTCACGAAGAAGAAGATATGAAATATTTTCAACTGCTGAACTTCTTCCGCAACCTTGAAAGCAACCTTGGTGAGCAGCAGATAGTGCAGGAGCTCGAGCTGCTGCTTTGCATTCAAAGGACGCAGGTTTGAGTCATATTCCCTTGAGCAAGGTGCTTATCCAGAACTGCTTCAGCAAAAAATTACCCAGCTGTGTAAATGGCTAAACTATTGCAGGTCATTTTGGAGAAACGCTAAATTAATAAATGAGTAATAATAATAACATTTTGCCAGCGTGATTTGATTTCCTGGGATGACTAATTTAATCTGGTTTATTGTAGAGAAAAGCAATTAATTATTATATGAGATTCTGAAGCAACATCAGGACCTAAAGTATGAAAAAGCTGCTGGAACCAAAACCCCTCCTAGAAATTCCTAACCTGAAATCACCGTTAACCTAAATGACGTCGTTTGTTTAGAGCGCCGCTCGCAGTACAGAACTTCTGCCGCCAGATGGCGCCAGACGGCTCCGGTCTGTTGGACAGTTGGCTGTTAAGCAGTTTCGACTTTGTTTTATACAGTTTTAACAGAAACCAAGGTGGTTGTGAATATAAAGAAGAAATGTAGAAAAAATGTCTGTAAGCTCTTGAAATAAAATAGTTCTAATTTTTGGCTTTCGTTTATCGATCTGTTTGCATTTTCAAGCAGTGTATTTCTGCACGCATTAGAAACGAAACGGTAATTTAAGTAAAAATTATATCTCTGCCAACTTCACCCCTTCTTGAACCCTGCTCTCATTTATCAGTGTTGAACTCTAGATCTACTCCCTTATGGACTATGATCCATGGCTCAGCTTTGCTCTACTTGCTAACTGTTCACCGTGAATAATAAACTTGTCTTTTAGCTTCGCTGCTCTTAATAACTCCCGTCCCACAGCTGAAATTGTGTTAAGTGAAAATATTATCCTCCCTGGTTAGTACTAATTTCAGAGGACCTTTTATTTCACGCAGACAAGCAGTGCGGGCCACTTTGACAAATGTGGCCCCCGGCAGCCTCGCGGGTGACCTGTGTGTGCTGAGGCGAGCAGTTCATGTCCGCACCTCCGGGCCAGGAATCAGAGAGGTTCTGCTTGACCTGCTGGACTACATCACCCAGCACTTCCTCAGCCCGGAGAAACCTGCCGAGACGTGTCTGCGTAAGCGTGGAGGCCGGGCAGCGGCCGGACGTGACGTGAGGTATCCCTCCGCCTTCCAGCTCCGTCAGGCCAAGTTCATGAAAGAGACACCTCAGCTGAAGGTGGGTCGGAGGTGGGAGGTGGGGGCACTTTGGTCCCAAGGGCACTGTGGTGACAAGATGAAGGGGTGCCTTGCGAACAGGTGGGAAGGGCTGAGGAGTCAAAGTCGGAAGACTAAGTGCACTACAGGCCAGCGGGTAAAAATAAAAGCCAAAGAGTGGAAGGAAGGTGCCGTCCAGAAGATGGTGGCGAAGTTTTCAGCTCCAGGTCATAAGGAGGAGGAGGAGAGGAAGCCAGCTTTGTCCAGCAGGGGCTCAAGGCCAGGACAAATGTTTGGGCTACAGGTGAAAGGTCAAGAATCTGCACACGGAGCAGAAGGTCAGAGTTCAAGGCAAGAAATAAGGTCTCGGTGTCGGCCGTTGCGAGCGACGCCCTGTCCGGTCCTGAAACGTTCTTCTCCTCAGTCCGAGTGTGAGTCACTGGAAGAGAAACCATGTCCGGCAGTGGAACAAGCTCCTTCTAAACTCAACTGTGGCTCATTAGAAGAGGAAGCCTGTCCAGTTCCAGAACATTCTTCTGTCGAATCCCCCGGTGAGTTAGAAGATGAAGAACTCGGACTCCCTGATGGCCAGAAGCCGTCCATCTCGGGATCTTCAGAGAACCAGACTGCTACCCAAGAAGAGTCAGCAGGTGATACCGGGGTAGAACAACTTCCATCTCTGCCTGAGATGACCCCACTTGACTGCAAGAGCGTAGATTGTGAGTGTGGACCTTCAAGCTTTCTGAACCTCACCTGGCCCACATCCTGTCAGAAGGAGCCATTTCGGGCAGATCCCTCCATCTCACACACAGCAAAGGAGCAGACTGACCCAGAGGCTGTGCGAACCCCCGATGCCTCTATGCCTCACACTCCTAAAATCTCCACCCCAAGCAGCATTTTCTTACCATTGACCTCGAAGCCCTTCGTACCCAGTTATCCTCCTGCAACATTAACCTCCCCTGAGTCATTCTCCTCACTTGCCCACCTAGGCAGAAGGTGGCAGGGCGAGGTCCTTGGACAGGGCCAGCAAATAGGAGCAGGTGACCATAGAGACATAGAGATCCTGGAGCCTCGTGGAGAGGCCTCTCCTATTAGCACTGAGGTACCGTGGGAGATCAGACCTCCAGGAGGTCAGGACAGCTGCCAGGTGAGGAGCAGCCCACGTTCAGACGAGGAGGAGCCCAACACCGGCCCCCGACAAGAGGGATCAAAGTACACAGCACAGAACTACAGCGATTCCTCGGTGGGACCAGCTGTCAGGCCTAAAACGATAATCCGCTTCATGGACACGTTCACGTTCTAACCCCCATCTGCCCACCAAGCACAAACTCTGCTGCAGCAGTTGTTCCTCGCGGGGATGAAGACGTGAGCCGCTCTCCATTCTCACATTTCAGTCAGCTACAAGCTCAAGTTCCCTACAGGTACATTTATTCCTGTAGCGGACACTTTATTCCAAGCAACAAAAATTCTTTAACTTAAAAGCATTAAAAACTTTGAGTTTAATTTTTTTTTTCTCACCTTGAGTGAAACTGAACTTCTCCTTCTCAGAATTTTGTCATTTGTGGTCCAGGGGTTATTAAAGCAATATCAATAATCAAGTCAAAAATATAACCGTGACACGGGAGGGATCTTGGTCTCCCGAGTAAAACGTGTCGATAAATTTGCTCCCTGAAATGTGCAAAAAATCTTGCATTATAACACGAGCTTCTTTACGGGGATATGATCCGCAGAATTTCATCACATCCTGTTAAGAGTAAACGTCGCCTCGCGGCTTTTTTGAACGGAGAAGCCGGTTAATGTGTCCAGCGCCGTCTTTTACTTGATGCTGAGACGAAAAGGGCAAAGAAAGACGCCGAATAAAGTTTCTGACAAAACGTGACAATGATGTTGTGTTTGTTCTTGAGCGGAGGACGTTTTCGAAAAATTCTTCAAAATCCTACCAAACACCAATTACATCTAGATGTGTTTTTGTTTGTTTGTTTGTTTTTTTTTTTTTTTAAATACCTGGGGCAGCAGGAATTTCAGCACAGTGGCCCTGCAGGTAAAATTCCCAGATTTGATCCCCTGGTCCTTCTAAAACCTGCAACAAGGTACTAAAACATCATTTTCTCCGGTTATGTTCAACTAGCTGTACAAACAGGTGAATTCAGCAATAACATAACCTAACATTTACTGGAAAAAGGTGTCGGCTGAAGAGATGTAAAAATGCTGTAAATAATATAACTTTGAAACAGCAGCTTCTACAGAAAACAGATACGTGCTAAAATCCCCCCCACAGTTTTCCTTCCTTCAGCTTCACAGTGTGCAGTTTGTCTCTGACATTAATCGCACATTTGTGCTGAGATCTAACCCATAAAGCGCAAGAGCAGGACCAGAAGGGGAAATAATTCCGCTGCCACAACACAGCATTTTTATGCATCATTTACCTTTTCTGCTAAATTGTATGTAAAGGGCATCTGATGCTGCTGTAAAACTGAGAAGTAACACCCGAAAGTTCTCCAAAATGAAATAAAAACAAGCCTTAAAAAAGGTTCCCCGTGACTGTGGACTGACACCAGGCGCATCCCGGCATGGAAGCAGATTTGAAACAATACAGGTGTAAACAGCCCCCCTGGGTGCTGCTGCAGGTGCAGCATTACACTTTGCCTGCTGTTTGAACTTCCTTGTTGATCCTGGAGATCATCACGCCGGAGGCCTAAATAGACGTTTGATGTTCACTGGCACATTCCTACCCTGGAAAGCCGGTTAACCTCCAAACAATAGCTAGAGTACAATTTACCTTGTTTCTGCCTCCAAACACAAAGCCCTGAACAGTCTGGTGGTCACAGCGGTGCTCAAACCATCGTGACGTTGACCACTCTTGGTCTCCAAGATGTAAGGGCAGCCAGTGCCCATTTCTTCACTTGCTTTAATAAAATTCTGGCTGGTCTGTATTTATACTTTTAATTTAAGCGTCTGTAGACGTTGCTGAAGTCAGGAATCAGCAGAACACGGATGTGTCAAGTTTGCTGATGGAGAGCAGATCTTCTTGTGGGGGAGATGAAGTGAAGCGGTAGAGGACAATTGCAACAGCACAAATTTCACGTTGTTTTCCTGCGCTGTTTCGTCACGGTACTTTGGCGCAATTGTCACTTCGCGACGTGACTCTTGTACCGCTGACGCTCTGGCAGCAAAGCTGGTTATTGTCCAGAGCGGCGCTGAAAAGCCAGCAGGAAGGAGGGCCTGAGGTCAAACAACACACACTCCTGGCAAAGTCACACGGCGAAAGGTAAACACACACAGCGTGACACACCTTAAATGGAAATGTCTATGAAAATCTGAACATCCTTTATTGAAATGCTGTAAGTAAAACAACACGTGTCTAAATGTATTTTCCATTCTACAACGGGAACGATGTTGCTAGTTAGTTCGCGACTCAAAATGAAATGTGTATTATATAAAAAGGATGAATTTTGTCCCACTTTGGAAAAACCATACAAGCCATACAAGAGCAAGACATTTCGTTTGACTCTTTTTTAGTGCTTTTCCCCCCAAACTGCAGACATTTTTCAAGTGGAAAAATATTAATATGCAGTATATTCCTCAAAAGTGTTGCTATGCAGCCAATAAGCTGCAGCTTCTCTTTAGGGGAAATTGGTTCAAATATAATAGTTATATTTGAACAGGTTTGAAGAGAATTGAGTCGAGTAACTGGGTGTGTCGGGCGTGTGTTATTCTGCATTCACAGCACTTGATCTTCCTGTTATAGTGTGTGTGTGTGTGTGTGTGTGTGTGTGTTTGTGGAACAATTCAGTTTTACAGCTCAACATGACCCTGAGCAGGTATGTGGTTACAAAAAAGAAATGTAAATAAATAAATAGTTTTATAGTAATAATTTTGCTGTCATCCTGATTGGCTGGTGAATATTGGTGTTTCGGTGTAAACATTCCTTTCACATTCGCCTGGTTTGTTTGTTTTGCAGCAAAGCTGATGGAGGCCGTGTGCTTTTTGTCTCCTCTTAAAAAATGCAGATATTATAGAAGTAAAATAAGCACATTATTCCTGTCTTTTGTTTCATGTGCAGGCAGATAAACCATTCCAGTCAGATACATTTACTGGATATTTGAATGCGTGAATGTAAACAATATATTAAAGATATAATAATAAGAAGAATATAAGTATAATAAGAATACTTGTTTAAATTGCCTGTCACTCGTGTTACTTTTGCTTCCAGCATAAGTGACAAATGTCAGATTTATATAATCCCGTTGACAGTCGTGTCTGGTCACATTTATTTGGATGATCATAATACGTCTAATGTAACCGATATTATTGTCGTTCTTTATTTATTATAACTGAGGTGACGCGCGATGACGTCACATTCCCAACTAATCTCTATTCTCAACAAAAAAGTCACGTTCATAGTTTGTTTTAAAGTATTTCACTGAAAACTGACAATATTATTATGGCCAGAATGTCGGTACATAAATGCATTGTTCGGGTCTGCGGTGGTTTTAGATTAGAATAAAAATGAAATTTTCTTATTTTCCATCTTGTTTTGTCCGTCTGTGAAATACGTTCGACTGCGAGTTAAGAATAAGTGTTTATGCGTGGAAATTTACACAGTAGGAAATATGCGATCAACATGCACTGTATAAAAAACAAAAAAAGACATATATATTCGTCCCTTATTCTGAAATAACCGTGTTAAGAAGTAGTAGCAGTTTTATAGTAAGAACTGTGTCATATTTGATTTTCTCTCTTTGCGAGAAGGAATTATGGCGGCGCGCGCGCGCGCGTGTGTGTGTGTGTGTGTGTGTGTGTGTGTGTGTGTGTGTTCGTGGGGGGTAATCCTCAGCTTACAGACAGGCTTCAGATGAGAGAATTTCAGGTCACATCCAGCGGGAAGCGACATCTGCTCTGCAGCTGCGTGATAAATATCCGTGGAGAAGAAGTTCTGCCGGCAGAACCGAGAACTTCCCGATGAATCCGTGAGCAGCAGAAGGGACAGTTTGTGATAGAGATGAAGTGATCGTTTTGGGAATTTAGGTCTATGGAGAACTGAGACTTAAAAAAAAAAGCAAATTATCTACACAAGCAGCCCACTTATTCAATATTTACTCGGCGCGGTGCGTGATGGAAATGAAACTGGTCGCTCAGGGCGACACTGCAGCTCCAGCGCGAGATCCATTACAGTGGCGGTCCGGCTCAACGTGCCCCTAACTGTCTACGTTAACTAGCGACGCTAACGTGTTTAACTAGTTTAACTGTGCAGTCTGTACCAACGCAGTAAGACGCGCGCGCGCGCGCGCGCACGGAGCACACCGTGTGTATATTTGTTTGTGCGCGCGGGCGCGGACGCGCGCGCCGCCGGGCGGACATGTTGCCGCCCCCCCCCCTCACCCTCACCCTCCCGCGCGAAGGGCTCGAGCGGACGGTCTCTGACTTTGCACGCAGCTCGCGCGACCGAAGACCGGCACTAACCGCGTCTCGCGCCGCTCTGACGCGGGGACTGAGGGGGAGCGGAGTCGCCGGGCGCGGGGGGCGCTGCTGTGACAACTTTTCAAAGCGAGTGGAACTGTGTTTGAGCGAGAGGGACGACAGGTGAACAGCCGGCGCCCACATCGCCCGGGAGCGCCCAGGTTAAAGGGCTGGTGGTCCGGGCTCCCCGAGGGGATCCAGCCCCTCGCTGCAGGGCACGCAGCGTTTCCGCCGGCGCGATGAACCCGGGAGCCGCGAGCCGGGTCTGCGGGCGCGGCGTGGAGGTCGGGAGTCTGACGACGGCCGCGCTGCTTATTGTTTTATAGTGTTTCGTTTTACATTCTGCTGCCACAGC
Organism: Arapaima gigas; assembly: GCA_900497675.1. Lineage (NCBI taxonomy): Eukaryota > Metazoa > Chordata > Actinopteri > Osteoglossiformes > Osteoglossidae > Arapaima > Arapaima gigas. Next base: position 683,558 of record UFQX01000150.1, read on the forward strand.
CGGGCTCCGCGATGGACGGCCGGGCGAACGGGGCGCACGCGGGCGCCACGGCCAAAGAGCGCGTTCCCAGGTACGAACACGACGCTCCGCGCACAGTTTCTCAATAAAAGCCGAGCTTCTCGCAGCGGACACCTTGTTTGCTTCACTGTATAAAACTTTCCGCCGGGAAAAGTGTGTTAAACGTGCTAAACGGCCCTCGGTGAAGTCGGCGGTTGTGCACGAGCTGAGAGCAACTTCTATTGTTACGTCACTAATATTGCAGCGCGTCAAAGTCAGCAGCGGCCAAAGACCTCAAGGTCTGGACCGATGTTCTTCATCCGAGCCCTGCTTCTGGGTTAAAGTTTATTATGAGAACATAACGAACTGAAATCTGCCGAGAAGCTCGTGCAACACGGCAGACACCGATGTGCACGGTTGTGTGGGGTCCTTACCTGTCTTCGCCGTCGTAACCGACCTCTTCATACCGTCCCCGATTTATTCACCGCTCCCCATTGTTCTTGCAGCTGTTGCAAACATATTTTCCTCTTTTAGGATGGAATAGAATAGATGAGGATATATGTTTATCGGGCTCTCCGGGGAAATTCACACGGACAGCAGGAAAAAGCAGGAGCGTAATAAACACGCATCACCGAGGGTTTAAATAAATGACCAGGAAATAAAAATAACAGAAATGCTTAGAATGACCGTTTACTGCGTTTTAAGACCAGGTGAACAGTATGAGCCCGTGTGGTTGTGTGCGAAGCAGGTGTCCCGTAAGTTTCTCCATCTGGAGACAGGATGCTGGTCCTTCTGTGCCCCTTTAACTCTTTTGACTGTATCAGAAAAAGTTTTACTTTACAGTAGAACAGAGGACTGAACTGATTTGTCCATCCAAGTTTATTGCCTTTAACATCTTTACAACAAGCGTGGAATTTTTTTAAATCAATGCAGCTGCTGATTTTTCCAGCTATTCCACTTGGATAAAATGAATTTAAGTAAATACATAAGTCTTTATGTGTGATTTTTTTTTTCCCCCTCCCCCCAAGTTGACCTGACTGCTGAAACCCTCTATTGTTCCTACCTGTTAGTTCCACAAGAGTGGATTTAAGGTGGACTCCCTGCTCCTGACAACTGAAAGCAAAGCTGATGTCCAGAAACAGGACAGCAAACATTAACTGAGACTTTCACTTCGAGGTCAACCTTGGAGACAGACACATCATTCCTGTGGCTTTGAAACACACTTTGTCAGATCTTTTGCTTTGTAGAGTTCAAACACATTCATATATAAAATAACCAGAGTAAAAACGTTTGTTTTACATTATGCTTTTTGTATGTGGACAGACACTTGTGACTAATTGAATTGGACAGTAATGTAAATGTAATCTTCTTAATGGTTTTCTTACAAAGTTGCCCGTTGTTGCCAACAGGGTGGATCCATATGGATTTGAAAGGTCTGAGGACTTTGACTATGAGTCGTACGAGGAGCTGATGTCAGAATATCTAGTGGTCCTGACCAGGAGGTCTATCAAGTGGTCCAAGCTCCTACAGAAGAGTAACAAGGTAGAAAAGAACCTGAAGGGTGAGTCCTTGCAAAGCAGTGCACAGTACGTATAAACTCATTTGTATCAACACGTTCAGACTTATCAGGTTGTGTTTCTGACTCATTGTCAGCCTGAGGTGCTTGTTACTCATCGCTCATACTAATTTTGTTGTTTCCCTGGTGCTCAGGACCTTGGTAAAACCAAGGGTTGGAGCTGATCCTTAAAAGGTGTGGGGGGGTGGTGGCACACTAGTACTAAAGTTCAATGGTTGTTTATCTACAGAGTACAGTAAAACTCCGCCATAACATAAGTGGGCCCTAAAAAGTCATGCAAAATGCAAGGTCAGATTATGAGTGCTTATTTTCTTTTCGCTGCAGCCTTAATCCAGCTTATAACTGTAATGGTGACTCTGACCCCTACAGAGCATTCCTCTGACCGGAACCCCCAGCGGACTGTATTTTGTGTCATCCCAGTATCCACTGCGGTGGACTTCACATTTCCCCTGCTGGTTCCAGTTCATAATAGTTTCACTGGGAGATGAGGACTGTTGTGTAAGCAAGCGTGTTGTTGTCTGCTTGTCAAAGGCGGAGAGCAGCTTCTAATGTGATCCTGTTGTTGTCCTGGAACTGAACTAGAAAAAAGCAACTCGTAAAAATAATGAGAAATGAGAAAAAACATAGAAATGCTTCTGTTACCTAAGGATATTTTTAATATTTCTCAATGTTGTGCCATAAGAAAAAATGTGTGTAGCATGTGTTACACATTGCAAGGTTAATTTTAAAAATAAAATTTAGCCTGGTGTGCAGTAATTTTTCCAGTAAGAAGTTTGGGGATACTGACCAAAGTGAATAAGTTAATTTGGTGGGGTGAAATGACATGGACGATGTGCGATGGCGTCAGTAAAGCGCATCCCTCAGAAGCCCGTGGTCCTTCGAGCGCAGTAGGAAATGCATCACCCTCTGTGGACCGTGTTTCCGACTGCAGCACGTGTGCCTGTGAACTGCGCTGTGTCCGTGAGGGTCAGGATGTCAGGTTTTGGGCTGTGTTTCCACGGCAATGGTTTTGCAATCCAGCTGTTACGCCTTTGTTTTCCATGTGTAGCCGCAGGGGCTGCTGCTGTGCTTCACGCACCCTGGCTAATTGAAGTTGTCATGTGCGCAGTTGTCATGGTGCCCTTGTGTCCCACAGTGAAGCGGTACGTGCGGAAGGGAATACCCAACGAGCACCGAGCCCTGATCTGGATGGTGGCCAGCGGGGCCCAGGACCAGCTGGAGAAGAACCAGGGCTACTACAGCGCTCTTCTGGCCGGGGAGCACGACGCCAAGCTGATGGAGGTCATTCACACAGGTCACTTGGCGCCTACGGTCCCACCGCCACAGCACTCTCTGACTTTGTTTTACATCTTTCTCTAGTCTGAACAGCCCCAGTTTGTCATCGATTGGTTGTAGGGCTTTGACACTGAAAACTTATGTAATTGCAGATAAGAAAATGCTTTTATTTTTTTTTCCCCCTGAAAGACTTTCACTTGTTTCTGAGAGCTTCTGTCATGAGGTTCTAGCAATAGTTTGCTAGCATGTTTGGTGGTCACCTTCCCGTGAGCCTTTTCTCCGTGGTAGAAATATTGAAATGCTGAAGACGTCTTTCTGCTGCATGTCTGTCACTCACGGAATCTAAGTTAGACAGAAAGAAACCCAAATGGAAACGTAAAAAAATGTGATTTAGGCGGCTTATAGCAGCCCATATCTTTACATCTTCCCAGCATTTCCAGATGACCTGTAACATTAAGACCACCACAGCAAGAGGGATGGCTGTACCTTCGTTGAATTAATGGACAGTATAAAAACAGAAAAGTTCTTGCGATAAGTGCACCACTTTCAGTAAAATAACACATTTTACGGCGTGGCAGATTGCGTGTTGTACATTATCAGGCGGAGGGTGGTTACACAAGGCACCGGTTTTCAGCTGGCTGTTAATCTCTCTGTTTATGCTTGATTTTGGCAGTGTTTACACCTGTATGTTTTCCAAAGACTGGACACGCAGCACAGTGCAGTGCAGACAGCCATCGCGGTGCCTTAGTTGATCCAGTTGGGCCCCAGGGGCGACGTGGTGGCTTGGGCGGCAGGGCTGGTGTTTCATTGTCTGGGCTGTGGGACAAGAAGCGGGTTTGAATCCAGTTCGGACCGTGTTGTTTGCATGTCCTCCCTGTGCCTGCGCAGCTTTCTTCTTGGTGTGCTCAAGACAGGGGAACTAGTGACTGTGCTCTGCCCTGTGTGTCTGTGCGAGTGCGTTTGCTGCTCCGTGCTTAGTGAGTTCCTTTGTATGCTGTGTACCTGTCTTTCTAAATCAAAGTTGTTAGCTAAGTATGAATTTTTAACATAATAAGGAGATATTTGGTGGATGTTTGAGATTTTTGTATAATTTTACTTAAAGTTAGATCTTACTGCTGAAACTGGAATTAGAATTGGTTGAAATGAAAGTGGCTGCTGAAGTTGGAATTACAGTGAGACTGTAGACCCCTGTGGCTTTGTGTGCTGTTTCTGGTCTGTTCTTCATCTGGCTCAGCAGCTGATTGGCTTTCTTTGCTCTTCAGGATTTAGGCAAACAGTTTTGGTGACTTTTTAGAGCTCCTGGGGAAATGGTTGATGTGCTCAAGCTTGCGTGTCTGTGTGGGGAGTCTGGAATGCTGTTAATAATAAGCACTTCACACTTGGGGCTGCCAGTTAGTGTCTCCTGGTGTCTGTGATGCACATTCACAACGGCTGCCACTGACAGATGTGGGACACGGCCCAAGTTTTTATGGCCTCAAGATGCTTTTCTCTTGTTACCTGTGACGGTGGTGAAATCTGTAACGGCACTAGCATTTGGATAAAATTCAGTGTTTACAACAGCTGAAGACAAATTGAAGGCTGTGTTACAACCTAACGGCCTGTGCAGTGTTTGCTGTAGGCTGCTGTCCCCCATACAGCTTTGTTTGTATGCATTTGGGTCAGGGATCATTATTCAGGATAAGAAACAAGTGTTTACTAGTTACATTTGTTTTGCCCATTTACAAAGGGAGCCATTTCAGAAAACACCGCTGAAGACGAGTGCTGTCAGACGTCATACTGTAAATATTTATTGGAATGAACATTAATATTGATTAATAGAATATTTATGGCGAATAGGGATGCACGATGGTACCAGAATCTTATCGTATTAGGCAGTAATTGTTTAAAATTTTATCTGCACTGAGCTGATGCTTAGATCAGACTGATATTTTATGATGCAGTTTTTGTTTACAGTACATCACGTGTGCAGGTACAGTGCATAAGTCTGAATAACACACACACACACACACACACACACACCACAAAGTGACAGTGACATAAAATATGCCATTTGTAACACTTGCAAGCTTAAAAAGTGTGAACAGCATGGGATTGTTCAGTGCAACTTCTGATGTGGTCAAGAAAAAGAGAAACAGAATTTCCTGAGAAAAGGAAATTGTTGAGAAAAACCTGCCCCGTGTGCTCAAAAAAATTGAATGACACACTTCCAAAAAAATGGTTACTTTTATTATTGTTTATTTCTTTCCCATTGTATTGTTTACCGCTTTTTTTCAGTTTTTGTTACTTCAGCTGTTTCATTTTTTCCATCAAAAGAAACAGAAAGGTTTTATGCAGCATTTAAGGCTACGGCCAGCAAATCTGTTCCATAGTAGTCAGATGTGGTCCAGCAGATGTCATTTATTTATACATAGTCTGCTAAACTAAAATGTTACAATTCTCATCCAAGCAAATTTAATCACATTTCTTTCATTCATTCATATTGTATAAATGTGCACATCAGTATTGATCTGTTGGTACATAGAAATAATTGGATGTCAGCATTGGCACAGAATTTTGACATGGTGCATCTTTAACAGTGTCGGCAGTTAGACGTCTGTCTCATGGTGTCTCCCGTTTTTCTGCAGACCTGCACAGGACCTTCCCTGACAACGTCCAGTTTCGCAAGTCCTCTGACCCCTGCCTGCAAAAGGCCCTGTTCAATGTGCTGTTGGCCTATGGCCACCACAATAAGGCTGTAGGATATTGCCAGGTACACAACATCTGTGTGTGTGTGTGTGTGTGTGTGTGTGTGTGTGTGTGAGACAGAGAGTTGAATACCTTGACTTTGCATGGGATTATTATCTGATCAGTGTGTCAGTCTCCATGGCTGTATAACTGTGTGTGTATCAGTCAGGCACTGTGAACCTACCCATCACGCACACGTCTGGATGGTTACTACCTTGTTCTTTATGAGGGTGTGTATACAATGTCAATATCATTGTTAAAAAGTAAAAAAAAAAGTGAATCTTTGGTTCAGTCAGTTGTGCTACAGCAGGATGGTTGTGTAATGTGTGACATAAAGGTAAAAAGTTTGAATGGGGAAAATGAGGCTGGGGAGAGCAGTGTAGTACAGGAATCACCGGTGACCACACCTGGTGCATCCAAAGCTAAATAAGATGGTGCAAAACATACAAAAAAAGCATAATGTGATGCGAAAAGATAAAGCGCATGAAGAAAGACTGTGTGGTTTGTGACACTTTGTTCTTCCTTTTTTCCTAAGGCGCTATATAACATCTAACTTCTGTTCCTGTTTTACACGCTTTCTGCCATCATTTCTAAGAGCTGTTTTTATGCCAGAACTACCATTTGCACTCTTTCTCTCTTCGGCCAGCCACGTTCAACTGTAGTACAGTAAAGCAAAATTGAAGGGTAAACTGAAAAATGCCTGAGTTAGATTTGATCAGAATGGGAGCGTGTTGTGTTGTGAAGCCCACTGACAGATGCCCACAGTGTGTAAATTGTTCTCCTCTCATTACTGATCTTTTTTAGCACAGCAGACAGACTGTAATGTATTGTGTTTGTGAGAGGTGGTCTGATTTCAGCCTCCTTTGAAAGAGGGTTTACAACACTGCTTGTACGGTGTCTGTTTATATATTTGTTAAAAATTAAGCCGTGCTTATCAGCAGTTTCCCCCAGTATGTCCCCTAACCCCTGTCACAAACTATTTACCGTACACAATTTTTATGAAAGAAGCTTTTGTCAGACATAATGTCCCTGGTTCACAGCCTGTCTTGACAAGATTTTGGAACATCATGGATCTGGACTTGAGTGCTGACCCTCAAATAGTGTTTTGCTTGTATATGATGTGATGCAAGAACTACTGGAGAGTGCGAATAATTGAAACAACTGGAAAATGAATATTTGTATTTGTGTGACACTGTTCCACTGTGATGAACTGTGTCTCCTGTCTCTCTCGCTCTGTTCCAGGGTATGAACTTCATAGCGGGGTACCTTATCATCATCACTAAAGATGAGGAGAAATCTTTCTGGCTGCTGGATGCTCTTCTGGGCAGGATTCTACCTGGTCAGCCTGTATCTCCTTCCCTACCAGTTTTCCCTCCAGCTGTCTGACTGGTTGTGGTTTCACTGTGTTGGTGTCTGCAGTGTCAGCATGACTCGTGTCATTGTTGCTTTCTTTGATTTACTCTTTTTGAATAATATTGCTTTGTCACTCCTTTTGGGGGAAAAAAAGACTGGAACTATGTCTGAAATAACCCTTGCATTTGCCCCCCCCCCCTTGCTGAACTACATCTGTTACTAACTGTGTATAAATGTATATCACATAGTTGTTTTCATGAGTAAAGTCACACAAGCTGAAATTGTTATAGAAACCGTCCAGCGCTATGTGAAACGCGAAACTCCTGTGACCGGATGGCGGCAGCTGTCGTGCAAACACACCTCTGTGTGTTACTTTTACTGCAAAAGCCACAGCAGTTGAGCCCTAATGTGACTTGGTGACACATAACGCGAGTGTTCCTGAAGGTCCCTTTAAAGCTCCTTAGTGCTGAATTCACAGTAATCTGGTAACATGTCTGAGTAAAACTTCCAGAAAGCAGTCGGTGAGCCCTGGAGGAAGTCGCCCGTAAGGGGCAGAATGGCAGTGAAGAGTGGGAAGGACGGCACTCTGAGCTGCCGTTCGGCTCCTCTCCCCGCTATTGCAGAATGGTCTATTTTGGGAGCCGAGCCCCCGGACTATGAATAACCCGAGGGAAGGTCACATGGTCGGCCTTTTATCTGCCGTGAGCTTGTTAAAACCTGCGTAACTAGCTGGGAGCTAATCTCATCGTCGCTCGTGAAAGAAGCGCGGATTCTACTGGCTTCCTGCTTAGTCAGAGCCGGGACCCGGTGCCAGGCAGGTTACGCGCAGCGCTGGCTGCTCGCGTGTCCCCGCTAGAGCTGCACGAGTGCTGAAAATCACGTATGAACTGACTATACCTGCACACATAGCACATGCTTGGAAACGTGCCTGACATAGTGCTAAATGTTAGAGTAGTACGAGGGCCAGCAGGAAGCGTAGCGGTTACAGCCACGGCAACCGAGGAACCCAGGTTCCAATCCGCCCTCCTGCCGCTGCACCCCTCACCAAGGTATTTTCACTCAGTCACTGCAGTAAAAATGACCGAATGGGTAGATAATAGTCATATGCCAGCCGGTCAGGAGCGTTAAGCGTTGCCTAACTAGGGAAAGAATACAATAGTAAATAGTTTGTACTGTATGATGGGAAATGTTTCATAAAACTCTGCCCTTGTTAAAATTATATCTCGAGGCAAGTCCATCAGTAGCTGTTTAATCCTTACTAGGGAAATGAAACACCAAACAGATATTGTGCTTGAATTTTAAGCCAAAATCTGGTTCCAGGTTAAAGGGTTTTTTTTAAGCAAACCTGCTTGTCCGTTCTTCTCTAACATTCAGGATATGCACTTTGCTATATTGTGCTTTGCAGGTGAGGGCAGTCCGGTTCTCCAGATGCTAAATAGCAGTGATGGAGAAGGAAGGTCTGTCTGTGACGCTAAACTGCAGCCCTCTAGAATCACCCACTTCTCTAATGTGCCCCTGTGGCTTCTGGTCAGAGCTCAGTGTCACCTCGAGCTGGACATGTTTGCACGCAGGGTTGTGCAACGGTCTGTTGTGTAACTCGCCCGTCTTCTGTCTGTGGTAGAGCTGCGTCGCCCAGAAGCTGTCTGGTTGCACGTGGCGTTGGGCAGGAGCCTTTGCAGTGCTGAGATGTTCACCCTGTAGACACTGTCATTTCTCAGCCCTCATCCTGGTGACTCTGTGTGCTGCTGGGGTCTTTGAAATGAACCCACTACAGACTATTACCGTGTGTTTCTCGTCGCATAAAAAGATTATGCAAGTAATAAGTGATATTATGTACGCTGTAGTGGGAGCGTTTAGAAGGATTTGCCACTGCTGCGTAACTGAAACAGCCAGGCGTACACAGAGCTTTCTTGCACAAACCGAACCCCTAGAACTCTGCTCTCCCAGTGGGAACTGATATCCTTACTGTATTCACCCATGTAGAATAGCACTTAATATTACCATATTCACTGGTGTAGAAGAGCAGTAAGTATTACTGTATTCTCCGACGTAGCGCAGCCCTAAAAAAAGCACATATGTGAAGTGAACGTGGATTTTTATTTTTTGTATGTAACTCGAAACCTCATATTAAAACTATTTTATTGAAAACGTTGCTGTTGGGTAATTAGATAACTGGTGTTTAAGTTGTTATTGATCACTGAAACGGGTATTTTGAGCGTCGGGGATATTTTAGGGAAATTAATTGCGTTTCTCAGATAAACATGGACCGAATCATAATTGTCATCATAAGTAATAATAGAAGTAGCTTCCCAACATCAGAGCCATTTCTAGGAAGCAATGAGACTCGGACACCGCGGTCCGGCCGTTTTCGTTTTGTAGTTTAAAAGACGGTTATGTTGTGTGTGTGCGTGTGTGTGTGTGTGTGTGTGTGATATTTAGTGTAACAATCATAGATTTACTACCTTAGCTAACAGAAATGACATCGAGCCCTCAAATAACACATTTCGGTTAACGTGGCTTAAATAGCAGCAGCAAGTGGCAGAACAGGGTAAAAACCACTTGTTCTCCTCGTCGTCGTATTGTCTGCTGAGAACATCAACAGACAGTTGGACGAGGGTGTGGATGTCCCGAGGTCAAAACTCACGTTGTCTCTTTGGCAGCTGGCCTTTTTGAAGGTCTCCCCTCCTCTTCCCCATTCATAAGTGACTCTGGATCATCTGCAACGCTGCCGTTATGAGAGCATAAAGGCGTTTTCATTGGACCAATGCTGGTTTGACAACCTTTCGATTCCTTTGCCTGTGAAAACAGGTCATGATGGATAAAAGAAGTGGTTCAGATTAATTGCTGAAAAATGTTTCTATTAATTTGCAAATGAGGGTAAAAGTGAGGGGTGGAATTGAGCACCAGCGGCGAAAAGGTGCCGTGTTTGACCGCGCAGTTTTTTCGGATCTTCTGCAGACTATTACACTCCAGCTATGGTGGGACTGAAAACGGACCAGGAGGTTCTGGGAGAGTTGGTGCGCGTGAAGGTTCCCGCGGTGTGGCGGGTCATGATGGAGCACGGCGTCATGTGGACCCTCGTCGTGTCTCGCTGGTTCATCTGCCTCTTCATCGACGTTCTGCCCGTGGAGGTGGGTGAGGGGCTCGGGGTCCGGGCGGACGGCGGGGGCCGCTTCTCGGGGAGCCGCTGCCACAGGTTGCTGTTGTCCTGTACCTCAGACGGTGCTGCGGATATGGGACTGCCTCTTCTACGAGGGCTCCAAGATCATCTTCCGGGTGGCTCTCACCCTCATCAAGCGTAACCAGGCCCTCATCCTGCAGGCGCGCAGCTTCCCCGACGTCTGCGACCGCTTCAAGCAGATCACCAAGGGAGAGTTTGTGGACGACTGCCACTCCTTTATGCAGGTGACTTTCTTGGCGCTTTTATTAACGTGGTTACATAAATACATACATGCTTGCAAGTTACATATAAAATGAAATTCTTCACTTTTAGAAAATCTTCACTGAACCAGGAAGCCTTTCCAAGGCAACTATCAACCAACTGCGGGAAAGTTGCCGGGCGCGAATCTTAGCTCAAGAGACTTGAGCGCCGCACGCAGGCTAGACCAGCCGCTGACCTCCGAGACACATTCCGAGTCACGATTTGCACTAAACGTCAACATGCGCCGGGATCTGTGGCTTAAGAGTATAGGTGCAATGCATTCTGGGAGACGTGTTCTTTGTAGCATGTACGCCGCTCCTCATCCCTGTGTTTGTGTTCTTTGCTGTGCCACTGAAATGTAGTGTTTATTGGGCAGGTGAGGTTAGCAGTAAATGTGTTTTTACACCCAAACGTAACGGCTAGAAATATTCCACCCGAGAATCGCTGCAGAATGTAGTCTTAAAGCGGCCGGGGGCAGGAGGGGTCTTGTTCTCTGTTTACGAGTCACACAACGATACTGCAGTAGATTTGCACCCCCCCCCCCCCCAGGATCCAGGTGAGACGAAGTCAAAATGTACAGGGAAGTCGCTGTTGCTCTGCTCTCTGCCTCTTTGTACGTCTTCCACAGTAAAGAACCACCATGTCTGTCAGCTTCTCCCTGCTGTCCTCAGCTGATGCATTCTGGGAAGGGTGCTTTTCTGCTGCCCCCCCACCAAATCGAAGGGGTAGGTGGGTCACCTGTGGCCAGTTGAGCAAGACCCTCAAGAGGTCCAGCAGCAACTGAGGTCTTAGTGGACGAAAGAGCGGAGGCCCGAGGAAAACCCAGGTACTGAAACGCGTTAAGGAGGCGGAAGCAGTGCTGCTGGGGGTACGAGATGCCCGTGGGATTCAACCAGGCTGCTGTCCACTCGTGTACCCCACACACACACACACACACGTGACAAACTGCATCATTTTCACATTCCTTTTATTCTTTGTTTAGATGCATATCTGAAAACAAGTTGTAGCATTCCTTACTAAAATAAGATCGATCTACGGGGATGGCTATAAAATATCATTGAGGGGATTTCGTGTTTGACTGTATTGCAGACCTTCGAGGGCGAAACGAACGGGGAGCTGCTCGCCGCGCTCCTGTCCGCAGGGGGCCGCGTGCGTGCCGTACAACTCGCGTTCGAGGTTAGACAGCTCCCAGCAAAGGGCGGCTTCTGCGGGCGTTGACCCCCCACCAAAGGTCTGTGCAATACAGCGAAGCACGACCCGCAGGAAAATCCACGCCGAAGAACCCCGTCGTTTCGTCCGCGGTCCTCCGCTCTTACCGGCGCGGGGCTGCAGCTCCCAGCTCGCGAGCCAAACCAACAAGGGCCGCACGTTCAAAATAATTCCCTTTTAGCAGGAGTCGTGTCGCTTTGCAAAGAGCCGCCGCTCCGCCTGGAAAACATGCAAACGCAGCTCTTTTCGAGCCGGCGGGGGGACCAGATCCACCCTCTAACCCACCGCACGACCAAAGGCTCACGGGCGCCTCCGACACTGGCCCTTAGCAAATGAACGAGTTACCGAATTAGACCGAGGAAGCCCGAGCAGGAAGGAGTGGCTCATCTCCGAGGAGAAAACCAGCTTACAAACCACAGCGATTTAGACGTCTAAACAAAGCAAGATCCAAAACAGCTGAAGGAGCAGGAAGGACCTGCGTGGCATTACGGTTACAGAACCTCAACTGAGAAAAAAACAAAAATTCTAAAAACCAGAAGCCCGCCACGCTGTTCTAGCTCCCGCCGCTGCAAAGCTCTTCCGGGGAGGGGGTCCGTCTTGGCGTCGCTGTCCCGTCAACCCGAAATCCACTCAACGCTATGAGCTTCGGCGCTGTTACTATGGTTACCGTGGCTGCTCCGCCCCTGTTCTCAGCTGCTCTGTGTAGTAATCTTCTCTAATACCAAAATTCGTATTTACAAAAAAAAAATCCTTTAATTCATTCGTACGAAGCGCAAATCCAGTCGGATAGAGATAAACGGAAAGCATGCGGTGCGGAGCCGAGGTGCGGCGCTGTCCCGCCACCGCCGCACAAACACACGATCAAGCGGAGGACAGGAGTGGGGGTGGATGGGTGGGAGGGGCCTAGTGCAGAGTCCAGTCAACTGTTAGTACAAGTTGGACTTCCTCTCTCTGTCACCTCGCAGCAGGAAGCGGTCAGATGGTCTGGTAGCCGGCGTGGCTCCTCTTCCTCCCTATCAGGTAGGCAATGAGGACGATGAGCACCAGACCCGCCAAGGCTGCTCCCACGATGATGGGGATCAGCATGTTGTCTTCGTCCAGCTGACACTCCTCCGCTGCAGAGGGGAACAGGGGGTTACGGGTCCCGTTTTAGACCCTTCGCACCTTCAGACCAGGTATGGGGGCGGTTTGGTAACTTATTGCCGCATCTCGTAAAGAATCGTCTGCTGTGAAATCGCGCGTTAAAACCGGTCCTCGGCCGGAGTAAAGATGAGGCCGACCGACCGGACCTCTCAACCGTATCGTCACTAACCAGGTACAGTGATCTGCCGAGGTCACTCGATAAGCAACGCTGCCACCTACTGGTCGGATGGAAGACGCGCCCAGTGGTTGGCACTGGAAACGGGGGGCGATTCGGGGCTGAGGAGGAGGAGCAAACCTGTCTCGAACTGGTCGCCGCTGACCCCGAAGGGCTGCACGTGCACGCGGAACACGTTGAGGGAAAAGGACCGGACCACCGGTAGGATCTGCTCCGCGCTGCACACGTAGGAACGGCCCAGCGTCCCCCGCAGGTAGTCCAGGCTGCCGTTGCTGGCGGTGAAGGCTTCTGGCAGACGGAACATAACACCGGCGTCACTCCAGACCACCGCGAGCTCTATACGGGACGTCGAGCGGACCGCCAAGCGCAGCGAGACTCACGTTTCACGCTGGACAGCTGGACCGAGACGGTGACCCCGCTCAGGTGGTATCTGCTGGCGTTCTGCAGGAGAGAGGAGGACGTTTTTCACCAGGTCTCTTCGCTGAGCCGCCAACTGCCTTTTAGTCCCGCTAGGCAGGACAGAGAGACTGCCCCCTTGTGGAAGACAGCAGCACAGCCCGCTCCTATTTTCTCCTGAGGCCAGTTTACTCGCCTCAGCTCTTCCGCTTTCCTGCCATATGTGGAATCCCCCCCCCCTCGTCCGACTCGGTACACGACACCCGACCGGACAAGACGGCAAACGACGGCCGCTCTCACCAGCGAGAAGGAGAAGCTGAGATTGGTGCGGTCATCTGTAAGAACCAGAGTGGCACTGCTGGGCTCACAGGACCCTGTGCTCTTTGTCAGGGTGGGCTGCAGGTTGACGATCTCCTGGACGGTCTGGTGAGGGACACGGCGACAGGATCGGTAAACGACAGCCGGACACGACCTTCACGCAACCGTAACGTTAGTACGGCGTCTCGTGCCTTATTCCGGCAGCCTGGTGCAGCTTGACCAGCTTGGTCACACTTGAAGTAGTTGAGGCGTCGGACTCGTGTACAATTTCAAAACGGCACCACCGTTTCACATTTCCGGCCGCATACATTATCTAAACCTCAATTAAGGAGAGCAGTGGACCTTCACGCACTGCCTGGTGCGCGCGTGTGTGTGTGTGTGTACACGTTCTCTTACCTTGTTTTGAGAAGGGGACACGGTGATGTTAAGTTGCACGGCCATGTGAGCCAGCAGGCAGATGGAGCCGTTGTTGGTGATGTTGTACTTGCCCTGTTCGGGGTTTCCTGGGACGGTGGGGGCGGGAGCCGTTGTCGCGGCGCTGGTTTTGGGGACAGGCGTGGTGGAGGCCGCCCGGTCGGCTGTGCAGACAGTCTCTGGACACACAGGTACAGGGGTCAGAGAGAAACCTCTGCCAGGAGCGGAGGAGACCTGCGGGCCAACCACCTCAACAGCCAACTTTTTCTACGTTTGGCTGTGAAGGAGGCAAACAACCTTAGCTGGGTTCCAAAAGCAAGGAATAAAGATGGAATCGGGTCCTAATGTGTGGCGCACACGCAACGTGAGCCATGTACACTTTCACTAATACAACAGAATCAAAACATTTTTGTCAACACAAAACATCGATCGCGTGAGAAATTGTCAGCACGATCCTGCTGCCCACTTCTCAGGCGCGTAACCTGTCGATATTCGCGCAAAAAGGAACGGTTTAATGTTACATCGTGTGCGTTTTCTGTACAAATTAAAAATAAAACCAACACTGAATTTCCCTTTCAGCTCGCGTTAAGCACAGCGTTAAAAGAAAAGCTCAAACAAACTGCACGTCCTAAAACGGAAGGTTAGTTTGTGGACTGCAAAACACAGTCAGATTTTAGTTGTTTTTGCACGCGACCAAAGTCTACATTACGTAACTGTACCAAGGGGGCCAGTGGAGCTAGACCCCAGACCACCGTCACGCGCCAACAGGGGACAACGAAGGACAGTCACCCTGCTGGAGTACTACCTGTCAATTTTGGAAAGTGCAGCTGTAAAACATTCTCAGCAAACAAAGCCGAGTTTGACTCCGTGAACCGAGCACTTTTCCTCTGACGGACCTTTTCGAATCGCTGTCCTGAGTCGGACCGCAATGTTAAAATACCACATTTCCAAAACATAGTTAAGTTTACAAATATGAGATTAAAGTAACATTAAGGACAAAGTTTTGTTTTTCCACTGAAATCCTCCTCGATTCAGTCAGACGACTGCTGTCGGTAAAAACACTTGGAAAACTCAAACCTTCGTATAAGCTGCAACGCCAAAGGTTATTTAAGGGGGGCACACCTTGCAAACGCGTGTGAGCCAGTTTCTCTTTACATGGTGACGGAACAATTTATACGCAACCAGCTGTTTAACCCTAAATAAAGCCCTGAACGTTAAACATAAAAACAGGCTCGGCAGGCTGCGCGGAGAACGGGTCCGTACCGTTCACGCTGAACTCGCTCCCTGGCATGTAGGCCTCCATCCTCACGCTGGAGAAGGAGACGTTGACTCCACCCCCACCGAGGGTCACGGTCGAGGCGCTCTCACACCTGTATGTAGTGTTGATCCCGGCCACGATTCCTGCAGGGGCTGTTGTCACGGTAACACGATCTGCGTGGAAATCAGTTGTGTTACTCCTCTGCTGGATTTTAGATGTCACAAATATGAGACTTAATTCAAATAGTGACAGACTTTCGGTCTGTGAAAACATGTTTAAAAAAGCCAGAACAAAGGTGTGTGTGTGTGTGTGTGGATGAGGAGGCCCACCTGCCGAGGTCGACTCAGGGAACGTTGCACTGTCATTCAGATTGTACACCACAGTGACGTTGTCCACTCTGTACTGGCTACCGTTGCTAGTGAAGCCAAGACTCAGTGAGTGGCCTTCACCAAAGGTGGCCACTAGACGGGGGGCACCGCCGGACCCCCCACAGGAGCTGTCGTTGCTCACAGAAGCAGTTGCAGGCAAGGACATGGACACCGTCTTCTGCTAGGGAAAAGCATCTTGCAGTCACTTCCGCTTCAGCGCCAACACGTTTCTCAGTACGCCAGCAAAACGTGGCACGTGGAGCAGGACAGACGAGACCGTGTCATACGTGTTCTTACCGTGCCGTTGGTGACGCTGTACACTACAGAGATCTGGGCGGAGAATTCAGCTTTAATGCAGGTGGAGTTTCCTTCTTTCACCTCCAGGTTCACTATCTCCGCTGAGCTCTGGTAGCCTAGAGAGAAAGGACCCCGCCCCCGGTTACAGAGAACTTCCTCACGTAAAAACGTTCACGCACGTACGGCTCAGCTCGATCGTAATAAGACATTTTAAAAACGCAACCATTCAAACGCTGCCACGTCAGGACTGGCGCGAGCGATGCCGAACGCTGCAGGTTACACGCGTGAGGCCGAATCTGACCACCAGCCGACTCTTGCGCAACGCGCAAGCAGAGCACCTTCACGCTCCTGACGTTAGAGGGAGCTGCAAAACCACCGATGTCTTTCTGAAAGGGCCGCAGATCCAGACTGTTCCACCGCCAATCCGCCAACAGACAGCCGATCCTGAACCTGAGCGAACTTTTCCTGCGCACAGCTACGACCTGGAGATGTGGCTGGGGGCTGGAGCCCAACACACCTGACTTGACAACATGATGCAAAAATAAATAAGTAGTGAACTGGAACGAAGGGTCTGTGCGGCTGACGCTACAGTGGGAGGTGGTCAGTCCCTATGCTTTCCAGACTGTAGCAGAGGTGGGGTTGGCCCGCAATCTGCAATAACTTCTTCTGGAAGGTAGTAGTGAAGACAGACGGAGGGGACGAGGGGTCCGCAGCGATGGGACTGGCTCTCCTGATACACTGCTTGTCTGCGAGCAAGACAAACAGCAGATGCTGGCCATCATGTGCTGGTGACCAACTGTAAATAAACAGTCAGTAGCTCTGACTACAAAAACAATGCCGGGGTCAAGGTAGGTCAGCTCCACCCCGCTGAGACCTGCCGAAGTGTGGTAACACGAGTCCTGCAGAACCTGTTGTCACCTTGCAGGTGGGGACAGGCGTGACTCCTGTTTCATTATAGCTTTCACAATGAGGGCTGAAGGATGATGTTCGACAGCCCGTGGCCTAGTTTAGAGCACAGCGGAGCTGCCAAGGCCAAAACACGAGCGCTGCTGCCTGCATCTGTCCCCTCTGTGAAACTGCACACCTGAAAGATGCCAAAGGCATCTCAGGACATCCCTAAAACCTGCAACTGCCTCACAGTACCCTGGAAACAGTGCAGATATTTTGGGAAACAGTCTCGACTTGCACCCGCCATCCCTAATCAAAGAGGCATCACTAAGGAAAAGAAAGGTTAGGAAGTTCACTGCCACATTCTTGCCCGTTACACTCATTTTTCATACATGCATAACAAACCCCCCCCCCCCAATCACCGCGCTTACAGTCATGTTTAGAAAACACTGTCTGCGCTTGGATACCGACATACTAAGCTGGTTTTTTAGCTTTTACCTTGTTTTGTCCAGCTTTATCTCCAGAAGCCTCATACAGCAGCCATTTGGGTCCTGTGAGCAGCTGACACATTGCTGACACCGGGTGAGAGGGGGGGGGGGGGGGCCGGAAAAACCGGGGGGGG